>CM034157.1:55029228-55419228 GCA_019776745.2 Taxus chinensis | reverse complement strand
TGTGAGCTATATCTCTAATTCTAAAATGTGACGATCTCTAGGACATGAGTTCCTAGCATGGGACAAGGTTGTCTTGGTGCTAGTTTGTAATTCCCATTATTTTATCACTCAAAAAGTAACTGAAAAACAACAATTTTTTTGTTTCTATAATATGAAGAAACACTTAATAGTTGTTGCACTAATATATAGACACTTAAAAAACAACACATACGTTACAATGAGACAACATACTAAATTTTACCATTGTCACATGTGCAAACATTAAATTTTATTACTTTAAATGTATTACCTTTATAGGAGAATGATTATGCCTTAAAATGTCGTAATGCATGTTAGTTTCATTTCGTTCTAGGATCCATTATAGTGCCATAATTCTATAATTATTTTTTATTGCACTACCTATATCAAAACATACATGTCATATTCCATCCTCAAACACAAAAAGGTTAGGTTCAAGAGTGCAAAAATTTGGTGAGTACTGTAACAAAATCTATCGATCACTCATGAGGTGAGGTATGCATGAATAAGTTTCTTAACCCTTAAGAGGTATTCCTAACCATAAATATTTTACGATTCCAGATAATATATGATCCCAATAAATAAAAATGGGAATATTTTAACTCAAAAATCCTTTCACGAAGCCCATGCGCTTCTCACTGAGGTGTTTCGTAGGTTTAATAAGTATATTCAAATCAATTTATCCTTCTCTTAATTTAACAAAGAAGAAATGCTCAGCTAACGCAAGATTGTTACCAAGAAACGTCGCAAAGTTTCCCATATCAGTAAGATCAAAATCTATACTCTTTAGAAGGTGTTATTTCAAGTCAAAATTATCACTAGGAACAAAGCATTCCAAAGTATAAGGTACTCATTTAAGGTTAACCCATAAACATGGGTTATGGAGAAGGTACTTACCGAACTAATCCAATTCCCATGAAAAATCCTTCCACAGGAAAAGATAAGATTCACCCAAAAATCTCTTCACACATAACTTTATGCCCGCTAATGGCAGAATAATGAAATCAAACCCCAAGTATTAACATATTAACATGATTTCATTTTCTTTACGGGTATTAATACACCATCCTCAAGATAATTTTAGTAAGCTTAACACATAATCCACTTACAAGGGTTATTAACTAATTTCTTGAAATCATGGAATTACTATCCCTTATGTGCTATAAATGCATTATGTCTAAGGATAAATTACAACATTATAAGACTAACATTGTGTGGTCCTTTCCTACTGGTAGTGATCAATGTTTATTGTTATCTATTTTTATCCCTTGGTAAAATAGACAACTTAGGAGGATTGGTTTGAACACTAGACAATGATTCACAGAGTAATATGGAATAATACAACTGATAATTAAAGTTTTGGAAGCATTGAAAGCGATTGAGGGAAGTTTCAGAGGTCTTGGGGCCATCCATAAGCAGTAGGCTTTCGGGCCTTAAGAAGTGTGCAATGTGAAAATGGACCTGAGCTTCCACAAAATATTCTGATAGCCATGTTAGGAATTATAAGTCTTAAAAAGTGCCTATGGAAGTCATTTTTGTGCCCTACATGGTAGAAAAGACAAGACATCTTGAAGCATCATACACTTTTCAAGGAAGTTCATTCTTCTAGCACACAACAAGAAATACCGAGAAAGAAGGAGCCATTTAAAGGTTGTAAATTCAAGATTGGATATTTATACAATTACCATTTCATTTAATGGGCTATTTCCATGTGAAATCATATAGCATTTCAGCACAAAAATCATCTGAGAGCTCAAGATATCACCTTCGGAAGTTGGCCTCCTGGTGTTGGTCGGATGGGTTGGTAGGGTACGTTGTTTGGGTTATATTTTTTGACGCGTATGGATAGTTTTAGATTCCCATCGCACCCCTCAAATTTTCACAACACACAAGTTGGTTTGGTCACCCAGGTTAGATGGTATGACAAGGTTGGTTGGGTCATCTAGGATAAATGGTATGACAAGGTTGGTCGGGTAACATTTTTTGATGTGTATCGATAGTTTTAGATGTCTATCACACCAATCACATTTGCATGACACACAGGTGGTCGGGTCACCTAGGTTGGATGGTACGATGGGGTTGGTCAGGTCACATTTTTTTACGCTTATGGACATTTTTAGACGCCCGTCACACCCATCACATTTTCACGACACTAGGTTGGTTGGGTCACCCAAGTTGGATGGTACGGCAAGGTTGGTTGGGTCACCATGTTGGATGGGTACCGGGGTTGTTCAGTGACCACAAAAATGTATGGCCCGTATATATGGAGGACATCCAATCCCCAAAGGTTAGATGCTCAAATTCAAGCGAGGCATGGTTAGATGGGTTATGAAGTTGGTCGCTTTTGCAGTTGTACAGTGTAGTTGGGAATTACATGGTTAGGTGGCCCACAAGTCGCAAACTAGAAAAAGTAGGTGAACAAATGATAAATCAACAACTGGATTTAATGTGGTATGGCGTCCATGTCTTCATCTAATAGATGTACCCTCGAGAAGTGAATTTTTATGGATGGCCATACCTCTTTAATGAGGGCTGGTGAGACATTGCTTATATATTGTAAAATCCACCTCTTTTTTGAGAGAGACATTTTGGGAGTTAGGGAAACTCTTACAAAATTTTACCTCAAATTTATTTGACTTGTAAGCCTTCTCCTACACCTGGCAAGCATATTTATGCCTCTAAGCATCAATGTAATATTTTGTGCACCTTATAGAGCAATAAAATAGTTTTTTTTTTTTGGTATTTTCAACCCTTGCCACGATTTTTAGTTTCTTTGTGCCTCTCCATTTTATGTTTTATTTTCGTGCATGTAGTTTACATTTGTAGGTGTAAGATGTTGTGTTTCATGGAGTGCAGATGACGGATGGAACTTGGGTATGTATCACTACTTTTCTGACCTCGCCCAACTCTAATTTTCCTCTTCGTCCTCCCTCAACAGAGTATCTCGCCCCCCTCTTTTCTTGTGTTATCACCCCGTTAATGTAGGATTTCCCACTTCATGCTCTCTCTCTCTCTCTCTCTCTCTATATATATATATATATATATATATATACTTGGCATTGTTACGATAGGTGTAGTTAGGCGTATTTTCTACATTAGGAGTAGTTTAGCATTAGGATTGGGTAGAGGAAACTGACATTCTCTAGAGGGTTATCATAAATTCGCAAGTCCCACAACTTGAGGGATAACCCCATGTTAGCATAATTTAACCGATTTCCCCACAAATGCAAAGATAAAATGGGGGGGTGTTGTAATTTTTACATAACGGTTATTTAAAGAACCTACTTCGGTTACAATGCACTATACACACGATTGTCGATTCCTTATAAATCCTAAACTTGGGCTAAACTAGGAACCAAAATAATGGAAATTTTATTCAACTCAACGGAAGGGTTCCACCATAATTCTACTTGCTTCTAAGACCGATCCACGAAAGTCCCATTATAGCAAGTTAGTAACATATCTCAACATGGAAAACATAAAATTTCATCCCTTTAACTACACCTAAATTGTCATTCAATGAGACCATTATCCCATACTTGTCCCGTTAATTAAACTTAATGTCACACAAAAACAGATTATGGTACTAACTAAGAGAGAGAGAGAGAAAGTTTTTGTAAGATTATCATGACATAAAATTAGATCGTTTAATAAGGAATGCAATACTTGTGTGGTCTCCTTACTTGTGATTATTTTGATTAGTTGATTTCCTCCTAAATTCTATTTCTCAAGGTGGTTCCATCTACACATCTATATAAGCAACATTTCCCTCGTAAGGTGATGCATACTTCATAATTTGGAAGGTGTTATATCACTATTTTCATAAGAGTTGTTAGATTTTATTTATCAATTGAGCAAATATTCATCACTGATTTATACACTATCAACAATTTTTATAAATACATGTTAAAACCTGAAGTAATCATGGTAAAGGAAAAAGTTCAGCTTTGAACTTACAATTTCCTTTAATTTAAAGGTATATCATCCTTGCACATATCATTAAATCATATAACATTATTCCTTCACTTCTAGGTAATATCCATTTTTTATTTTTGTTACCCAAAATGACATTTATTCTCCTACAATCACAATGACACACCATTTTACAACTATATTGTATAATCCACCAAGTCCTTAAGAATGATGATTATCTCAATTTTAAGACTACCTATGAATTTTTAATAGTTTGATACCCAAGAAGAGTTATAAAATGATGAGACCACTAAGGATCACCTAGATGATGATATGACTACCTGATCTACTACATAACTTAATACAATATAGTTTACCCTTCGAAGTGAGTATTTTCCATGGTTATCATTATCTATTTAAGTGGATAATGGTGAAAAAATATCACATGGGACTAGAACATTTCCTAAAGAAAATATTGTTCCTTTAATGTTTATGATGAAATAAATTTCAAATTTTAGGTCGATACCATGCAACTATGAAAAATTACGAAATTGTTTTATAGTTCACTAAATACACTATTCTATAATATATTTGAAGTGTAATGTTAAAAATTAAATTTCACCATCACTTTATTTAACACATGTACACAAAGAAAATAAATCTTCATTCTTTAAGAATACAACAAGTTCTATTTCTAAGAAGGACATACTATTCTAATTCCATCATAAATACACATTTTTAGAAATAAACATTAAACTTAATTTTCTATCATCCATTTTAATCCTGACTTTTCTACCTACAACCTATCAAGTTAATGTAAACATGGCCAATGAAAAATACATTTGCATGGATTTCCCCTACAAATAACATTTTTCACATAGTTCCATTTACAAGAAATTCAAACACTTGTTAAAAAAAAGGAGATGAAAAATCAAATATGTAGTTTCCTTTCGTTATCAAGCTCAAGAGAGAGTGAGACAAACACCATATTTTCCACAATCTATTTTTACAAAACAAGAAACATAAGAAAATTCTATAGAGTCATCTGATAGTGCTTATATACTTTCCAATAGTTATCTGGCTAGCTAGAGAAGGTTGAATGATAGTTTTCTAATATTGTAGTAAGTTTATGGGAACATATAATTTGGCCAAAGTGGCCTATAAAATAGGTTAATTTTCTTTTCTAAACACAAACACACATTGAGTTAAGATCCATATATTACCCTATCTAAAGGGAGGCCCAAGAAGTAGACGAAACTTAGATCTTGAAACCAGGGTTTAAATGGAGACCAGTTATCTAGATCTACTTTTCGTGATCACATAAGCTCAATTTTTCACCGAATGACCAAACGAATAGAAAACCCCTACAAAAAATTCTTCTCGTAGACATAAAATCATGCACTTTGGGTAACTATCTAGTCCTGATTACATATTACTATTCATATGATTCCTAAGTAAGAAAAGTACTAGTTAATCCATGTATTTAAAAATATTTATTTACTTTCTGTTATCATTGTTGGTCTTGCACCCTTACTTGCTCAGTTTTCCTTTGTATACCTCTACATTTATCATCCTAGACACCAGTTCCCAAAAAGAACACCAGCTCGCTAGTCACCATTGTCCCCTTCGGGTGCCCCTGACCTCAGTATACTTTGTTCACACTTTTCAGGTCCTTTCTATCCATTTGACCATCTTATATTTTTAGTAGTCATCCTTTTTGGGGTTTATTACAAAATTAAAGTAAGGGAATCATATAAATATAAAGTTTTGTGATCATAATAAAGGACCAAGTATTAAGCATTAGCTATCACAACCTAAGGTTGCATCCATCTAACATCTAAGAGCTCCATTGCATCCATCTATTACCATCCAAGGGACACAACGATTGGTTATTCTGCATACACTTCATAGAAGGGAAGTTCATTCTATTCCATGCACACATCTAGTACATTTATTTACATCTAACTACTTTTAATGTCACTATCAAGTGTGAGACGTATAAGAGCCACTTAGGGAATGATTTTGCACACACACACACACACACACACACACACACACACACACACATATAACTACATTGGGTCTGAGATGTAGTGTAATTCTTAGTCTTAAGATCACCATTTTGACAACTAACGACATTTCATCCCTCATTCTGCATCTTTCTTTTTTAGGATTTGATTTCTTTTTTAGGGTTTTCAAGGTCATTATTTAATTTTAGGTTTATACCGATTTCGGTGATCATTGTGCGATCACATAGAGACCAAAGGATAATAACAACAAATACCTCACGACCACTCAGAGGAAGTTTTTTTAGAATTTCCCTAGACACAGTTGTCCAAAAATAGGCCTAGGGAACTCGCAAGAATCCTAGTCCAATAATATCATCAGCTCGCACACTTTTTTGAGGCTCTGTGCGATGCTTCTCCCTCTTTTTTCATCCAGTCAGCACTTCGGTACTATCCAAATTTCACTACAAACTAGCTAAGGGTTTTCTTACCCTCTTTGCAACTAGGGTTTCACACTTTATTCCTTAGTTTTCTTTGTTTAATTTTTTTATTTAATTGATTATTCATTTAATTCTATGATAGCAATCGATTAGGCATATATTTCCATATTTATCTGAATAATTTTGGTGAATCCAAATTCGAATACTCTTGGATCCTTCTTTTTTCCATCATGGCTCATAATGTATGTCAAGTATCTTTTCTTCAATTACTTAAACTACACCAATATTGTAAAGATGCTCTCTATATAACCTTAGACACTATTTATTTACCTATCAACATGTTGCCTACTAAAGTGAATGTTATGTTTGATCATCTTTTTGATGAATCTCTTGGTTCTATTTCCAATGAATCTATTTGCAAATGTATTCAAGCTCTTCAATATTTATTTCAAGAGAAATTTTAAGCTATAGAATCCGCGATTATATATCTTAAATCTGAAATACAACATCTTAAGGATGCTTCTCAGGCTCAGGGTTATTCTCCTTCTACATCTTATCTTCATTCTATGTCTTATACATGTGCAGATATTAGTGAACCTCAAATCTTATGGCTCCCCACATGTATAAAATTTGTAATCAATGATATGAAACAAAATATTCTTCCAAAAATCATAACTTGCTAATTAATTAGATTATCATCTACATATTGCTAACCTCCTTATCAAATTGAAAGATATCAAAGTCTTCCATATTGTAATTATCATCAAATCAATGAACATAAGGAAAATGATTTCTATGCTTTACAATGAAGAAAAAAACATCTTCAGCATCAAGATTTCATCTCATTCACCACACAACATTTTGTTACATGTTCCTCTCCAATTGTTACATGTCAATGGGTTCCTAAATCTGATTCATGTAATGAGCATAATCAAGAGCCATCTAAGCAACCACCTCTCAAAATCAATACATCGCCTCCTCTCGAGTCATCTATGGCATTACCAAGTCAACGTAAGTAACCTCCTCTAAAAATTAGTTCAACAGCTTCTCCTACTGAATCTGCTACCTCATTACCCAATAATTCACCATTGTAACAACCAATCAATTTTGTCAAAGAAATTGCTCCATCTACTGATGGAAAAGGCACATTTCAAATTCCGCCACAATCATATGGTCCTATTATTACTTTGACATACCATTGTATTGGACCTCACTTTCATCATGACATATACAATGTTTTCCCATAATTCCAGGCTATCTCTCACGTCACTGCATAAATATTTATCATTGAAACACTTGGGAGGAATCACACTTATTCTCCCCCCTTGTAGCACTATGAATTTTTTCTAGCATGTCCTATGACACTTAATGATATGTGATTCACGATTCATATTTCTTAACACTTTTAAACCATTTTATGCATACATTAGTATCGTCATTACCTAGTGACACACTTTCATGCTATGGTTCACACTTAAATGTTGATGGCATACTCTACACATAAACCTCACACACTACACAAAATACACACTACGCATTCCTACATACTTAACAATATCACACATCTTACACTTGAAACATTTACAACAAACATCTCCACCATTACTTAGTCACACTACACCTTCCACATCTCACACAACACATGTTATACCCACATGACATCTCCTTCTTATAGCTTCTCTCACACAAAAGGTGTATTACTCATTATACACATTCACATTGCATCTCCCTTACATCTAATTCTATACAATGCTGTCATTATCCTATGACACACTCTAGTTCCATGGTTCATACTCAATTATTGAGGGTTTCAATATAAAATGAACCTCATCACACTCACTCAATAAATCACTCACATGTTTACACTCTATGCTTTGTGGTTTCATGATCACATATTTTTCATACACATAGTTCAAACCATTTTCTAATGACGCACTCTCGTTTATAATTAATTCTAGAAGCTTGATGAGGCATATGAGAATGATACTCATTGCATGCATACACATCCACTCTAGGGTCATGCAACTCCTATCATTCTCATTGCATCCCATTCAGTACCATCCACAACATACTACATATCTTGGTTACATTTACTCATGTTTACTTTTGCTTACATGTTCACTTTATTACACATCGTAGATAAATATCTTATATCTCATTATATTTAGCATACACACATGTAATTTCACTTGCCTTTCTATATGTGAACGCATATTATACATATCTATTACATGTAACATGGATGTTAGTATTGTTTGTATAACAAGTCCCACAACGGCTCCTGGGGGCATCCACTTTCATACATTACAATTGTTATTGTTTCATTTTATTTCATAGAGCATTAAATTATCAGATTATACATGTTTTGACATACTCTTTAACTTTATAAAACTATAATGTATGCTTCATGTGAAATTTTTTTTATGCGGGACTATCTTCTTCCATGGTTGTCTGTTACATTTCTTGTCATTATTTTCTTTTTGCATGACATTGTTTGTGAGATTTTCCCTCTTTCTTGTGTGCACATTCTCTTCGTTTGGGTTCATCAGCCTTGATTGTCTTGCGACATCGTGAGTGGTGTCCCATGTTTGCAACTCACTTTTCATGGTCTATATTGCCTTCTTACATGTTTACACTGTGTTTTTACATCTTAGCTTACACATTGTCTTCTCAACTTATATTTTGTCGTATAAATGCATGTTTTCCTTTGTTTGTACTAAAACTTTTCTCCCATCCACTTTGTTTACGTGTGCCTTATTTTTTACCAAGCACATTCCCTTCCCCATGTAGGGCACAATTTCATAATAATGTTGGGTCCTCCTTTGTGTTGCATATTACGTCAGCGAAGTCGCATGTACCCCAAACGATGGGGCGTCACTTGGGTGAATTATTAACCCCATACATCTCTTCATACAATCACATTGCAAAAAAACACAATATCGGTACAACACATTTATTAGTATCAGACAGGGCTAAGAAGTACACTTGGGTCCTTAGTATAACACAAACACTATCACCCAGATGAAGATAGTAGTGCCTAGGAATCCCTAACCCTTCCTTGACATCTATGACCAGGGGGTAGTTACACAACATTTGGAAGTTCAACATAGTCTACAAAACTCCACACTTTTTCTTTTACCAGGAAAAAAGTTATTGGCATGATATCACCCTTCTTCCATGCTATCCAAAAATTTTATCCCTGCCCTTCTTCCATGTTATTGACATGATATCACCCTAAAAACTTGCAGCTGATGCAACTAGGAAGAGATCGCCTGAAAAAATCATTCTCTAACAACATCTACAAGATGATTTCTACACTCTTTCCTCATCATGGATCACGTGTACATGTTATTTTTTCACATTTTTTATTTTAAATACTTCTTTACATGCTTTTTACACATATCCATGCATATTTGACTACGTGTTCATTCTTCTCTTTTGTAGGTCCCTCCATATGGGAAGTGAAAGTCAACATTATTCAAAATCACACACAAAAAACATCAACATCATCAGCAGAAAAATCATGACATCTACACATCCATTTTTTTTCCTAGGTTCATTTTCATCGTTACCTTTTGCACTTTCTCATCCTTAGCATCCATGCTTAACACTTTTATCACTCTACGGTTTGTCTTGTCCCTCGGAACGCTCTTTCTACATCAATATTCATGGTTATCAGGTATGCATCTCTATCTACTAATATGTTACTGAGCTTTCCACTCACAAACATAAAGTGGGGGAAAATGTAGACACACAATCACACACTTTGGGTAATTATCAAGTCTTGATTTCTTACTAGTATTCATATAATTCATAAGTAAGAAAAATACTAAATAACCCATGTTTTTTTCCACCTTTCTTTACTTTTTGTTACCACTGTTGGTATTTCACCCTTACTTTCTCAGTCTTCCTTTTTATACCTCAAAATTTATCATCTTAGACACTAGGACCCAACCAGGATGCCATCACAAGCAGCTCTCATCCCCTCTAGGCACCCCTGACCTCAGTATACTTTGTTCACACTTTTTGGGTTCCTTTCTAGCCATTTGAGCATCTTATCTTTTTGGTAGTTGACCTTTTTGGGGTTAATTACAAAATTCAAGAAAGGGAATCATATAAATATAAAGTTATGTGATCATAATAAAGGACCAAGCACTAAGCATTAGCTATCACCACCTAAGGTTGCATCCATCAAGAATCTAAGAGCTCCATTACATCCATCTAGAACCATCCAAGGGACACAAGAGATGGTTATGATGCATACACTTCAGAGGAGGGAAGTTCATTCTATTCCATGCACACATCTACTACATTTACTTCCATCTAGCCACTTTTCTCGCAATCAAGTGTGACATGCAAAAGAGCCACCTAGGGCATGATTTTTCACACACACACAGAACTACATTGGGTCTAAGATGTAGTGCAACGCTTATTCATAAGATCACTATTATGACAACTGAGGACATTCTGACCCCTCATTATGTATCTTCATTTTTTAGGATTTGATGTCTCTTTGAGGGGTTTTCAGGTCATTATTTCATTGCAAGTTTACATTGATTTTGGCGATAATTGTGTGACCACATAGCAACCAAAGGTGAAAAATAGGGAATACCTTGCGACCACTCATAGGAGGTATTCTGAGCACAAAATATATCATTAGCTTGCACACATTTTTGAAACTTTGTGTGATGCTTCTTCCTCTCTGTTCATCTAGTCAACACTTTGGCAAAGTCCAAATTTCACTGCGAACCAACTAAGGATTTTATTATCTTATTTATAACTAGGGTTTCACATTTTATTGCATAGTTTTCTTGGGTTGATTTCTAAATGTAATTGATTAGTAATTTACTGCCACGATAGGAATCAGATTAGGCATATATTTCCATATTTATCTTAATGAATTCCAAGGTGATTTTATCGAAACTAATGTTTGATTATAATTTTTATCAAGAAATACTAGAGGAATGAGGGGACATTTTTTTTCTTGAAATACTTTGAAACTAGATGGGATTCTTCACTGCTTAGCTCTCCAATGCTCTATTTGACAGTGGGCTCAGTGACAAAAATTTGTTAAACGATTATCAATAATTCTATCGTTGGCATCCCAATTCAGCAGTTAATTTCAAAGCATTAATTCCTAACGCAACTAAGAAACTTTGTGTTTTATTAAATTATAAGGGTATACGTAGAAAAAAAATCATGAAGTTGTTCAACTATTTCGAAGGTTTCACATTTTACATTTTATATTGCTATAGGGATTTTCTTGGTATTACCTTGAAATGTCAACCATAAGTATGTTTTTGAGCTTTAATTGTTATTATATTATTTCTAAATACAAACAAAAGGAAAAAACTATCAAAGTGCTAACATGTTAGGAGTAGAGAATAAACTATTCCTGTTGAAAATAGATTAAGAGGATTAATCATAGTATCTTCCATAATCATATATTTATCTTCCTTCAATATGTTTTCACATTTGATAACATCTCTAAGGGAATACCAGATCTAAAGATCTCGTTTGTCATAACTCAGAATACTAATGTTATGGATCTTGGGTTCACACCATCCTTATTTTTAATTTTTATTAAATTCATCTATAATATGTTCAGAATTACCAACAACCATGGCATTCTATGATACCCGATTTTATTACGCCAAAGGCGTATAGGAAAGGCCTCTGAGACGAAGATTGAGACGGTTTGACGGCCGTCTAGACGTTTTTACATACAGCTATTTTTAAGTTTTTTTATTGCTGCATGCTTTGCTTCATTGATGTGGCTTGGTTTGCTTATAAATCGGAGCTCCTATCGTGCATTGAGATCCAAAAAAATATGAGAAACAAAGATCGTCGTTAGATTCGGACTCTTCTTCAGCCCCTGGTATAGAGAACTGGTTGATTTCATTTCCCTCTGCTCTTTTCAAGAACTCTCAGTAGGTGGATACTCCGGTGATGTCAAGATGCATGCCGCGAATCTATATGTAGAAAAAGGCCAAGAAATGGTTAAGGAAGCCTTGAATTGCTTGACAGATGGCGAAGAGACGATGCTTAAATAATTTTTACTCTGCGAGAAAGTTAAATCGTTGCTCCTTTTCGTCCACCGTGTGTAGGAGGAAGAGTAATAGAGTTTGGAGGGAACATAGGAGACACGGTTTTGTAAGTGAGGGATCACCTGATTTCAGGCTATGGGATTATGTCACACGATGATTACAGAAAGAAGTCATTAATTCCTGGAAGATAGGTGGAGGAATCGAACACTTCCTGTTGTCTTAGACCCTGCGAGCCAGTATGAAATTACGAATATACAGTATAAGGAGGCGGAGACGTACGTTTATAAAATACGTGAACAGTGTGGAGGAAAAAAAATGAGATAAGTGCGCGCTAACGAGTTAGTGGTGGAATTACCGACCAGGTAAATACCATTTATAATCGTATCAAAGAAGCGTTCATTTAGTGAGTTGATGTCCCACATTTTCTTTGATTAAACTACTCTGATATTAGCAAGTCACTGAATCACTACTGTTCTGATTTGGTATTTTTTTTGTCATTTTTTTAATATTGTTATATAGGATATTTGTTTATAAAACACTATACATTAGAATTTATTATTGTGTGTGTATTATAATGTATTCAATTGTACGTTATATATATATATATATATATATATATATATATATATATATATATATTATAATAATGACAAGGTAAATGAACCTAACCATTGGATTCAGGGTTTCACTTTAACTTTTTTTCTATTGGGTTAAGTATTTGAAGTATTGCCTAATAGATTATCCCTCACAATTATTCTCAATATGGAATCAACCCAATTCCAATCATGTAACGTTAAATTGTTGGCTTCCATAAGTAATTACTCCTCAACTATTACCAAGGGAATTAACCCAACTTCACAAGCAATGAATGGAAACATGAGGATCCACACATGTCCATATTTTATTATGGCTTGAAATGCCTGTAAAGTTGATGCAAGGGATATGAGGATACAACAATTATTGAGCCGAAAAAACAAAACTTTAATGAGGAACCCCCTTTTACAACTGCTTGGATTTTTTTTTCGTAGGTCACTCCTAGAACCCTTCCTAGATAAAACACAAATTCTATCATCCTCCCCATGTTTGAAGAATTTTAATCTTCAGCGCCACACTAAATTTTCAAAGCGGACATTTTGCTAAAAGCAATCACAAAGTGCAGGTACAACACCCCCCTGGGCCATGCAACCTACTTCATCCTTGTTCATTGAAAGTGATGGGAACATTAAGTACCTCCCTTTGAGGATGTAGATTGAACATCCACAAACAAACTATGATATCCATATGAAGAGAAAATTGATTTCCAACTGATACTTTCCCGCCATGCAGTTCTTAAGCTGCAAAATTTGTTCAAGAGAGTATTCAGAATTATCACAAATTCTATTCATATTTTCAAGAGATGCTGACGTGGATTCTCCATCACATTGCGATTATAAAATGCTAATAGAAAGTGTTGGTGAACATGACATAAGCGCACAAAGGTAGTGTGGAAGATGGTGGTGTGGCCTATATGTTGGTGTTAATTATGTTTGAATTTTCTCTCTCGATGAGATGCATATCTGCAAATGTATAATGATATAAACTCTAAAATGTACAAATGTCTTCATTATACATTTTAGTTCAAATGTCTTATAAGATTTGCAACTGTACATGTACGAATTTGTAACAAATTTAAATGTACACATAAACAAATCAATGTAATGTTTCTATATTCTTAACTTACTACCCGTTATCGACTATACACAAAAGCTTTTTTCCCCAAGCAAACAACTGATGTAACACTAGATAATTACTAATTACAGACCACATCAGATCTATCCAAAAAAATATTGTATTCATGTTTAGTGCAAAACAAAATGGCCACAAAAGGATCATGATAAAACTGCACATGTACGAAAGTCTTCATGTAACATTTTTAGTACAAATATTTTTGGTGCTACTACTCATGATTGAGATTTGTAAATGCATATTTCCAATTGGTAACAAGTTAAATGTAAATGAAACCTTCAAATTAAGTGGTTCATCTATAATCCTGCACTTAACAAATTCAATCAACCCATTATGAAGAAGCTTACACAAGTAATAACTATCCCTCTAAATCAAATAACATATACCGCTTCGGCATATTGCATACACGATGCGATTGCTATTTATTGCAGTTTTGTCCACTTATTGGTCCACATTATTAGGATATTCCTCTATTAACTATTTTTTTACACAAGATTGACGTTGTCTTCTAACCATAAATATTACACATGCCTTCTTATGTGCTTGCATCATATGTCCTCTTAGCTAGCCTTTTGTAACCAAAATGTGTCTTATAAGTTGCACATTCCTTTCCAATAGCGATGTTATCAGCTTTAGTTTTTATGCAAATTTGAGTTATTCATCACCTATTTATTTTTCATTACATAAGGAGCCTGTATATGTGATTGTGAAGTATAGAGTGGAATATCCACCTAATGCAAGTTACGAACTCTGATATTGGTAAATCTATGTGCTCTTGAAACACCTGTGTTCTGCAGTTAATTCATTGTTCTCTATCGTGGCATGTGTTAGGGATAAGTTGTACAGATTTGAGGTTTACAACATGTTATAAGCTAATTTATTTGTATGTAAATTTGAGCGATTATCACATTATTTGTTAGATTTGAAGAGCCCCAAGATGTATCCTATGGGCATGGTGAAATCCTAGTGTGGAGCATCCACTAGTTTATGAAGTCAAATTGGTATTAGAGCTAGTATATGTATCAGTATTGTTCATAATGTATGGTAACTATTAGTGTGTTTCATCGAATTTTATTGCTCTTCAATAGATCCAAAAATGCTTGAGTGGTGCTAGGTATCCTACGTTCCCTTTTAAGAAAAGATATTGTTCATAGCGGCGGTGGAAGCAAGGATTTCATATCCATGGCCCGTACTTCCCCTCGCAATGAAGATACCCGATGCAGTACATGATATCATTTCACAAGCTTGAAGAGGATGTTGGAGTGGGAAGCCCATGTTCTGGTGGCCATGATACTAGAGGAAGCTTCAGCGATTGTCTTCTTCCCCCTATCATCGCGTCAACATGTTCTGGTGGCAGAGAAAAGTTTGTTGTTCGCGGCATTCTCTCCCTGGTGGGGATTCTCATGGAAAAACAAGGACCGGATGTTATTGAGCTCATCTATAAAAAATTTTGTGGAGAATCACCCCATTGCAATTGAATCTAGACTCCACACTTCTTTAAAGACTATGGAAAAGATAAATGATTCAACCTTGTGTTGGAGATGTGAATGCTTGAGAAGTTGATGGCAAGGCCTATCAAGAACACTAAGTTAGTGAATCTCAAACTCACCCAAGCTCTTTCCCGGATAGTGGAGACCTTGAAAATACTGATGAGGTCATTGGATCCCTTGTAGTGGAAGGCGGACTCTTAACTATGAAAATATGCTGACTGGTGGCGATGTAGGAGACTAGACTGAGTTTTTTACGAACTGGTGACAAGAACCGTTCACAGTCACTTTGTTAGGCCTTATCATACTAGAACCACATTTGCAATACTCCTATGCTACTGCGACTTCAAAATAAAGACTTCAAACCCCTCATTATCTCTTCCAATAGATCTGCCTTGTTTTGCTCCTTAAGAAGGTCATCATCCAGTACATTATAGTTGGGAATAAACCACCATTTACCCAAGACAAAGTAAAATATGCAGATTATGAATGGACCCTTTGGTCAGGGCTTCCTCAACTTCGTTCTAAAATCTCTTTTGAATGGTGACTCTACTCATAATAGGTAAAGTGTATATTTCACTTCCTATGCTTATAGGACCATTAGTTTTCCTTCCTTATAGTCATGATTCCAAAGGTTTTTAGAGGCATACATTTTTGTTTCTAGAGGGTTCCTAAATAAACAAAAGGTATCTCCTGCAAATGACCCAGTGGTTTCCTTGTTTCAGACCCATTATCACTGAAACCTTTCATGCTCACAATCCCAAGTGTAGGTTCCCTATTTTAATAATCTTCTATTTACAAATTAGGGGGGAGCTTTATGGGTAGTACACCATATCTAAAAGAAAGAGCTATCATTACTGCTGAATTAATTCAATGGGGTTGTTTTGGACTATTACAAACCTTTGATACATATGGGATTAGGGGGTAAGCTCATAAGACTTATTCCTCAAACCACTGGCTCCCTAACTCCAGGATTTTGATTGTTCAAACAACCAAGATTCTCTCCTATTCCTAACCACTAACCATCCTTAAAATCACTCACTGAAAGACTACATGAGTGTTATTTACATGTAATGATAATTTTAAGTTATTTATCAACAACTTAATATTATCTTACATTATTATTATTATATTCCACACACACAAAACACTCATGTTAGGACTAATTCCTAACATTCTCCCCCTTAGTTATAACATGGGGTGATGAACTCTTTAGAGCCACATAGTGATGATAGCCCTTGGTCAGTCATTGCCTCCATTGTCTAGGTCACTGTGGTGAATTGATGCTCACCTGTTTTGTATTTTCCCCCCCTCAATGTAAATATCCCCCTTGGATATCGGTTACAACCTATAATGCATCTGAAATAAGTATAATTTTTTCGAATATACATTAACTTCTACCCTTTTTCAAAAAATTACTTATGTCCTTTTTATATCTCTTTTTCACATAAACCACCCCTTTTTCAAAAGAAAATTTATGATATAATTTGCTTACAACTTTCCATATTTCCTAAAAACCACATTATTATTGTTCACAGTTTTGTACCCATTTAGGATTATCCATCCCATGTATGAGGTGAAATTTTAGGGATGTATAAATCATGAGATCTTACCAAGTCTTCAACTTCAAATACAGTTGCCTAGGTTAAGCTGATTCAATGTTGGCTAAAAAAGGAGATTATGGAAGAGAGATTTAATTCAACAACTCCATACCACATAAGGCTCATACGCTTCTGTCCTTCAGCTAAGTTCACATCACAGCTTCCAAATGAGACAAAAAAATAATGAACAGATTTGTAAGGTTCAGCTATTATAGAAATTTTCCCATTTGTATCAGCCATAGAAGAAAGGAATTCTAGAGAAAGACCTCCAGATTCATTAAAAGGTAGTGCATCTACCGCCAATGCATGATCATCCATAGAAAGAGGGTTTGACCCATCTAGATCAGTAAGTTCATGAATACCAGATAGTAGTGGCCTCCAACATCTGAGAAGGGAAATAAAAGTAGGTAATATTGTTTCTAGATATTGCTTGCAAAGGAGTTTCTTGTCTGCAGTAACTGCATTCAAGATCTCAGCCTAATGAATGCATCCAGAAACAAGGATTCTCTAGCTTTTTCAATGGATACTCACCAGATCTTAGAAATACCTAACCACCACATATTGCACAGCTGATTTTACAATACAAAATCATTGACATTAAAAAGGGATTTGATTGACCAATATTTGAATGAAGATGCTTCCAAATGTTTCAATGTTTAGCAGAGAAGAACGTTTGGCCTGTGCAACCAACCAATACTGAGATGATTCATAGATAGCTCACCATCTAATACAAAGAGAGATCGTCATGGGTTGACGGGAGCAATAAGCCGGGAGCTAAGGCAAGCTCGATATAGGTTGAACTCGGACTGAAATAGTGATCTTTAACATAAAACTGGATATATAATTTATGTACAGATAGAAATTAGAATCTCCAAAAAATTACACCTACAGATCCGCATACAGACATATATATCTTTTTTTTTTAATTTTCTGATTTTTTAATGAAAACTGTGAACATAATGGATGAAATATTGTGGAAGGAGTGAACGAATTGGAAGAGAGAAGACAATGTAAGTGAATGATGGATGTCAAAGGGTTTCTTGTGAGGTCTGTGGTATCCGCTATTACCATTGACAAATATGCAATAATGATGAACAATACAAACTCCATATTTCACGCGAGGTCCGTGGTATCTGCTAGTCCTTTGTTTACACTACTTGACTTTACAAGTGAATGGGAATGAAAGAAGGGAATGGGGTTATAGAGGTCGTGGGATCTGCTAACCCATTTCCTTATTCAGCTTGAAAAACAAAGCATGAGTGGAGTGGTAAAAACTAGAGAGGCGTCATAGCAAACCTGCTCTGATACCAGATGTGGGTATTACCCCATATATAGGGCAATCTAAACTTACTCCTCAAACCACTCTCACTAATCTAGGACAGTTGTTAAAACAACCAAGACTCTCTCCTAGTCCTAACCACTAACCATCCCTAAAATCACTCACCTGAAAACTACGTGAGCGTTATTTACATATAATGATAATATTAAGTTATTTATCAACAACTTAATATTATCTTACATTATTATTATATTCCACACACACAAAACACCCATGTTAGGACTAATTCCTAATAAGTAGAGCCTGATTATGATTGGAAATGCTTTGGGAAAATTCTTATACGTTGATTCCAAAATTGAAGTGTATGCTCACACTACCTATGCTCGTATTCTGGTAGATTAGTATACCTCGGTTGATGTACCAGCCTCGATGAAACTTAGGGTGTTGGATCGAATTTGGTCCTAACCTCTAGACTTTGAAGGGTTACCCTTCAATTGTAGAAAATGTTTTTTCCTGGTTCAGTTAGGTTCAAATTGAAAGAGTATGAACCGCAAGCTAAATGGGCATGTTATTTGGTGGAAGGATGCTTAGCCAAATATGTTGGTTATGGGAAATGATATTGATTAATTATCAAAGGATTCAGAGACTGATGAAGGTGAGACTCAAATTCCACTTGGAACTCCTACTCCCTCTCATGCTATGGGGGATGGTGGGACAATTTTATCATATCCTACTATGGATAAGTCGTTTCCTTCAGTAACGGCCTTTGATTTCATTAAAAAAGGTATTTTGATGAAAAAATCAAATGTTGGGAATAATGAGAGCTTGGAGTTCTTTCTCCTGATACATTCAAATGAAAACTTAAATACTAATAAGAGTGAGGGTTGGAACATTGTTAATAGAAAATAGAAAGGAAGGACTCTCACCGCTCCTCTTAAGATGAATTTGAGAACCCATGGATGTGTGCCTCTCGGGTAATCATCTCCTTGTCTCTGGATAGGTTTTCTCTTTAGGGATATAAAGTGCACCATTAGGATGGTCAACTTTGTTTGAATTGAGTCTTGGTTGACTCTTTATGTTATTTCCTAGCCTAGGATTTATGTTGATGTATCAAGGGGTGTTGTTCTTTGGTCTAGGACCATGCTTCACTTTGTACCTTGTTGTGCTTTGTTGCCTATCTTTCGGTTGTACAGAGTTTTTGATCCCTTCAAAATCATTCTTGTCTCATTTTGGCTGGTCTTTGTCCTAGCTTCATTTCATGTGCAGGGTTTTTTGGTCCCTTCAAAACCATATCCTAATTACCTTTATCTTAAAAAAAATGCATGATCACTAGAAGTTATTTAGAAAATCCATTCTCCTTCTATTTCATTGAAACAATACCTAGTTAAAATCATGCTTTGTTTGTCCTTGTTTTCATTATTTTCAATTAAGGATAAAGGTTTTTTGACTGGGACCCTACCCAGGAACAAAAGGGCCAAACACCAAGATATAGTGATGAATAAAAATAGAAAAAACACATAAACAAGAAGCACATATGCGAGAACGAAAAAAAAAAAAAAAAAACCAAACAATCACTTCAGCTTGGACTTCCTATGGTAGATGATATTCTAGAATTTTTCCTCAAGCAGATCCTAGATATCCTTGTGCGAGCCAAAGGTCATCCTCGAGTAGTCTTTATATCTAGGCCCTCGCAAACCTTAACGATTTTTAAAGATTCAAGATTAAGGGGAATGGGAAATGAAACACCCATAGTACTAGATAGTGATCTAGAGAAAATATAAAAATTCAAAACAACTTCTAAATTACTTTTCAATAATTGTTATTCCTCCATTTTTCAATCTTAATTCTTCGAAATAATCTACCAAATTTTCTTTCCCATTCTAATCATAGACTGAATCAGCCTCTACACTAGGAGACACAAAACATGTACATGGTTGAGTGGAATGCACTAAAGGTGGAAATTTTGTGTCAAATCTAAACCCTGAACAGTCGAATGACACAATTGTCAAATCAGTAACAGTCGACCCCAGGGAAGGGGATCAATCAACACTTGTTTTTCCTTCTTCCCAAAACCTTTTCAACACTGGATTCATCCTCATCTAGTGCATCCTATATTTTATCCTGTTGTCCCTCATGTGGCAGGACATTAGTCACATGTTCTGTTTGCTCCTTGACAGGGAAAAACTCACCACATGCACCCAAAGGGCCTTCTAATGGCTACCCTGTCTCCCTCATCATGATGTTTGTACACTGTTCCTCTATCTCCTTCTCTTTTTCCTCATCCACAATCAACGCAACATCCTCCGCTCTAACCCTATTTGACACCAACAGTCCCACCAGTAAGGTAGCGACCAAGCAAATAAGGTCATGGGTAGGGGAATATCAGTCGTGTGATTTTTTCTTCCACTCTTGAGGGATCAAACACCCACCAGAATTGTGTCTAACAACCTTGCATTTTTCATAGATGACAAGAGAGTTTTCATACACCATATCTTGTTCTAATACTCCATACTTTGAGGTGATTTGGATGGAGGGAAATAAAAAATGGCTAGAGGGCACATTTACACACATCCTGACAGTAACCATTCAAGTCTAATCCAAAGTGGTGGGATCAACCACTAACAGGTATCCAAGGGCCTTGGAAATCCCCTCCAAAATGTTCTTGTCCCATAACTCTATTTACAAATTAGGTATCCTGACCCAGATAAGGAAGACACAAGGTACCATGTTCCCCAAATCTAGCGCAGGGTGCCATTTAGAGATGTATAAAATAGTTTAAGAAAACATCCAAGGTCCTTCGTTGATCACCCTATAAAGATCCTTTCTAATAAAAAACCTAAACATGGAGTAATAAAAAGAAATGTCCACAACCTCTAAACCGCCTAGTGGATTCCATTTCTAGTTTACCCAGGATCTAAAAAAATCTATATTTGGTTTACCTCCTAAAAACTTTCCATTGAGTGTAAAATTATACCTCTTTTTCTATTTCCCCACCCAATCTTCTAACACGTCAAAATATGAACTCTCAATGTTCCACACCAGGGATAAGGTGGGTTAATCCTATGTTTCCACTCTTATTCCTAAGAGACAGTCTTCCCAGGAGCCATAACTTTGTTCTTTCATTGTTTTCTCTTCAGATTCACGCCCCGGGTTAGGGTCAATGGAAAAATAAATGATGGGCTAACATTAGTAGTCGAAAGACCAATCTTTTCAAATAATTACAGAGGAAAAAGATCAAGTTATTTAGAAAAACCATTCTCCTTCTATTTCATTGAAAAAATACCCAGTCAAAATCATCCTTTGTCTATCCTTGTTCTCATTATTTTTTATTAAGGATCTAAAGGTTTTTTGACTGGGACCCTACCCAGGAACAAAAAATCCAAACTCCATTATAGTGATGAAAAAAAGAGAATAAAAACATAAACAAGAAGCACATATGTGAGAACAAAAAAAAAACCAAATAATCACTTCAGCTTGAACTTCCTATGGTAGATGATATTCTAGACATTTTACTCATGCGGATCCTAGATATCCTTGTGTGAGCCAAAGGTCATCCTTTGGTAGTCTTTATATCTAGGACCCTCGCAAACCTTAACGATTTTCAAAGATTCAAGATTAAGGGAAATGGGAGATGAAACACCCATAGTACTAGATAACGATCTGGAGAAAATATAAAAATTCAAAACAACTTCTAAATTACCTTTCAATAAGTGTTCTTCCTCCATTTTCAATTTTAATTCTTCGAAATACTCTACCAAATTTTCTTTCCCATTCTAATCATAGACCGAATCAGCCTCTGCACTAGGAGACACAAAACATGTCCATGGTTGAGTGGAATGCACTAAAGGTAGAAAGTTTGTGTCAAATCTAAACCATGAACAGTTGAATGACATTACTGTCAAACCAACAACAACCAACCCTAGGGCAGGGGATCACTCAACACTTGTTTTTTCTTCTTCCAAAACCTTTTCAACACTAGATTCATCCTCATCTAGTGCATCCTTTGTTTTATCCTATTGTCCCTCATGCGGCAGGACATCTATCACTTTTTTTTTTGTTCCTTGATTGGGAAAAACTCACCACATGCACCCAAAGGGTCTTCTGCTGGTTACCCTGCCTCCTTTGTCATGATGTTTGTAAACTATTCCTCTAGATCCTATTTTTTCTCATCTAGCATCAACACAAAATCCTCTGATCTAACCCTATTTGACACCAACGGTCCCACTAGTAAGGTAACGACCAAGAAAACAGGGTCATGGGTATAGTAAGATCAATTGTGTGATTTTTTCTTCCACTCTTAAGGGATCAAACACCCACCAGAATTATGTCCAACAACCTTGAATTTTTCATAGATGACAGGAGAGTTGTCATACACCATATCTTATTCTAATACTCCATACTTTGAGGTGAGTTTGATGGAGGGAGATAAAAAATGGCTAGAGGGAAGATTTACACACATCCTGGTAGTAACCATTCAGGTCTGATCTAAAGTGGTGGGATCAACCATTAACAGGTATCCCAGGGCCTTAGAAATCCCCTCCAAAACGTTCTTGTCCCATAACTCTATTTACAAAGTAGGTATCCTGACCCAGATAGGGAAGACACAAGGTACCATGTTCCCCAAATCTAGCGCAGGGTGCCATCTAGAGATGTATAAAATAGTTTAAGAAAACATCCAAGGTCCTCCGTTGATCACCCTATAAAGATCCTTTTTAATCTAAAACCTAAACATGAAGTAATAAAAATAAATGGCCATAACCTCTAAAACTCCTAGTGGATTCCATTTCCAGTTTACCCAGGATCTAATAAAATCTATATTTGGTTTAACTCCTGAAAATTTTCCATTGAGTGTAAAATTATACCTCTTTTTCTATTTCTCCACCCAAGCTTCTAGCATGTCAAAATATGCACCCTCAATGTTCCACATCGAAGATAAGGGGGGTTAATCCTATGTTTCCACTCTTTTTTCTAAGAGATGGTCTTCCCAGGAGCCATAAATTAGTTCTTTCATTATTTTCCCTTTAGATTCATGCACCAGGTTAGGGTTGATGTTATGGTTATTTCAAATTTTAGTGTTGCCACCCATCCCAGCCAGTTCGAATAATTTATTAAATGGAAAAGTAACTATTTTTTTCATTATTATTATTTACATGTTTTTTATTCCTTGTTTCACCTCCTCATGCAAGGTTGGAATTTATTTTAGCATGTGTGTGTGTGTGTGTGTGTGTGTGTGTGTGTGTTCCCACACACTAAACTCATTTACCTAGGCCAATAAGAGAACTTTAAACGTCGTTAGAAAATCTATTGTTATAATCATACTTACAAGGATATATCATTACCTTTCCATGGTAACTATCATATAGGTTTGTACATACTAATCCAAAAAAACCAAGGATATTTCCAAGAAAACAAAAAATTATTTACTATTAATATTTTATTATTTCAAACTCGTGAATTAAAATGACCATCAACATACAAGTTAAGAATGAGAAAGATGTGACGAGGGAAGAGGTTCTACACTAATGATGCATTGTAAAATCAATTTTGTTTGACATCCACATAAAAATCACTTAGATACATAATTCATCCTAAAATGTTTGGAGAAGTGTTTACGAATTACCTTATCTCTTGATCAATTATCTCACAAAAAAAACTACGAAGTAATTTCTATTACAATTGATGACCTTTGAAGAGGATTTCCGACCGAGGGTGATGAAAATGAACTACATTGCATCTATTTTTGGGCATTTGTGTATGTGAGATAGTTGTGATCCTAACTTTTCATGTGTTGCTTCTTGTCGTTTATTCACTATATGTCACATTAAGTTAACTACAATTATACTCAGTCACGTCTATACCTACAAAATAATCAAGTACACATTAGATGAATAAATAATGCACATGCTTGAGTCTGACTAACCTTAACAGTCACCCCAATGTAATTTTCACCAAGAACTGCACCACATTTCTGACTCGATGTAGTTCTGGTGTGTGTGTGTGTGTGTGTGTGTGTGTGTGTGTGTGTGTGTGTGTGTGTGTGTGTGTGTGTGTGTGTGTGTGGGTGTGTGTGTGTGTGTGTGTGTGTGATTGCACTTGGAATAGTGTCCATTAAACTAGGTTTCCCTAGTGTCAGTGGAACAAAGAATAACAAGATACAACTACCTTGTCCCAATGTAAAATGTGTGGTATGGAATTCAGAATAGACCCTCATACGGAGTGAAGTATGCAATCCTAAAATACAGTGCTTGATGTAATAGATGGAAAATATTTGTTCCTTGTAGATGTATATTCGTCTTGAATGTTCACCCCATAATGTGGTTAAATAAGTAATGTATATATATGATTCTTTGATTTAAGTTTTTTCATTAACAAGTGAAAGGATGACCCAGGGTAGTAATAAAAGAAATAAAAGATGTAACATCTAAAAATTCAGAAAAAGGGATAAGGAGGACATAAGCACCCAGAAGGGAAAATAACATGTGGGTGCTCCTGTCCTTGATGGGCGGTTCTATACAACATACAAAAAAGGTAACATAATGAAATCAGAGATAAAAAGTATGTCATCTAGTATGTAAAAATGTAAGGTGCAAGTACAGAAACAACAAGTAATACTGATAAGAAAGATAAAAGAAATATCAAATCAAAACAAGTGTTGTTAATGACTATTTATCTTACTTAGGAATCATGCATATAAATGAAGTATTTAGAGGCCCAATGTACATAGTAAGTGTGTGATTTAGTTACTACACTTTCCACCTCATTTTTTGATTGTTTGAACAAATCCTCCATCATCGCACTAAATTCCTCAAATGTCAACTCTTCACCCTTAGCTTTAAACGTGTTAACAATGTTTTCCAGCTATTTTCTAAGGTTTGTCGATGTGTTCATTTTGTGTGTTACCTAGGGATACAATTCCATTATCTTATTCTTTATAAAGGCCCTCAAAAATTCAATTTCCTCAGTCTTTTTTCTACGTCTCCCAAGATTTTGTCATGTTTCACCCGATTTCCTTTATTTTTGGTGAAACGTGACAAAATCCTGGGAGAAGTAGAAAAAATCCATAAAGAAAAGTGTTCGGCACAGTGCACGATGCTCCTTATCCACTTCACTTAGATAAAATCTCAATTTCTTGTCCTACTTAAATCTATTAACTACACTCTGGAAAAATTTTGTTGTGAAAGAAAAAGGCAATTTGCACCATGGGATATTGGTGCCATTGGTCAATGTAAATCTACAAATGCAAAATATTGGTAGACTATAAACTTAGCCGCATCCACCACCAAGGCTGACAGTTTCTCTAGGATCCTTCATTCTGCGCCAAAGGCATCACGCATTCGTTTGTGTTGTTTCTCCAAGCACACCTTTTACGAAGGTTTCATAGTATCACAAGTATATGTTGCAAACCTCTTAGCTGGGGAGGGGTTCTCATTAGGGTACTCCCATATGTTATTTTTCAGCTCATTGGGCACTCCGATCTTAAAGAAAATAATGGTAATAAAAAATATTACTATACATTATCTTGTCTCCTTCTCACCCGACATCTATGATATCTTCTATAATGAAGGTCGAGATGTTATAGATGGTCCCTTCTGCAATATTTTTGCATACATTCAACCACCTTTTGTTAACTTGGATCCATTGTTCTCATCCATTTAATGTTTTAAGTACGCGCGCGGCCATCTTCATGACTGGGTAATTGACCTTTGTAATATCAAAGGCGCGCGCCTGCCTTTCTTGTACTCATATTCCTTAATTGTTTCTTTGATGGTCTCATTTTCTCCCAAGTCATCATCAATTGACTCTCAAGTGTAGATGAGTCTAGTGAACTTGGAGAATAACTCTGGATTTATGGGCATCCTCCTTCCAACAAAGTAAAAATAGTCTTCATGTACACGTGACATAAGCCACTGGTACAATCTCACATGCTTTCCAAAAAAAGGTAGTTTATATAGTTGTAGAAGTCCATCCTTATTCAATTTCTTCTACACTGAGTCATCATACATCTATTTCTTGTCGTCTTTTCTTTCACCTATGGGTCAAACCAGCTCTAAAGTCATATCCTTCTCAGTTAAATCAGTCTGATGGTTATAATCACTTATAACCATTTTTTGCACATGGGAAACCCACTTGATTCCCATCAATACCCCATCTGGGTATTGCATGCCTAAATACCATTCCTCATTGAAACTCACCACCGAAAATGGTTTTTGCTTGCCCTTCTTCTTGGGTGAAATGATTACTTCTCTTTGTGGTATCATTCTTGGTTGAGTAACTGAAAATTCTACCTTGTGTTTCAGTTATTTCGATGCCTCTAACTTAGAATTTTACTCCTTTGTGCCATTCTATAATCTATGCCCTAGTTCTTCAAACCCTAACCAGTGAACACTTCTTTTCACACTACATCGTCAAAAAATGTGGAGCTTCTTTCACAAACCCACTCTCCAAATGATCATGTTCATCTTCGTAATCGATCATTCATACAAATTCAAAAAGATTCCCTAGTTCACAAGAGATCTTGCACAATTTATCGCAAGGTAAAAATAACTTACCCTGACCCCCTATTTATAGTTTTTCACTTTTTATCATATTAATTACCATTTCACGTAGCACCATACTGTCGTAATAAATATGACCTTTCCTATCTCCACAAGCATGTTTCCTCCGCACATCCAATATGCATAACCTTCGTAATATTATGGAGCGCAAAACTACAATGACCACAGAAATCTTTACACGTGATCTGAGCACCGAAGTACATTAATAACTGTGTTCTTTTCTCAGTAGTTTTTCCTACCGCTGCCTACTTTACATTACCATGCGCATTCATTCCTCTACGTGATTTTTTCATTATCATCATCCTTTTTATTGCCATCTTCCTTAACACCTTACTATTTTCCAGTATCCATTATCACAACCGCTATGCGTGCCCCTCTGATACTTAGGACTTATATCTCACGGTTTTTGTTTTCCTCAAGCCATTGTCCACATCAATTATTATACGCATTCCTTTGTTTGCACTGTACCCCACACTAAATGTATGTGTGGTCCTTTGCACATGATCTCGAAAAGAAATTAATAGCTTTTGGCATGAAATAGTGCTTATTACGCAAAACACTGAACTAAGTTGACAAAACATAACAACATTGAAAGGAAACAAATATAAATGAAATAATTTAAGGGAAATCTAATCTAACTAGAAATTTTGTCTTATTACAAACACCAAAAAGACTTATTTATAGTAGGGCTTCATCCTGCTCCCATTAAAGTGGCCAGAAAACCTTGTCCCATCCAGCGCCTATAACTTTAAAGTGCCTGAATCAAGTATGTAAGTCGCAACATACAGTCCTAAAAAATGTAATTGGAACTTCCCAAGATGGTGCAAAAACTTTGAATCATACAGAAGAACCATTTGTCGAACCTCAATCTTCTTCTTCTTAATATGTCAATCATGTCATTTCTTTCGCTTGGCATTTTCTATCTTCTGGTTGCAACAAGCTATAACACACCTTTCATCCAACTGCATCTAAGCTATTAAAGTGCCTACTCATCATCCAAACCTCCTACGCATGCAATACACAAGGATGGTAGCATAAATTCCATGGGAAAAAAAACCTCTGTGCCAAACACCAACTTAAAAAGGTGCATCTTTGTTCAATCTTTTATAATTTATCATGTATGCCCAAAGTACATCAAATACTTTATCATCCCAATTCTTTCATATAACATCACAAATATTTTTCAAAGTATGGTTCAATCTCTTATTAAAGGCCTCAACAATCCCATTTTCCTATGGATGATACGGGCTTGTCTTGTGATACGTCACCATAAACTCAGCTAATAAGATCCTCATAGTCTCATTCAAAAAGTGTGTGCCCCTATCACTTGTCAGAATCAACGGACATCTATATCTACTGATAATGTTTTCCCACAAGAACCATGTTGAAGTAGATTCTATGTAATCATTTCTAGGCACTGCTTCCGCCCACCTTGTAAGATAATCTATACAAGTTATAATGTAGTGCGATCCATTCTTGTGCGCGGGTGAGGAAATACGACCCACAAAGTAAATTACCCATTTTTCAAAAGGTTCTGCACTAACAATAAGTAGCAAAGGCATCTCATCTCTATGCCTAGGTTTTCCAAGGTGCCAACAATGGTCATTGACCTTGCAATAATCTATATAATCCTTACAAATCGTTTATCACCACAGGTCTGCCAATAAAATTTTGCGCATAGTGGCATTTCATGCATGGTGACCACCTGCAATTTCACAATGAACATCTTTTATAATGACAAGGCACTCATGTTCAAGTACACATTGGTGAAGAACCTCATCATGACCTAACTTGTAAAGATCTCAACTTATCAGCATATAGGGCGCGACGCGTATAGTAATTTTTTTCTTCTCCAAGTCCTTCATGCCTTCAAGAGCCACACTATTATGCAAAAATATTGTAATATCTTCCAAATCAGAGGGCGCACGGTTCAACTATAAAAAATGTGCATCCAACATTATATCCTCAATTTTCTACACATCCTTACGCGAGCTAATCCTAGATAAATGATCTGGTGTTGAGTTGCTCTTTCCTTGTTTCACCATAACTGTAAAGTCAAATTCCTAGAATAAAAGAATCCATTTGCATATGCACCCTTGAAAAATGGGCTTATTGACCAAATACTTGAATGCCATGTGATCTATATAGAAGATAGATAGAGTTTCCAATAAATATTTCCAAAACTTATGCAACACATAAATCATCAACATGCCTATGCGCTCTGTAGTTGTGTATTTTTTTTCAGCTGGTGTCAATTTCCTACTTGCAAAAAAATAGGGTGATCTACAATACCCTCTCTAGGATTTTCTAATACTGTGTCAATGGCCATGCCAGAGGCATCCACATGCACATGAAAGGGTTTGGTCTATGAGGGAAAACACAAAATAGGCACAAAAGAAGGTCTTTCTTTGAATTTTCCAAAGATGTATTTTTGCACCTCATCCCAATGGAACTTACTCTTTCTCTTTAATAACTCTTCCAAGGGTGCAAAAATATTGGTATAACCCTTAATGAACATTTTGTAGTACCCTATATGTCCAAGGAACCCACACACTTCACTTTGGTTAGTAGGGTCCTCTAAGATCCCAAAATAACAACAATCTTAGCAGGATCCACCAACAAGCCTTCCTGTGATGCCCTCTAAAACAACCCATGTGAGACTCAAGAACAACCTAGGATTAGTTAGGAAAAAATTATGGAATAATTTTTTTGGTTCAAAAGAGTCTTCAACTAGGTTACAAGACAACAATTGTCACAAACAAGGTTCTACATCAATTCTAATCTACTAGAATATACTTTTCTTTAATCAACAATTATTAGAGGTCACAAGGTCCAAAATTTAGGGTTAGAAAGTTCAATAAGGTTTAGAGGGTAATTCTTCGCCATACCCGCTCTCTAATAGGCTTAAATATTCAAATTCATTTTTCTCAAAATTAACACATTCAAAATTTCCCTAAATCATTTTCATTGGGTAGGAAATTTTCTCACCTTTCCATTGATATAAAGAAGTCCTCATAATTCCTCATATTTCTTAAGTTATGGGCCAGCGGGCCTAGGGGTGAAATTTTTTCCCAAGAGCGGGCCTGTGGGCCCAGGGGAGAAATTTTTCCCCAAGGGCAGGTCGACGGGCCACGGGGAGGAAAATTTTCCCATGGGCGGGTTTGTGGGCCATGAAGAGAAAAATTTCCCAAGGGGCGGAAAGTCACATTTTCACCCGCGCTCCCGCAAGTCCATGAGGGACACGTGGCATCTCCTAAGCCAATGTAGGGAAAGTGGGGTGGTGGGACAAAAATTTGTTTAACACCCCAAAGGGAAAAAAGGGTAATATTCACCAGTGCCTCTGCCGGCACCTCACGATGCCACATGGCAGCTCCTATTTTGGTATGGCTGGTGCGGTGGTGGGGAAAATTTTGAAAATTTTCCCAAAATAATCTGAAAGGAAAAAAGGGACCCACTCCTCCATCGTTGCCTTGCGATGCCATGTGGTAGATCCTGATTAGCTATGGGCCGGTGGAGCGAAGGGGAAAATTTGAAAATTTCCCTAAAATTTTCTGGAAGCACTAAATTGAAAAGGGATTGGCCCTCCACTGACACCTCGTGGTGCCACATGGAAACCTCTGATTAGCTGCGGGCTAACAGGGTGGTGGGGAAAATTTGGAAGATTTTCCCAAAATTTTCCGGAAGCGGTAAGGAAAAAATTTGGGCCCGCGGGCCTGCCAAGGAATTTTTTCCCAATTTTTCTTTTTTTTGATGCCTAGTGAAGAAAATATTCAGAAGGCCATAACATTTGATAGAGAGTTCAGTTTCAGGAAAATGAGGACTTTATGGAAACCTCTCGACGTCCTCTTTACACATGAATCATTAAATTTTGATTTTGATAAATTTTAATGGGTCAATTTCACAAAAAAAATGTAGGCTTTTACAATGCAAACTGGTAATTTTAACTTATAAAATTTTGTTCAAATTTGTCATTCTTTCTCTTTCAACATGTCAAACAAACATGGAGGTTTCCATTAAGAAGGTGTTAGGATATATATAAAGTTTAAATTTTTTGGTTTGATCTGAATTTTGAAATTATAAGTTTCTTTTTTTACAGCAAAAAGCCTGCAGATTTTCCTTGGCTCGACTAGAAGATTTTCAAGACATTTCCTAAACGTTTTTAGTTTGTTTTGGGATCATTTTGCCTCGTTAAGGCCAATTCATTATTTCATTTTCCTCTTATCTATTTACAGGGTTATTTGAACATTTGATAAAGGAATTTTACAAAGTATACAGTGAATGAAAGAAGTGTATACATTTACGGAACATAAATTAACTATCTCTTTTGCCATGAAATAAAGCATTAAATTCATTCCATGATGGTCATAAATAGTTTTATTTCTTTCAATCAAATATTAAAACAAGAATGTAGTTTCTATTCTTTCCAAAATCATATATTATAAACAAGGAAGAATAATACATTTTCTCCTCATGTGCTTCACTTTTCCACTTTCCAAACAGAGATTTCATAGTGCATGTTAAACATAGATTTCCAATGGAAATAATATCATATGAATAAGGAAAACATTTCCATTAATTCAAATGAAACTCTTACAACTTCCTTTCCATTTGATTTCAAAATACATATCATTCTTTCACATTCTTTCCAAAAATAGAATACCGAGTATAACTCTTTTACATTTCTAATTTCAACTTTCATTGTCAATACAAAGTATCTTTCCATTACAATTAATATATATATCATCCACTTCAAAGTGGGAAAGGGCTACAATAAGATTTCATTTCACAAGGGACTGTCAAAGTGTCTTTTTCTCGGCTCCAAAACAACAACATGTGTATTTCTCATTCTTCCAAATTGTGATCACAACAAGAGTAGGGGAAAGGAAATGATCTCCACCCAACCAAGACATCCAATGAAGAGGAGAATCCATCCTTATCCATTGGCCCCCGAGCCCCAACCATAATGCAATAAAAGATGTGATCCAACTCCTGGAAACAACAAGCTTCCACAACCACACAAGAAATATTTTCACAATAAAACAAAGACCCAAAACAAAATGTAGTTTACAACTACATTAGAACATGACAAACAATACTAAGGCTTTATCAAGAAAGCCAAAGGATCAAGAAACTATGGGGGATGCTTCTTATGCCTCCCAAAAGGGGAAATGGGAATCACCACCTGAATTACATACCAAAAAATTATAGTATATCAAAACCATGACATTCCTTATGCCTCCCCAAGTACCCCTTATTCATCACATTTCCTTATGCCTCCCCAACCTCTTACGACACCCCATAACGAGTAAAGAAATGCAAGCTATTTCTTTGTAAGGTGGAACCCAAATCCCAATACCATCCTCCCTTATACCTCCCTAAAACACACTTGTGCCTACCACAAAATAAACCTCATAGTCTTCTCCTACACCATTCCTAGGCCATCTACCCAACAACCCACAAACATGCCAAAACATTCACACATTAAAATTTTCATAAACAAAAAGGAAGCATTTCAAGAGCCAAGATCCTACCTCTCCATGATGGAGTTGTTCCAAGTTCCAAAACAACAAGCTTTATCACAATTAAAGCATTCCAAATCAGCCAAGGACAAGCATGCAAAAATCTTCCAAAAACTTCTTCAAAGCAAGAGCTCCAAAATAACAAAATAATTCACCCAAGAATGAAGTCTCCAAGGTGAAGCAACCCAAAACAAGGCAATGAATTCGAATTTTATAGAAGAGGGAAGGGAAGAGGATGAGGTGGATCCATGTAGTATGTCACATCACACATCCTCAACCCCAACCCCAAAAGTCAACTTCATTCTCCAAAGCATAATAAATAGGTGGGTAAATCAAATGACAGTTTACTTACACACTCAAAACCAACCCACACCCCAAAGGATTGAAATTAAATCATGTAAGAAAAGTGCAATTAAAACTTACAATTTTCCTTCTCAAGAAGCATTATAAAAGTCAAATTTCAACTGTCCAACCATAGGTATGGTTGGTAAATGAATTTAAGAGGTATGAGACAAGTTTAACTTGTCCCACAAGCCTCCAAAATCAACCTTCAAGGAAAAATTCGAATTTCCAAGAATATGAAGTGTTTCACATTCAAAAGTTAACTTACACATCACTTACAACAATTTAATTCAAGGCCAACAAATATATTAATTACTTTCTTATGACATATTTTATTTAATTAATATTAACAACATGCTTACCCACAATATTAATACAACATTTAATAAATAAAAAAAGGGGCAAATGCATCACAAAATAAACACATGCAACATTAAACAAAAGGGTCAAATAAATAAAAACGCATAACCCCTTGGTCACATTTAAATGTGATCCCCCCCATGGGAATCCCTAACACACACAAAGAAATACTAGTTGCCATGGTGACCTTGTTGAATTCATCTAGAATTTCAATGTGGTTGGTCTCCAATCCCCTGATCTTTGTTGTGATATTTTAACCTCCAAAGCATAAATACCTCCTTCAATCTCATGGCCATATCAAAACATCCAAAATAATATAAATAAAATTCCAAGATCATTTAGATAAATGAATCACAACAACATCCAAGAAACCAACAAGATCATTTGCAATTTTATTCACAACTATATCACCATCAAATAATTTCCATTTCTAGTTCTACTCACAATATCCAAATATCACTCATCCGAACAAAATCCATAGTATAACCATGTTAAACAATATATCAACATCAATATCCAAAATGTCTCTAATAATCATCATGCATCATAACTGAATCATGTCAAAAATAATCCATGATCTAACATCTAACATCATACTATAATAAGGTCCATAATCATGTCCATAATATAATCAGCAGTATCATGATCAACATCAAAAGGTGTCAAAGGGAAGTGAGCACTACACTTCCTTACATATGATATGCCCCAAAAGAGTTCGAAAGGTTGTACCAAATATGCAATTCTTGATGTTGAGAGAGATTCTCAGATACATGTACCTCTCAAACATAAGTATTAGATTGTCACAACAATGTTTAAGTAGCCTAGAAATAGTCCAATCATCTAATTAAAACTAGAAGAACTTATGTATGAAATCCTAAAATGCTTGCACAACAATCCACAAAAATACTGCAGGCGCATTCTTCAACCCAAAAGGAAAAACTGTGTATGTAAAACTTCCCCATTTAGTGGTGAAAGTTGTTTTATCTTGATCCTCTTTAGCAATCCAAACCTTATGATATCTAAAGAACCCATCAATAAAGGAGTAGATCTTCCACCCTTCCACCTCCTCCAAGATATCTTCTGTAAAAGGTGTGGGTAAAGGATCTACAACACAAACAAAATTTAATTCCTAGTAACCTTAGCAGATCCTCATCCTGCCATAACTCTTGATACTTATCACCATTGGGCTAACACATTCTGATTCCTCAATGGGATCAATGATTCTAGATTTTAGTATCTTGTCACTTTATTCTTTAACTTTGATGTGTAGGTTAGGATTCATCCTATAAGGCCTCTACCTAATTGGTTGCACACCTTCCTTAAACTTGATCCTCATTTCGTCCAAAGATTCATGCACTACTTTCAATTCATGATAACCTCTAGGGGAATAATCTTAGAAGTCATGCATCAGATCAGTAATATTAACAACCTCTAAATAAGACAAATAATCACCACTGATAGCATCCTTAGGTTCATATTTTGTTCCAATGTTGACCTTCTTTGTTTTCATAGGCTCATGGTTCGCACATGCCTACGTTTCATCTGCACTATCCATCACCTCGTGCGTACCCACAATATGATCAATATCCAAGTTAATGATACTTCTTCATCATATATTATATAAACCATCTTGTCTTTTTCCTTTCTAATCAAGTGCACCCAAGTTGTTCTTCATCAGTCTCCTCTTCTTAAAATCGTGCCTCAAGGTCTGATTCTCCCAACAACTCCTGAATGAGTTATTCATCTTTTTCATTATCTCCAATAGTCAAGCACTTCATTATCTGCAAGGCTTCATTGACACATGGTTTAGTAGAAAAGTAATCAAAGGTATGAATCATACCTGTAGTCAACTCTAACCAATTTATTTTTTCTCTATTAAACTCTTTATAGACATACCATATGCGTGCCCAACATCGCAAGGTGAGGTAGAACTTATGCACACATATTGGTAGTGCTAAAGCTTCTTACCCCTCTATCCAAGGTCTCTCACACTTATGAATGTGGTGTTGGACATGATCCGTCCCATGAAATCCATAGATTTTAGAGGGTACATTACATCTTAAAAATATATAGAGAGAGTGCAATTTTCACTTCACGCCACTCCACAAGATTATCCCTGTGTGTATTCCACCATCCCACTACTGCCCCATGTAGAGTATAAACTAGCATATTCTCCATTCAACTTGGTCTTTCCATTAGGCCTCCATAATGTAAAGAAACACCTCAGGATTTCCCTCACTAGTGTACCTTAGTACTTGGTTATCCCTAAGCACCTAACAGAGCATGGCCTACTCACACATGTAACCACACTCTTAATTTCTCATATAACCATCTCATAAGTCCCATGCACCCAGTTGTCATAAGTAATACTTTTTCTATCACTCACCAATTGTGAATCATCCCACTAAATTACTCCTTCCTTTGATGGTTCCAACACCTCAGGATCCCTGATGGTGCGTACATATATTTTGTTTATATCCTCTTCACTCAAAGGTTCTACATAAGGTACAACCTTTCCATCTGTCAAAGGGATGATCACACACTCCTTATTTTCAAAGCTGATATAACCCTTATTGAAAGCGAAGATCAACATTATTTTCATAACACCAGGGGTGCCCAAGTAATGCTGGAAAACTATCTACTTCTGCAAGTGCTAAGACTTCAAGATCACCAATAAACTTGGCCCCCTGAATTGTAATAGTGGCATCTTTCAAAACTCCAACAGGTCTGGCTTTAGTCCTATTTTCCATGAACAACACATTCGAAGATGGCTGTAATGGTGGTCTCCCCATCTGTAGCCATGCATCCAAAGTGAGTACATTCACTTCCATACACCTGTATCAATCAAAATGTTACTTAAAATCCACCCATTAACATTTGCATTCAACGTAATATCTTTATCATAATCAATACTATGAGGAGGCAAGTTGGCATGCAATATCTATCTTCTACGCACTCACCTCAATGAGTAGTACCTTTTCTCTCAGCCATTCCCCTAACAATAGAATGATGTTCTCTTGGCACAACAACTTACAAACCTCCTTAATGTCATCCACATCTGTCTGGGGTAGCACAAAAGTGCATTTGTCCTACTATAATTTCCATGCGACTTCTCCTTCAAGCATTGTATCTCACCTTGAAAGTTCCTGATAACCTCCATAGATTCCTGATACACTTCCTTCTGATGTGTAGGGTCAAGATACTTTACATTGATAACCTCCTTCTTTGTAATAACAAGATTCTATTTAGGAACCTCATGGGCATGTGTAGCTTCAACGTGAGTAGTCACTAACACATGTATTATATCAAAACTAGGTTCTAATGTGGGCATCTATTGATCTCCCACAATGCATTGTACTCTAACCATCCCTATGCCCTTATCTTGCTTATGTTGCTTACACATATGCTCATATAATTCCAGGGCACTCTTCATACTTATGGTTCTTTCTGTACCAAGGAGATAAAACTGTGTTTTGAGGCATTCATGTACCTATATTGATCGGTGATCCACAATTATAACATGTTCCATGAGGAAAATCACTTATTCCTCCCCACAACCATGACCTCTAAATCCTCCACCGTATCCTCTACCTCGACCACCTCCATCAGAAGCCCTTCATTATTATTTTTTTTCTATATCCATGATTATCACCTTGCTCCTTGGAATTGTTTGCAACACTGGTTTATCACACACCCATATCAATTGCTTCATGAATTTGATCAATCAACCTACAGTTCTTTGTGTCATGAGTGTGTGATTTGTAAAATATTACAGTAACTAGACATGTTCTTCCTGATAGTACGTGCTGCAGTAAAGGACACCTAATTGAATCATGATCTAAATGACATATTTCACAATCCAATAAATGGTGCACCAATATACGAGGGAAACTATCCTTGGTATGACCCTCTACTTTACAATCTATACACCACAATCCACTTTGCATCTCATGTGTTGAATTGGTTGATAATTTTTCTAACTGCTTAGCCATAGAAGCAATCTGCACCTCCAAAAAGGGACTTACTCCAATGTCCACACTCCAATGGCCTCAGTGCATAGAGATTCCTCAAGGGCTTCACATGGATCTGTAAAAGTTTTGTGTGAGAGTGCCCTCCTAAACGGGGTTATCCAACCACTAAATAACCATTGTGTATGCTGAATAGGATGAATATCATAGGATAAATTTGATAACAGAGTCTTAAAAAAGGCATCATATTCCCTTACACTTTCAGCCATGCCCTACTTGATATCCTTCAGCATGCTCTAATGCTCTTCTGCTCAAATTTGGGAATATGAAATTCCATCCAAGAAGGCATCATGTAAGTGCCTGTAATTCAAACAAGTCTGATTTGGATCAAACTTCCCATACCAACTATGTGTGTGCCCTACAACATAGTTACAAACTGACTTGCTTTGCACTCTAGAGTTGTAATCCCCTTGGCACACCATAGTATTTCACACATATGAACATGTTATCCACATCTTCAATGCCTCCATACTCTAGGAGATGAAGGGACATCTCATAATACACCTGTTAGGGTTGGTGTGGACCATTCCCACCTTATCTAGATCATGTATTTCCTCTTGTGTTCCCTCCACCTCCAGAACCACCAAATTTGCTAGATCCCAAACCTCCTGATCCTCTTGATCCTCCTCCCATGGTGGGCATTGGACTAGAGGATGTATTGCCTTGCATACCAACTATTGAACTATACTGAACTCCCATAGGCTATGAAGTTGTGCTACTTCTAGATGTGTTACCAAGGTTCTACGTGCCCATACTCTAGTCCTGATGATGTGCTAGAAATTATGCCTCCAATCAGACCTCTAACAAGAAGATGTTGTCTCCTGTGACACCATAGATGATTGTACCTGATTAACTTACTCCTCAATTTAAAGGAAAATGATACTCTATCTACTGCTACTACTCTATCACCACTGCTAACCTGATTATTACTAATGACTTTCAAGGAAATAGGAAAACCAAGCACAAGGGAAGGTCACAGGTGGGATCAAATGTACATAGACCTTAATCTATTTTTTTTCCATGACATTCTCTCATCAGAAGTTGAGGGGGATTCTCTTCCATGCTTACCTAAATGGGGGAGTACCACCTGCTCAAGTTCCATGTCCTTCGCATGAACCTTGAATCCTTCACGAGCCATCTCTACCTCCACAACTCCATATATTCCTCAACTTCACACTTCTTCTCCAATTCCCTCTCATGTGCACTTTCATTATACTTAAGCTACATTTCTTCTCTTTCTTTTATCTGCCGTAGGATCCACCATCTTTCACCACACCTACTCCTACCCCTGTGCATGGTGGTAGTTTAGCTAGCCATAGGTTTCTCTTCAAAATCTAGAGTTACCATCAAGATTTTAATCACGAAAGGGATAACGCACAGAAAACATCCTCTAGGATCATGCATGAATTGGAACTCAGCTACCTCTAGACATGAATATGTATACACAACGTACTCCAATATATAGCTATTCAAGACACTACTCCACCAATAATCTACAACACATGTCCAAGGTCAAATCAACATCATGCAAATTATGATAATCTTCTTGCATCCAAACAAGGTTCTATACCTCCAATTCCTCTTTAATGCATATCCTACCAACCATTCATACAACTCTATAGGAAAACAGGAAAAGAATGTCTCATAAGCTTTCATGATAAATATTCTGCTCAACCCATGTGTGCATTAAATTCAGGTCCAGTGTTGTATCTTTTTACAAAATTGTCCTCCAAATTCTCTACCCATCTTTCAACAGTGTCCAAATTGATCTGGTATGTTTCCATCATGCACCATCGTTGTAATGGCTTCAAAAAGAGGTCCTAATAATGGAACCAAAATGTAGTCATATTTTACCCACCAAAACCCCAAGGCATGCTGACACATCACCTAGGACGAACTTGAGTGCTCACATGAAGCACACAAGGGTACCAAGTCCCTCTTTTATGTGAGATATACCAAGGAGTTAGCATGACGAACACACATATATATTCCATATATATAATGAGAGTTCAAGTATATTGCATAATATAAGTTAGATCTAGATCATAACCTAAGACTAACTCATAAAAGTATTAATATTTAATCCACCATGCAAGAACTAGTAATAGAGATGTTTACAACCAATATCCATCCACAAAGATCCATTATATTAAGTATTTTAAAACACAAAAACTGTTTACATACATATAAGTGTCACCATGATTCATGCGTGCACATATTCCAGCAGTATAATTTTAATACAAAAGTGGTCATCCTAACCTATGCATATCCAACACATCTAGGGTTGGGGAATTTCCCTTCACTTCCCATACATCTATAAAATAGTTTGCTTGCTAGGAATATCCATGTGTCAGTATAAGATAAGTACAAAAATCATGCAAGCACTCTAACAATATATCTACTACAATTAACTCTTAGTTTAGATCCTATTATTAGCTGGGACTATGTATGTCACTTGGTATTTCCTGTATCCAAAAATAGAACTTTATTGAACCACAAATATTCATGCTTCAACCTTATCTTCAAAACCTTTCTTGTCTGACACTCCAAGTCTATTTTTAGATCCACATCTAAAATCAGCGAAGTGTTGACTCCTTTGCACACAATCCTTACCTTTATGTCTTTAGCGTGCAAACACTATCCTCCTCATCTGTGTGTCCTCAAGCACCTTTCTTCTGTAATGCCCCTTGTGTGTGCCAACCTTGTTCCTTGGGACTTACTCATTTTGCATGCTCAAAACTTGGGGATTTGAAAGAATATTGTGCCCAGTAGCGTGCAAAATGGAAAAGTGCAAAATGTGTACCGTGGAAATCTAAGGGAATGGTAAGGATCCTAGATGTGATCTTTACATATATGGAGTGATACTGATGTGTGCATGTAGTTACTTGTAATATCATCTTTACTGTAGTGTGCTTGAGATTTGCTTCATAGTTTCTTGTGTCCTTTTCCTTTGTTGGGATATGATATCACTTGAAAAAGAAAACAAGTGTAGTCAATGCTTATGGTAAATACAATTAAAATTTAACTTGATAAATATTTATATTTGGAAGTGTGTATTGGAAAAATTAAACCAAGGGGCTAGATTACATTTGAAATGATGAAAGAGAAAGTGGTATAAATTTGTTCCTTCTTGTAGACTTGTTGCTTAGGAGTTGGTTGGAATAATACAAAGAATTTTATAATCTATCTCCAAACTAGGGATTTGACCATCTTTGTGCTAATCTTTAGATTTAGGAATCCTATTACTGGTCAGGGATGTTAGGAATTAGAGAAAAAATATGTAGAAACAATTCCTCAAACCACAGCAGTAGGAAACTATATAGTAGAATTATACTTGTAGAAATATAACAACATAAATAAATAATGCACAAACGAAGACAAGAAAAGATTTAACGTGGTTCACCCAATGTGGGCTACGTTCATCAAGAAATTTCTCATATTTTATTATCAACAAGAGTTAAATAAATCTCACAGTCTTCTCTCAGTTGCGAACTCACAACAGAATTCCAAAGATGCTAAACCACATCTAAACCGCAATTGACACCCAATTGCTTAACCTTGATCACTCTTGATCACGTCTCGATCACTAAGACTCAAGACCTCTTAAACACTCAAGATATATTCAAGATACCCTAAGACCTCTATTTATAGGATTACAATCCTTTTAAGATTTCTTAAAGCTGACCCTAGAATTTTAAAATTTGCGACCTTTAAACTTCCCATGGCTGTAAAAACTGTCACGACGTTAACAACTAATTAATAGCATAATAAAAATGACGGTACAAAAACATCACGGTAGAAGACTAAAAAATAATCCTAAAGTCTCAAAACGTAACCGTTTGAACTCCAACACTTTAACACTGATTTGAGAAGACCAAAAATAGGCTCCACACCCTAACAATCTCCCACTTGGACACTGTTTCCATTGAGCAAAGTTCTTAACCCTTCATTATCAACCATGAAGGCCAATCAAAGTTGAACACAACTTCAAATTCTCCCTTGTGACTACCTTGGTCATCATATTTGTAGGATTCTTACCGGTATGAATCTTTTCCAGCTTTAACTTATCTTCTTGCAAAGCTTCCCTAATGAAATGATATCTCAGCTGAATGTGCTTCGTCCTAGAGTGAAAAGCAGATTTCTTCGCCAAATGAATAGCAATCTGAGTATCAGTTTGTAGTATCCCAACTTCCTGCTTATGACCCAATTCATCAAGCAACTACTGTATCCAAATCATCTCCTTGCTTGCTTCTGTGGCAACAGCATACTTAGCCTTTGTGGTTGACAAAGCCACAACCTTTTGTAATCGTGAAATCCAACTCACAGCTATATCACCAAATGTAAATACATAACCTGTCATTATCCTTCTGATGTCCAAATCTCCTGCCATGTTCGAATCTACATAGCCACGTAATGTAGTTTCTGATCCACCAAAACACAATGCTTCTCCCATGGTCCCTCTCAAATATCAAAGGATCAACTTTACTTCCTGCCAATGCTCTCTACTTGGATCACTCATAAACCCACTCATTGCTCCCACTGCATGGGAAATGTTAGGCCTAGTGCATACCATAGCATACATCAAGCTACCAACTGTTGATGAGTATGGTACCCTGGACATCTAGATTCTATCCTCCTTAGTCTTGGGACTCTGCTCCTTTGATAATTTAAAGTGACCTGCCAAAGGAGTACCAACCGGTTTAGCATCCTGCATACTAAACCTCTCCAATACCTTCTTTATGTACTCTTCTTGAGATAATACCAACTTCCTCTCCTTCCTATTCTGAGCTATTCTCATACCAAGGATTTGTTTTTCTACCCCCAAATCCTTCATAGCAAAGCAGTCACCTAGATGCTTCTTGAGTAACTTTATTTCTTACATGTTCTACCCTGCAACAAGCATATCATCCACATATAGGCATATAATAATATAACTACCATCAAGAAAATTCTTGATGTACACGCAATGGTCTGAGTGACACTTGGAGTAACCCTTCTCCTACATAAAACTATCAAACTTCATGTACCACTGTCGTGGAGCTTGTTTCAAGCCATACAAGCTCTTCTTCAATTTGCACACTAACCTCTCCTTCCCTTTGACCTCATAACCCTATGGTTTCTGCATATAAAATTCCTCCTCCAAATCACCATGAAGGAATGCAATCTTCACATCCAACTGTTCTAAGTGCAGGTCTTGTACTGCAAATAAACCAAGAACAGTCATAATATAAGTCATTTTAACAGCAGGAGAAAAAATTTCATCAAAGTATATACCTTTCTTCTATACAAATCCCTTGACCACCAAATAGGTCTTATATAATTTCCTGCCTCCATTTTCCACTTTGATTCTATACACCCACTTTTTCTGCAATGCTCTCTTTCCCTCAGGTAGCTCCACCAAATCCCAAGTCTAGTTTTCCATAAGAGATCTATGCTCTTCATCCATGGCTTGCTCCCACTTCTTCCTGGCATCCACCTGCACTGCTTCCTCAAAGCACTCTAGCTCTCCACTATCAGTGAGTAATAAATAATTCAAAGATGGAGTAAAATCGTTCAGGTTCCCTTCTTACCCTAGAAGACCTTCTCACCTTAGGAGTTTGGGGTTCCTTGATGAGTAGGTTCCTGAACTGGCTGTGCCGGAACATGTTACACTTGAACTAGCCCCTTGGACACCTTGTCCATCCAATGATTTCCTCTAACACTGTGTATTCTTTCATTGATTCCTCTTTCTGTTCCTGCAACTGATCTTTATACATGAATTTTTCATTAAAGACAATATCTCTAGACCTGAAATATTTTCTTGTCTTTAAGACTCCAAACATGGAAACCAAAGTCATCTCACACCATATCCAACAAAGGTGCATTTCTCCAGACTTAGCCTCTAACTTGGTCCTATCATCTTTATCAATGTGAAAAAATACCTCACATCCAAATACTCTAAGAAATGAGTAATCAATTTTCTTACTAGACCAAGCCTCCTCAGGTATACCTCCATCCAAAGCCATAGAGGGTCCTCTGTTAATCAGATAAACAGTTGTGCTCACCGCTTCCACCCAAAACATGAGTGGAAGCCCATGTTTCATGTAATTTTTGTATGCACCTAGCAAAAGTCCATGGATTGAATACTGTTCATTACTTCGTTGAAGGTTGACTGTGTCCATTTCTGATTTTCAGTCCAAGTGATTGTGTGAACTTTCTTTTGGCTATGAGGATCTACCATTTACCAAATTAGTAATAACATTAAATTCATTGCTTAATACTCCCCTCCATTATCCACCTGAGACATTTCCTACTTGAGACCTGTTTCATTCTCAACCAAGGCTTTCCATACTTCCTTGACAATTGTCAAACACATCAGATTTCCCACTAATGCAATAATGTTTCCCAAATTTTCTAGTTAATGATCAATGAAAGTGACATACTAAGGTAAAGGGCAATGAACCATCCAATAGAGTTACCTTACGCTGGCCCCCATACATCTGTATGCACTAACTCCAACTTATGATTTCTGGTAGGTCCAACCTTGAGTGAGCTTCCCACTTTTGTTTCCCATAAACTAGTCCTGTACACAAAGTCCAAATAATAAGATCCTAGTTAATCTAGCAAAATCCTTTATAATGGAATTCCCTTAGTGACTCATATGACTAGAAGTGTGATACTTACTGCCACAAAGTTATCATCTTCATGATGTATAACTAAATTACAATAATCTAAACATGGTTAAATACAAAGTATCCAGTGTTCTTACCTCTTGCAACCACAAGATATCCCTTGGTAACCTTCAAAGAAATGCTTGTAAAAATTGGTACAACCATCACTAGGTCAGGTTGCAGGTCATACAGATATCAAGGGTCACCTCAAAGGTCTAGGTAACATGCATGAAGTCCTTGGGTAGCCATGTGGGTCCCATTCTAGCATTGTTCACCTGAACACAACCTTTCCCTACTAGACATGCAGAGTTCATCATCACCAAGATGATACATGTTGTTTCCCCTTGAACAAATCATGTTTTAGTAATGATCTATGTGGTTGTTGTGGCATGGGAAAGAAGTCCCTGAATCTAGGCACCTCCGTGATCTCAACAATATTATCTAAAGAAATCTATTGTGAGGCATCCTGACAAACATCACCTTTGCCAATGATTTACCTCTTTAGTTTCAGGGAGGTCCTTGTTCTTCTTATCCTGAAGAAGATAACCAACAGATCGATTCTTCGCATGACCAATGCTTCCCAAGAGGGGAAACCAACATGGTCTAATTAACCAACTTGGAAGGGGACCTTTGGTGGTCATTTAAATTCCCAATTTATATTTCCCTCTAGCTTCCACTCAAAGTGATTTCACAAAGTAGAAGAATCTCCCGAGCTCTTCCTTGGCATTTCCTCGCTTAGGATCACACCTATTACATCCTCAAACTTCAGCTTTGAGGTAAGTAAGAATGAGCTACTTACAGGTCATAACGAAGTGGTTCCATGGGTAGATCTAAGAAGGTGGGAAGGAGCACATGCAAGAAAATATGACCAATCATCAAAGATAATTTTTACACTTTAATACAATCACAACCGTGATGAAAATTCATTACAAATTGTTTTTGCAATAGAACCGATAGGTCAGAAGGATCTTCATATTAAAGAAGTTTTTCATATCAAAAATATTCATTAGAGGCTCCCGGGTTTTTCATAATAACTTCCCCAACGCATCATGAGATTTCTTGGGTCTTGTCCTTGAATGTTAAAGCAACCGAAGATGAGAAGTCATAACTAGTTTGTGCTTGAGTGCAATTCTATCCAGAAATCCCAATCCTCATCCGACATGGCTAAAGGTTTCCAAATTGTTTATAAGGTAATTGACAATGGTTAGGGTCCTTGGCATTGATATAAGGGTAATCCGACATCGGCATCTTCCAAGAAACCAAATTCTTGCCAAAAAAGGCAAACCCTTGATCTTTGGCATCATCTGTCATAGCTCCCACTCAAGCTAAACTTTCCCTGTAGATTTACCACTTTGGAGAAGGAATAGGACTTTAATTTCTTAGACTACCTTAGTTGTTAGGAAAGTAGAGACCAAATATGCGGAAATTAATAGACTCAAGAATAAGTCAGTAGGAAATTATATAGCATGATTATACTTGCAGGTATAAATAATTTAATTAACATAAATAAATAATGTGAGGATGAGCAGAATTCAATTGAAAATATTTAACGTGGTTCACCCAATGTGGGCTATGTCCACCAAGAATATGCTAAGATTTTATTAAGGGAAACAAGAGTGAGTGTGACTCTCACAATTTGGTTTCTACAGCCCCATATGTAACTCATGTGCAACACGCTCCTAAAGATTTTCCTATTCATTCTCAATCTGACACACCAATTTCTGTAAGTCTTCAGATCACATCCTTGATCCTCTTGATCATTTACTAAGACTAATCAAGAAATTCATTTCTGCAATAGTCCACTCCATTATCTGACAAAGATATTTCAGCTTGACACCTGTATTCTCAACCAAGGATTTCCATCTTTTGAAAGTTTCAAACACATCAAAAGTCTTTCTAATTCCATGACCCAAACTTTTCAAGTTCCCATCGATTAATGAAATTGACACAATGACATGAACCACCAATTAACAACATTTTCTTATCGATAGCCCAACAACATTTTTAGCAAACCAACTCCAGACTTACTCCTTCTTGGTAGGTCCAACCTTGAAATCTAACCCACTTTATACTCCTATAATTTACATAGATCCTCACATAAGACCAAATAGGCTCCACACTCCAACAATTTGGGAAAGTTTCCTTTGGAGAATCTATATGCCTTTCCGACTCATAACCGAATACTCTAGTGCCACAAAGTTACATACTCTATCTACAAACTAAATTACAATAATTAGCACCATTTAAGTACAAAGTTTCCTCATTTGATTACATTGTTCAACCAAAGATTTTTGGCATGTTCTAAGAATCCCTGTAAAAATGACCACAACTTTCACTACCCATGTTTCCCACTGATTCAAGTTTTTCCTAACTTTGGTGTTCCTGAGTATGTTTAAGAAGCCTTATGTAGTTCCTATTCTAACATTTTTATCTTAAATTGAACTTTGTAGCTATGTGAAAGTTCATATCACAAAGATATAAATGTCCAATTTCACCTTGAAAAAACTTAGCTATGTTACTGTTTATCTAGCATATGAGTTGGCATGGAATGAAGACACTAGAATCTAACTATTCCTGTCTAGACTTGGAAATTTCTATCCAGAATGAATTTTTTTGCCAAGTTTGCATCATAAAAAATATCACCTGCTGCCACTATTTACCTCCTTAGTTTCATCTACTTACTCTTTCTTATCATAAGATGTTTATAATTTTCTTGAGCATGAACCAACCTTCATCATAGTGTTTTCAACAGTCTAACTTTGGGATCTGTAGACGTTGAACTTAAGTGATCATTTGACTTCCCAAATGAGTTAGGCTTTCCTTGATATTATTTTTTCTGATATCTATTCTCCATCGGGGGAATAACATTTCCAGTTACTATGTAAAAGAAAATCCAATTCTCATCCTTCACATTTCAAGTGTTCAGTGATAACACCTAAACACATGCATTGGAAACTTACAACTTTGAAAACATATTAGACACTAAATTACTTACAGGACATAACTAGGAGCTTGTTGCATACAAGGGATTACCATTAGGATTTCAAATGATCAAAAACAAAACCATTAATACCATGTGTAAACAAGCATAAAAATATTAAATAAATTTTTCATAACCTATAAAATATTTTAGAGGAAAAGTGTTTTTACAATAACTTCAAATAACACATGATAAGAACCTTCCATGGTCTTCTTATGTGAAAATGTTGACACATGAAGCACCTCTTAGCATGTTATGAAGGAAAATACCCTAGTGCCTTTCAATGTATCAACTCTCAATCATAGGATCCAACATGGCTGTAATATTCTTTGATAGAACCTGATAGTAAGTGGTAAAATGGAAGTTACCTTCTGGAGTACAATGTAATCCTCCATAATGGAACTTCCACAAACAACATTTTGTGTAAAAACCATTGAACTTGCATTCAACCTCAAAATACCATGTCATATGTGCATAGCTCCCACTAAAAAGTGATAAAGAATACCCTATGATTTGTCACTTCAACAAAATAAAAAACCAAAGCTGCTGAACCAATTATTAGTAATATAGAGAAACATAGAGTACATCCATATTCCTAAAATCACAATAGGAAACATGTTTTTGGAGTTTTAATGTGCAAATGGGTAACTGCAGCAAGTTAGGGGTCAAAAAGGGGTCATAAGTGGACGTCATATTGTAAATAACAACATAATATCAACTTGTAGGGATTATTAGCAATGCATACACTCAAAATTAGAAAAAATTATATCAATATGAATCGTAGCATCCGGAATCTAGTTTCTAAAATACTATTTTTTTAAAAAAATGGACAAGTTTAGCTATATTAAACACTCAAAATTCAATGACTTGGTATTTTTTTTTAAAAACGCCTATAAGATTGTAGTTTGTTTGCCCACAATTTGGATGACCAAAAATTGATATATATATTTTTCCTTTGGTGAGAAGTTATATGTCACTATCTATCTTGGGATAGATTTTATTTTGTATTTTTTTGAGCAATATTTTATTTTTTATGATTTTTTCCGTGAAAGTGGTCTGAAAACATAAAGAAAATAGAGCACTTTCCATTTGCCCGCCATAACTTCATCAAAAAATATTGAAATCAAATTTTTTTTTTGAACATGTATATAATTTCACCATGGTTGGGATGGTATAAGTTTTATCACATTCTGACAAGTGAAACAAAATTTACAGTCTTAAACGTAGACATAAACATTCACGAGAAAAAGTGTTCTTAAAGACCTACTATTAGTAAAAAATTATAAAATGATATTTATCCTATTATATTCACTTTAAAATCAATATTTATACAAAGCTAACAGTTTCCCCTACACGAGTGGTACCATTTTTATGACATATTTTTTACTTTTCGGCATGGTTCAAGTCCGCGGAAGACTAAATTTGATTTTTTGCTGTTTTTGATGTAAAATTCAGGATTTGATGTCCACTTAATTGTCCCCCAACTTGCTGCACTTACCCAAATATGTCACACTCCGTGCTTCAGTGACTATGGAGGAATAAGCATGCTTACACCATTGTATGTGTACACACATTAGATATCATGTAGGGATGTATTCTGATAGACAAGTACTCTACTAGGAACGAGTTCGTCATCTTGAAGTGTTGAGGGAATTAGGATTCCCCAAATTTATCATGCTCTTGACTAATCTCTCTCACTGAGAGTTTTTCATGGGCCCCCTGATCTTTTAATGAAGTATTACCACGTCGTATGAGCATCAGGCGATGACTTACTGTCATGTCAAATTACCATAGTGATCACAGCATCTTGTTCTATGGTTCATACTTGAATGTTGAGGAACTAGATTAGGTATAACATTGGTAACCTCATCTACAAGACACATCTATGTCAACATGGAAATGTGGAAAACCCTATAGAGTCTTCACCTCCAAGTTGCATGATTGCAACACACCATCATATTCATACAATATATGTACATCTTGGTTGCATTAGGACCTTGTTAGCTTATACTATTTACATGTTGTACTTTGTTTAAATAGTGGATAGATTGGATACTTAAGAATCAATGTGTGATTCAAAATATGTTTAATATATGTAATGTTAGGATGCTCATTAGAAGCAATGGTAAGAGATGGATGCAGATAAATGTGATGTATAAGAATAAATAGGTGTATTTGAGAAGATTAGAAGTAATAAAGTAGTATGAAGTAGCCCCTATGATCATAGAAAAAAATGTAGAAAGAGGGGAATGTATTTCCACCATGCATGTAATTAGATAAGGTGTAGCCATAGTAAATGAATCATGCATATAGAAGTGCAAAGAGAGTGAGACATAATTGGAAGAGTATCATGGGTCCCAAAAGAAAATTGATCTTGTAAATAAGTAGAAATAGGGTGCTTCATGCGTAGCATTTGGCTTACAGGATTCTATACAATGTATGGTAATATCTGTCACCTTTTGCTTGTATATTGTTTGGTATTTTTTGCGAAAATATGCAACTATGTCTTGCTTAGATCTATTGTTTTATTTTGGCCACTTTGGCCATGAATGTCTAGCAAAGGACATTGTGAGCAATGTCCCATGGGTATGCAACCCACTTTATGCAGAGTCCATCTTGTAACTTCACACTAATGGCTTAGTTAGGATTGTCTAAGGGAAATACATGTTAGCTATAATGTGACATACAACATTAATAGTGCAATATGCCGCAATATATGGTAGATAGATTTCACCCAATACTTGCTTAGGTGTATTATCAAAGCCATAGTTATAGTGATGAGATGGAGTTAGAATGGAAATACAGAAATTCTAATTTTTTTAGATTAGGTAAAAATTTTGTTTTGAGGGAACCAAAAAATCCCATATACATCAGAGAAAAGATAAAACAATAAAGAACACATGGGGAGGCCTCTACTAGCAGTCGATAACACTAGAAGAATCCAGGTCACAAAGTGACCCGAATGGCCAACCATGGAAGAACCAAAAGGAAGCAGAGCAGAAAAGGGAGAGAAATAATAAAGAAACATGACTTAAAGACACAGAAGGGATGACTCAAGTGGTCCTCGTTGAACATAGATCAACTACAAGTCATCCTTTTCGAATGTCCAAAATTAATTTTATTGGGTTGGACCAAAGTCCACCTACTCTCATCAAATTGGATCTTGAGATGTCCCACCACTAGAATCACCCGACCCCAACCAAAGGAACACCTCGATCTTGTCATCGAAAACAACCTCCAATTGTTCATGACGCTTCGAAGCTACACCAAACCACACATCACCTTCGGTATTTTCCATATTGTTGTGAGAAAGAGTATGACCCCTGTCCCATTCCAGGAAGCACCCATTCCACACACAACCTCCAGGCATTCATCACAAGGGACATAAACAATACCATCGAAGTCATAAGCATCTAATACTTTTTTTAAATTTGAAATTTGAATTAAATCTACTCCTCCCAAAGTTCACGAATGACTTTTCACTGTTCCAATTTTCACCTTCCTCGCTTTGGCTCCATCGCCCCCTTTCCGTTGCACATTCACATTCCATGTCTTAACAATTCTCCAGGGTTGCCATCATAACTGTCTCCTCCACTCCATCCCCAGTCTCCACGCTTCCCCACACAGTGTCAACAACAGAATCTGAATCCTCTCGACCTCTATCATCATCTTCCTAAAACATGGTGACCCAACTATTGTAGGGAGCATAAGACTCCAACATGTTCAGGTTCTCACCATGAACGTAATTCTTAGAATCATGACCAACCCTTCAAAAAATTTCACAAATAATTTTTGATTTATCGATTCAAATCATTTGTTTCCATTTCATGTGCAATGAGTCTAGGGTTATTTTTTTTTAACCATGTGTCTCTTAGGGACATTGATACACATCCTAGCAAAGGCTAGCCTGGATCTAGATTTTGTAGCTAGATCATAGCTATTAATCCACCCATGGATCAGTAGCGTTATCCCTAGAAGCACTTGACTTCAAGATCCCAAGAATCAAAGGGGAGTTCCGAGAGCCTTGGTTCCAAATAGAAAGGGTCTGCAATGTGAATATTTGAATAATCTAGGTCTCCAACGATAGGGGAAAGGAAAGTTACTTCCTGTAGAACCAAGATCCTCTTTAGCACCTTAATCAAATTTGATTCATTTTGAAAGCATTACAAAAGGAAACCTTCACCTGCAAGAGCACAAACCTCAACATTGCAGCCCCATTTCCTTATGTACCAATCCCTGACAAAGTCAATGTTCGGCCTTATTCTTGCAAAATTTCCTATGGTCGTAAACTGGAATCGTTCCTTAGCCTTATTGACGACCATCTATGACACCTTTAAATGGGGCTCATTATCAGGCCAAGTCAGATAGAAAGTATGATTTGATGCTTAAAGGAAATGTTACATACATTAAGACTACCTCCATGATCAACTAGATCACACTTATCAAGGATATTTATTAATTTGAATGTGAATGTAAAATGGGGAGGGATTGACATCAATTATGTGGTAAGCCATGAAAGATACAATCATGTCCATAGAAGGAGTGGGTTCACCAAATGATTTAATTAAATTAAAATCTAAAGTAAGGAAACTACTAATAAGATAGATATAGTCTAGTAAATATGTAAGATTAAGTTAACGAAGTAAAGGCAAGAGTTATAGATATGGTTTTAGAATGACTCAACTGTACCTTCGTAGGGCTGAATTGATTTTGGGCTTCCACTCATTTAGAAGGGTGTATTGAGACACAGTGATCTTTGTCTCCGATTTTGGAATGTGACGATCTTAAGGATGTGTGCACCTAGAATATGAGAGGGCCTCCTAGGTGCTAGAATTTGTTTTGGGCATCGGTTTCTATAGGATAGTTGTGATCCTCATTTTTCTTGTGTCACTTCTTTTCACTTCTTGTTCATTGTGGGTTGCATCAATATCGTTACAATTCTACTCAGTCACACCTGCACTTGTAAAAGAAACCCTAGCTACTTACACAGTACTCAAACACACATTAAATAAAAAAAAATGCATATTCTTAAGTCAGACGAACATCCTCAGTTACCCCAATGTGATTGTCATTGAGCGTTGTACTACATTTAAAACCAAATCATTCTAGTGCATCACATACGCTATGTAGTTCTCTCTGTGTGTGTGTGAGAGAGAGAGAGAGAGAGAGAGATTAGAATAGTGTCCCTTGAGGTAGGTTACCTTAGTTCCAGTGGAAAAATGAATAGAGGGATACAATTACTTTGTCCCAAATATGCAAAATGTGTGTTATGGAATTCGGAATAGACCATCATATGCAATAAAGTAGGAAGTACCCAAATGTAGTCCTTGATATAATAGATTGAAAATATTATCTCCTTGTAGAAGTATATGCCTCTTGAATGATTGCCACCTAATGAGGTTAAATAAGTCATGTGTATCTATGATTCCTTATTTTCAGTTTTTTCATTAACAAGTGAAAGGATGAAGTAGGGTAGTAAATAAAGACATAAAAGATGTCACATATGAAAATTTAGAAAAAGGGAGAAAGAGGATAGAATCACCAAGGCACTGCTGTCACTAATGGGAGGTTCTGTATAGGGCACTTAAAATTTAATAAAATGAAATTAGATCTGAGAAAAATGATGGCTGGTATACACAACTGTAAGGTGTAAGTACATAAATAACAAGCAATAAATATAAGAAAGATAAAAGAAATGTCAAAGCAAAACAAGTGTTTTTAATGACTACTTCTCTTACTTAGGGATCATGCATATAAATGAAGTGTTTAGAGGTTAGATGCACATAGTACGTGCATTATTTAGTGAATACAGAAATCAACATACAAATATAATGCGTTCAACAAGAAGTCTTAAGCATTTTAGTTGTTACAAACCTCACCTTTCCAATGTTGAAATCAATAGTAGAGTCTATAAGCTTGAAATCTACTTTTGGCACAAAGACTGGTGAGAAATATAAAAAATATTTTTTTCCTTATAAATTGAATCTATTTATCATATGAACACTCTATTATCTTAAATGTGCTAATGTATTTTCATATTTATAAACTTCTCAAATGTAAATTAGGACCCTATTAATACATAAATGATAGACACTAGCTGAAAAATATGATCAAAATTACCCAAAAATAAGACACTTAAATAAGAAAGAAAGGAATCATTAGAAAAACAACCATTTATTTATTAGAATCATTAGAAAAATGACCATTTTTATACTCTAATGAAATGGTAACATGTGAACAAATTAAAAAGAGAGAGAGATAATGGAGAAAACTAGAGAAGGGAGATAAATTGGAGATTATGAGTTAAACATAGCCCACACAATAAAGAGAACGAAGTCGATAAGAGAAAATGAGAAATAAAGGGTTTGAAACAAAAAAAATTACATGTTGATGGTCTAGAAATAAAAATATTTGCAACCTATGACTAATAAAATATGCTAGCACCAAAGCAATTAATAGCCCCAAACCAAACTTACATTTCTAGATAATACCCCACTTTGACCCCACTTCGAGAGAAGAGTGGAATATTATAAATACATGTCCTAAATATTAGGAAATAAATTGTTAGCATAAATTAAATGTATTATATTATTGTTGCTCATTTTTCATACATGTCGGTTCTGTTTACACCAGCCTGTTCAGCTGTTCACAACCGCATCGTTGTATCTGTCTCCCTCCTTGTTTTTATACTCCTCTTTGCTTTGAATGAATTATCCAGTCATATCTCCTCTCATCATTTGCAAACATTGGTATCACAGCATTGAATATGTCATAGCTATGTCCGACATGTTTTCTTGTTGCTCTTCGTGGCATTTTTAGGTGGCGGTTTCAAAAGCATTTTGTTGTCTTTCCATCATTTTTGAGCGTGCAGAGTTGACGTTTTACTGGACTGCTTGATCAATGTTTCTCTCTTTCGGCGTCAATCTGGCATATAGAACCAATGACATCTGTGTGGAGAAATCAAACCAGAACGTGACAATTAGACTTGGTTTAAACTTAGAAGCATGGAGGATTGTTTCGGAGCGTAGAGGAACAACAACCAAGTGCATAGCTTGTGACCTATTTACTTAAGAGATTCCTTGGACCAGCGGCCTCCATGAGCACCTGCGTGGATTTTTTTCAGACCTCTATTCTACATTACCAAGTGCGTTGGTAGAAATGAGGGAAAACCAGTCTCGGATCAGCGTGGAAGGAGATAATTGATCTGCGTAGCATGTTCTTTTGCAAAACACTTGTTCTAGTGTGGCGTGGAAGACCATTTGCAAGCAACAGACCTGCAAGTGGAAGGTGGTAAATGATTGAGCACTGAAGATATTGTCAATTGGAGATCATGTGTGGCGTATAACTTGGCCCTAACATACAAATTGGCTCCTTAAGAAGGCCCGTGAGCACATGTCAATCGTTCCATTTGATGCTAGCACTCTTGCAAGTAACCGTGGAGATCTAGTGCCTCCATTAAGAGGCTGCGACCGAGCCCTAAAGAATGGCTTACAAAATGGCTTTTCCAAACTATCTAGAAAAGTGTTTTTCCCTAAACTGAATGTTCCATGCAATTGTCTAGTATAAACACTAGAGGTTTGCGAAGATGGGAAATAATTTCTCTATACAAGTTTCAAATGGCGGTTCAAAACAAAAGCCAACTTTCTAGATTTAACAACTTTCTACTATTATACGGCAGTGTAACGGGGCTCCTATAAGATTGTCAAAAAGATCTTATATGTTCATTTGGGATCAATCCAAAGGTCAAGGTGACTCTTTGCATACCAAGGTACACGAATAAAGCTTAACATCTCGTTTTCAGAGTTACGAAGGGTACTTACTGAGTCTCTGAAAAATGCAAAAATTAACTATTTAAAACAGGGAGAAGGTCAACATCATTACTGGGAAGTCAATCTCATCTTGTCGATAAACCAATATTGAAGCGATCTAGTTGGGTAAGAAGTTTTCTAAATCACCTCAGAATGAGGGTGGAAGTTCGTGTTTTAATGCAAACGATTTATTTTGACTTCATGAGTTACGACACGACTTTTCATTGTTTTGCAACGAGTTGAAAAAAAACATTTAACTGTATTAAAATCCTAATATTTTAAAATTATATTGAGTTGCAAAAGAGAACTAAAGCACGAGAATTATGAGAGGTAAGGGGAGATGAACCATGCATGGAGGAACGAAGTTAGTCAAACCCGTAGGCTTCGAATCAGCATCTCGCTAGGGCACTTCGTCAACCAGTTCACGAGCCTCGATCTAACCTCCACAATGTCATACAAACTTCCCGATCACTTAAAGTTTTTCCAATAGAATAAGTTACCCATTATGTTTTGACAATTCTCTAGGGCATTCACAAGGCTCTATTCTTGCACACTGGGCTGAGAGAATGTTGAGCAACGGATAGGAGGCTCTACACATGCGAGTGTAGTTGCTTGAAAGTTTCTATAGACTTTTGAACAGATCCATTATGTTCATATCCTGCAATCATGGCATTCCATGAGACAAAATTTCTTGTGGCATTATATCAAACAGTTCACATGCCTTTTCAACAAATCCATTTTGTGCATATCTTGCTATCATTACAGTCCAGGAGAACACATTTTTTGGGGTATTTTGTCAAAAAATACACGTGCTTTGACTATTCTTCTGCATTTTGCATACATTTCTACTAGGGCAGTTGCAACTACAACATCTGACAAAATTCCTCTCTCCATTATGCTTTGATGGAAGTCCACGCAGGTCTGGGCTCATTTTTTTGACAGAGCTATGTACACGGCTTTCCCTCGGTAGAAAGCTTAATGCTGCAATCCCATTACTAAAAAATATGTGGTCAATGTTTGCTATCTTGTTAAAAACATCAACTGGTCTTTAACGTTTTTGATATGGTAACTAAACATGGGGTATAGAAGCTAATATCATGGTTTAGTAGAGCGATATTACAAGGGCATCTGTTATCCATTGGGAAGAAATCATAATGTTTTCCCCCACATTTCACCTATAATGGCTTGTTTTTTGACACAGGCTGGGAGGATGCTGGCACAAGCCGCAACAACCATGGCACTCCATGAGATGACATTTGGCGAGGCATTTCTTTGCACAGTCCAAAAAACACCCTTAAGCACATCGATTCATGTAAAGGCTGCGACCACGTTTCCTTCAGGCATATTTTCTTTACCTTGCGCATTTCCATCTACATAACAGACAAAACCTCCTCCTTCAGTTCTTCATTGGGCAGAAAAACTTTGATGCACTCTTATCCTTGGCTCAACAGAGAGGGAACGTGAAAAAAATAGACCTGGTTTTTTTTGCTTCTACCGCCGCCCCAAACTCACCCATTCCTAAAAGCATGAGAGACAAACCCTAAACTGAAAATTTTAGAGTTTTAAAAAAAAAAAAATCTTGAAGTGCCAAAACATTAAAAAACCACTTTTATTATTTTATACCTAAAAACAAGTTGAGAAAGGCTTTAAGGTGGAAAAAAATATCACATCGAACTGAGTTTAAAAAGTGGTATTTATAAAATTGAGGTCTTGTATGGGGCCCCGTACACTGGTAAAATAGGTAGGTCCATTTAAACTATGGTAAAAGAGCATGCCACAAACATCCACCTTGAAGGAAAAAGAAAAATTGGCATTAGCTGAAGACTCCTATAAAACTAAGCACTCTATTCACATCAAGGATGCCAAGGTTATGGCTAAGGAGAAACACTTTTACAAGCATCAATTAGGAGAGGTGGTTAACATTGGTGTGTATATTCAAAATTGAATAGGAATGATGGTTTGCTTTGAGTCATGGTTGGAGACTCATCATAAACAAATTAAGGGAGAACCCCTCAATTTAGTATATGAGCATTTCATGTTTTAAAGGTAGTAGGTTACAAAATAATATTAAATTTTTAACAACTAATTTTGCATTTAATATGTCTCCTATTACGAGCCCAATGGGCATCTTGTACTACACTAGAGTTATCTATAGCATAATCAAAAATCGAATAGGGATGATGATTTGGGTTTCAGTTATGCTTGGAAACCCATCATCAATAAGTTAAGGTTGAACCAGGTAAGATTGAAACCACGCCCTAGCAATTCTCGAGGTCCGAGACTTGAAGTAGAATGTGGCATCTGAGAAGGCAACGAGAATAAGGGGGCACTACACATGGTAACTCCATTGCAGATTTATAGTATATTTTTTCGATAGAAACAATTCAAAATATTTTGTTTTGCCTAAGAAACATTTTCATACGAAACAAAAATAAATATATAAGACATGATCAATGGTACATGCGAAAGAAAAATAATATTGAAATTTATTTTAAAAATTATTTATTTTAAAAATTTCATTAAATATTTTCCTCATAGTAACATGAACCCAATCTAATTCCATATCTTTTGAATAGGAGAGAATGCTTTGCTGAAAATTTACCGCATAGTTCTAAGATTCATTCTCAAGATTCTATTAAAAGTGTCTCACTTCAAATCCTATAAATTTAAAATCTTACTTGGTAGTTTGATTTAACTTTTTTTTTAATTTATTTAAGATTTTTTTTGGCGTATTACATTATTAAACCAGTCTATTCACCTTCTTACTTAGACTGATAGTTAACCTTCCATCTCGAGCTGTCCGTTGGGATTCCATTCCTTCTACTACTTGTATAAATACAGATGTAATATTTGATTATGGGTGTCCAATGTAATATAATATTCTTCATTTCATATAATTGGTATGAGAGCGGTCCCTTGCCCTATGCGGAAACTTGGAGAAGACAAATCAGAGCCTGGCGACTGAACATCTTGACCTGCGTGGCTTAAAGTTGCAGACCTGCGTTAGAGAAACAATTGCTCGGCGTGAGCTAGCAGATATCATTCCTTTGTAAATACATCAATAGGTGGAACCATAATTATTGGAAAACTTTGAGATGGGAATAAAAAGGGTTTGTTATTGTTAAATAGCACAACTGATCAAGAGCTTCAACACATGAGGAATAGTCTTCCGGATCGAGGCATGGTGCAAAGAGTTGACGAACATTCTTGTTGGCAGTTATGGTGTGTTTTCTAACAGAGGTGGACTGGTTCATCCACACACATCTATTGAAGATCTAGACGAGTTATCAACACTCCTCCAAGTACCACTTATGGGAAGCACTATTAATCATTGAAATATTGATGGCCATAGCTGTCATGGAATTTGTATGCTGCCCCCTGATTATTTCCTGTGAACAGAAATTGTGAAAGAGCACGGTAAAAGGCTGAGAATCATCCTTGCTGGCATTGTTCACCGTGACCCTCGGTTTCGTTGTTGGTTTGTCTTGTGTTTTTACTAGCGGAAAGATAATTTTGGAGTTCTTTATACTTACCAAAGTGATCGTTTTAAGTCTTATTGCATACATATATGAAGAAATGGGCGACCAAAATGGACCTATGCCAAAATGGACCTATGCGCAACGCATAGGAGATAAGAGACATGTGGAGATTGTTTTAATCAAGTGAGCTTCAAATTCATATCCACTAATTAAGTAGCATGTTACTGGAGGATGGAGCATACACAAAGGTTGGAGGACATTTGGTGTTCTCTTGTGAGCTGCCTACAATGGGGTCACACCATTGCTTTTGGTGACAATTTTGTTTTTGTTTGTGTTCGTATTTTACTGTTCGTGATGTTGTTTTGGTGTGTGTTGTTCAATAAAGATTCAGAGCGTTTTCTAGTTTGGAACCCTCCTGAATAAATGACATTGTGAGGAAAAAAAACACTAAATTAACACTTGGTTGTTGTGTAAAGGGTTTGTGGAAATATGAGAAACCACCAAAGTGTACAGTTGAGACATCAGGGGACCTCAAGGCTCATGGTGAACCTACAGTCGGAAAACCATATGGGTTCATGGTAATCCAGGGAAACTGGAAACCACCGAGGGGTTCTCAAGGATGGATATGCTCAGGTCACTCCCAGATTTGTGGTAATCCTGTGGGAAAAAACCAAGGTTTCACCAAGACAAAGAAGCCAAAAAGATGGCATGCCACCTCAAAGGTGTGTAGGCTACAAAGAGAGTGTAATAACATTTTTACTGTGTTTGGAATAAGGGGAGGTCCACGATTTGGAAATATGATATTTAGAAATAATGTAATAAGTGGGGAAATGTTGGCGTATTACATTATTAAACCATTATATTCACCTTCTTACTTAGACTGACACTTGACCTTCCATCTTTAGTTGTCTGTTGGGATTCCATTCCTTCTACCGAGTGTATAAATACATATGTAATATTTGATTATGGGTGTCCAATGTAATATAATATTCTTCTTTTCATATCAGAATCAACTTCTAACAAAAATACTTCTTTGTGTGTGTATATAAGAAGGTTTTTTCTTGCATTATCATATATTTGAAAGGTATAATAAGTTTTTATAAATATAACTAATTGTTATTACATATTTTTATGAAATAAATAGATTTTTTATTGGTGCATTTTTAGTAGTACCCCAAACCAAGACAAAGGGACAAAGATTATATCAAGATAAATACAAGTAATGATAAAAATAGTGGTGAAACTATTGGATATTCACTTCATGTAACAATTTATATTTTTGGACCATCAAGATTGATCTAATTGAATATAATTCTTTGTAGAGGAAGTTATCGGATCATATGGAGGAAAAATAATGAAATTAAGTTATAACATCATTAAAATATTTTATATGTCATGCCAAAAAAATTTCACATCTATAACTCGGTAAAAACCGATATAAATTAAAAACACTTCTCTTAATAAAGTACACTGGGCTAAGTGCATGTACATGGTTTCACACAACCTAATACATCTGTATACAAGGAAAACTAAAGAAATGAAAGAAAAAAACAATAATATGCAACTCAAACCTTCCTTCAAGTCCTCTTGCAACTTTGGATGAGATATCTGAAGTATGGAATGGAGTACCAAACTTGTTGGATATTTTTGAATGATTTGGTTGTGGATGCTTTGAACTTGGATAGAAATGGAAGAAGGATGTGCTATGAGCAATGGATGATCAAATGGAAAACCTCAAAACATGAAAATTCTAATGGAAAATTGATAGAGTACTTTAACAAATTCCTTAAGCTTCCAAGAGATGAATTGTGAAAGAAAAATCCTCTTCTTTATAGTTGAACGAGAGGCTGTTGATTATGGATCAAGATTTGAATAAGTTGCAGGTAAATGAATGCATTTTATTTATTTAGAAATTTGGTTTGGTTTGTGTAGTTTGTTGGTTTGAATAATAGGCAATGAATTTGAATAGTTGGGTCTTGAATTATTCAATTGTACGTGTAATTTTGTTTCCACCTTTATAGGGTGAACTATAAATTAAGTGGATTGAGCTAGTTCAACTTGTTTGAGTTGGATAGTGAAGTGGATTTGAGTGAGAGCTGAGTTGATAGATATACTTTATTTAATTTAGATAGCTAATTAAATTAGCTAAGGAGTATATGTGTATACTTTATGTATGGTAGAATTAATTAAATTACTTCTGATGGAATGTGGGTTAATTCTAATAGAATGTGGGAAGATAATGGTCTAGAATGCATTCTATAACTGATTTGGCACATTATACAGGTGATATGGATGATTATGAATAGGTATGTATTTTAAGGGTGTCCACATTTGGCCCTCTTTTAAGTGTTATTACAAAGCAATAACATTTTAAAGAGATTAGACACATGTAGATCAATAAGCGAATGATAAGGAAGCGTGACAGACCTACTTTAATTGTATTGGTGAAGCATTTTGATGCTACAACAAGTATAGATGTTTGATTTTCCCTAATGAAGAATTTAGATTCCCCAACGAGCATGAATGTTATGGGATTTCCCCCTTGTTGATCGGACAAAATCTGGCACTTAGCGAAAAACATACAAAAGGATTACATGAAGCAGCATATCACATTCAAAACACGGGAGGATTGGAAAGGATAACACGCAAAGAAGAGAGACAGATTCGGGACTTAGCCGTTTTCATGATGAGGATCTATTTTTGGAGATAGCGTGCGGAGCACACAAACCATTCAATGAATTGCGCGACATGCCTTGGCTATTTTTGGATGATTGGCTATGAAGTGCTTTGCATGAATACAAACTAAGAATAGATCTACTACTGTCAATTAACTAAAAGTAGTCTATTATTAGCGCACTTGCATATGTGGCTATTTTTGTAACGGCTCGTGGCTAATAATATCATGCGAACTATTTTGGGATTAGATAAGCAGTGAAGGGAAAGTACCCACCCTTATAAGTATGTAGTGAACTGTGTAGCATAGAGAGAGTGTGAGAACTGTGTTATAGTGAGATTATGTTGCCAAATCCGATACGCGCATGAGTGTATACTACTATTATTGTAAGGAATCTTCTGTGTATTATTGAATCTAATGTAATGGAGATTATGGACTGAATTAAGGTGTTATCATGGTTATAGTTAAGTGTTGCATGCTTGATTTTATCATGGTTATCTTTTAAGTTTGTTATTCTTTAGATCTAGATCTGAACATGCACTGTAGAATGATATATTAGTCATAGATTTGAATGCTTTAAGTATTCATCATGCTAACATCCTGTAACAACAACCCTAAAGAGGGGCCTGATACCTTTGTGTGCTTCAAGTGAGCACTCAGTCTAGGCTGAGTGATGTGCCACCGTACCTGGAATTGTATTGGTGAATTCTAGGCTGCATCGTTGGTTCTATTGCCGAGACCTCTTTTTCATTTTTTTTCAGGATGGTTCATGATGAATACATACCAGTTGACCTTAGCAAGTGTTGAGGAGTGGATACACGATATGGAAGACAAATACACACAGATGTTTAACATTGGGTCTGAGTTTAACGCACATGCATGGGTAGAACAAAATCTATATGACAGTTTGTATGAGAGCTTCTTTGCTATTTTTCCAGAAGAATTGTACAAGTGGCTGATTGCTTTCACATCTAAACGGAATTGGAGGTATCACACACTTGTCTAGACCTATTAATAATTTTAGGCCCTTTATAACACTGATCTCATTTGGACTCGAGTTGTAGATACATGGTTCCATGGTGTTTTAAATAGTTATATCTTGGAGTACTTAATTTCCACTTATTCATGTCTAGAGGTAGCTGAATTCCAGTTTTTACAATATCCAAGGAGAACTTACCTGCAATGCATTCCATTGGCGATCAAGATCCTGATGGTAACTTTGAATTTGGAGATTAAACCAATGGCTAACTAAACCCCACCACACATGGGGGCAGGAGTAGGTTTGGTGAAAGATGAAATACCTAGTAGCAAAAAGGTAGAGAGAGGAAAGGTGGCTTGAGTATAATGAGGTGTGCGAGAGAGAGGTAGAGAAGCATCGAGAGGTTACATAGAAAACGGTGTTGTGGAGAAAGATAGTTTGGGAAGGAGTGGAAGTTCACACAGAAGATGTGGAACCTGAGCTTCAGGAATTCCCCCATTTGGGAAAACATGACAGGGAACCCTCCTCAGCCTCACATAGAAGCACGCAAGTAGAGACAACCTGGATCGCGGCCGCGCATCTGAATCCACCTAACAACCTTACCCTTGTGCTTGGGTTTCTAACATCTAGTATAACAAACAGTCAGCAAGCTAATTCAAGTAGTGGGAGAGTAGGAGCAAGTCTTATAAGGGGCATAATAATGGAAATGCAAATGGCTTCATTGTTATATGGGAGTACCTTTTCAGATGTATCATCATCATAGAATTTAGGGGCACAAATTTTTGGACCATATTCTGGGAGTAGTAACACTTCGTAGACTATTGGGTGCATTTCAGTACTACATTTGGGACACAGGGAAGTACATCTTCTAGTCTGACCCCAGTTATAGTTTTGAGAGTAGGAGGTATAGGTGGCTCTAGCTCGGGTGGATCTGGTAGTTCTGGAGGAAGAGGAAACATAGGAGGTTTTGGATCAGGTAGGCAAGGTCCGCACAAACCACAGAATATTTACATGGAGATGTCTCTTCGTCTTCCAGAGTATAGGGGCATAAAGGATGTTGCTGAACATCTGCATATGTGTGAAATACTGTTGCACACAAAAGGAATCACGGATTCTGAGCGTAGGGAAATCTAATTTGCTACTATATTACAAGGGTGCACACACAACTGGTACAAAATTTTTCACCCTGATCAGACTTGCATAGACTATACAACTTTAAAATATGTTTTCCTTAAAGAGTTTCACATCCTTGAGTTTGAGCATAAAAGTATAAGTACGCTCAAGGATATTAAGCAAGGTACTACTAAAAGTTCAGAAAGTATGATGGTCATTTCAAAACCCTGTTATCTAAGCTTTCTTATGATATACACGCAATCCAACATGCATTATTTGGGCCTGATTACCCCTTTTAGGAGGGCATTATCACATAAAACATACACTAATCCACGCGTATCACTTGAATTAGTCTTGCACACTAAGGTGGTTGGAAGCATAGACACTGGGGTGAGCCAATTTTTAGAAGCACATATTGCAGCTATGGCGAAGTAGTTGGAGAAACTATCAGAAAATTCAACACATGAGATGTGCACATGGATTTGGTGCACGAATTATGAAGTAGAAGGTCACACAAAGGATAGTTTTCCCCACAGATCCGTGCATTCATTGTTGTTGGATTGTGAGATATGCCATTTAAACCATGATGCTAGTCGTTGTCTGTTACTAAAATGTGTGATAAGGAAGAAAATTTCAAGCTACTGTAAAATTTGCAAGTCCACGACTCATGACACGGAAGACTGTGGGCTGATTGGTCAGATCCATGATGCTATAGATATTGGTGTGCAATAGACAGGAGTTTTAGATACCTCTAAAGGCAAGAACGAGGATCAAGATCAAGATCAAAATCAGGCGCGCTATGATCGGAATGAAGGGAATTTTGAAGGTTGTGGCAGAGGTCAAGGATAACGTTGTGGATTCAGAGGGTGAGGCTGTGATGGTGGAAGAAGCGAGTTCACTCATGGAACATGTTATAAATGTAGGTCCCCTGACCACTACAGACACAAATTTTCTCAAAATGTTACATTTTCTTTCTGTGGAAAGAATCATAGTTATGAGGAATGCCCAGAATTTTATGAGCATATTAGCAAACATCATAAACAAGAAAAAAAAGGTGTAGGGATGGTTAGGATACAACGCGCTGTTGAAAATCAGTGGATGCCTAAGTTAGAAGTAGAGTCTGAGGCATTGCAAGTAAATATCACAACCCATGCTGAGGTGGCATGCACCAGAGACACATTACAGCAGAAGCCTACCATCACTAAGGAGGAGGTTCTTCATGCACAGTACCCAGATCCTACCCATTAGAAGGAGGTTTATCAAGAAACCATAGAGGTACTCAGTAATCTTCAGGGTGAAATACAGTATTTAAAGGAGCAATCACAGATGATGGAGAAAAAGAAAGCATAAAAAATGGTCCAAACTGATATGGATGACTTGAGAGAAGTGTGTAAAATTTTGCACCAGGAAAATATCATTCCACTATTAGGGAATTGGTTAAAAGTAAACACTCCACGCACAAGTGTTGAGATTAGACAATAGATCTTGCAAGTAAATCTTCCCCCTCATAGCCTAGATTATGACAAGTAAATAACTCTGAATGTTGTTCTGGATGGGTGGCTTTTGAGTAATATATTGATTGATACATGCGTGGAAGTCAGTGTTCTTACCTTTAATGCATGGGTACAAATAGGGAGACCTTCATTGCAGCCATCCTCTAATGTACTATTCATGGCTAATCGTACTAAGGCCACTCCCATCGGAGTTTTGAAAGATGCATCCATTACCATACAAGGATCCAATTTCACCCAATATTTTTAGGTTTTAGCACTGGCAGAGTCAAATAGATTCCCATCTCTATTGGGGCATCCTTGGTGCTATAAAAATAATGTTGATCTTCGGTTCAACAAGGGTAACATCATTGTTGAAAACAAGGAGGAAAGAGTTATTATCCCTATAACAAATGGAAAATTTGTGCCCTATGTTGAGCCCTTAAGTGAAGAATACCTAAATAGAATTTATGTACGTGCCATCCAGGATCAAGAGGTTCTTGAGCCATGTAAAGAAGGAATAATTCAGTGGGAGGATGCACAGTCTATTAGTGATACTGCAAGTGTTTCTTATGATAAGTGGGCTCATAGAACTTATGATTTGATAGGGCATGAAGTAAAGAGCATATTTCTTAAGGGAAGAAAACCACGTTATGTCAGGTGGATAGACAATAACTCGGTACCTTGCTACACTAGAGAAGGATATCCTATGGTTTTCTTACACACAATGGAGGAACAATGGATAGACCCGGTGGAAAGAAGACACATGCTAGCATATACACTACGTGAGATAGAAGCACGCTGATGGGTGGCCCACAAGGATAATCTTTTAGGATGGAATGAAATAGGGATTGCTCTTGCTACTAGGTTCTTCAAGAACAATGCACCTACTCAAATATGCACTTATCATGGTAATAAAACTGCTCAACACCACATTCGGAAGTGTGAGAGACTCTGGAAAGAGGGGCAGGAAGATTTACCACCTTTGTTATGGGTGCACAAGTTTTATTCTAGTTTACAAGGCTACACGCGTGTGTGGTCTGTATATGCAGAAATCAATAGAGAGACTGGAAATTGACATGATTCAATTGCAGGAATGGCCCATATGTTTGAATTCTTCTCTACTAAACCTCCAGTGAAAGAAGCATTAATATTCATAAATCACTTAACTATGGGGGATAGTGCCAAGGCTGAAGAACTCCTTCAGGAGTTATTGGATGAAGGAAACTCAAGAGCGCATCTTGTTGAAGAGACAGAGGAAGATGCCACACTACTTTATCATGCTTTCCTTGAGAAAAAAAGGAAAAATGGTCTACTTAGTGGATGATGAAGAAGTAGAAGATCTGGATATAAACCATTCAACAGGTGGGTGTGAAGTGTTGGATAGTGCAGATGAGATCAGATGTGCCTATCATGATCCTATGAAGACTAAGAAAGTGAATATTGGATCAAATGCTGAGCCTAAGGAAGCCATAATTTGAGACTATTGATCAAACTCTGAAGTGGAAAAAATCATAAAGCTACTATGGTATTATCAGGACTTATTCCCTCAAGGGTATCATGAAATTAAAGGGGTGCATGAATCATCAGGAGAGATGAGGATAAAACTTAAGGAGGGTGCACACCTAGTTAGGAAGAGACCCTATAGGATGAACCATAACTTGTACAAAAAGGTCATTTAAGAGCTTAACAAGATGTTGAAGTCTGGGATCATCTAGCCCCTCGACGAGTCAAAATGGGTTAGTCCAATGGTGATAAGTATCAAGAAGGATGGTAGGATTAGGATCTATGTGGACTATAGAGAGTTGAATGCTACATGTGTGACTGATCCCTTTCCTACACCATTCACTAAATAAATACTAGAAGGTGTTGCAGGGTGTGAAATTTATTCGTTTACAAATGGGTTCCTCAGGTATCATTAGGTTAGGATTGCCCAGGAGAATAAGGAAAAAACTACTTTTACTACTGAATGGGGTAGCTTCGCCTATACTGTGATGCCTTTTGGTCTAAAAAATGTGCCTTCTGTATTTTCAGGCATAGTTGTTCAAGCGTTCAAGGAATTTATTCACAACTTCTTACAGGTTTATTTGGATGATTGGATGGTGTATGGATTAGTTAAGGATCATTGTGATAATCTGTGCTTAATGTTTGAAAGATGTAGACAATTTAGTATCTCTTTGAACATCAAGAAGTGCATATTTTCTACACCATTTTTGATACTATTAGGACACATAATCTATAAGGAAGGCTTGTTAGTTGATCCAAATAAGGTTGCAGTCATTATAGGCCTAAATGAGCCTATGAGTCAAAGTGAGGTGTGCAGAGTTTTGGGTCATAAAAGACATTACAAGAAGTTTATTAAAGGATATGAAAAAAATTTCGGACCGTTAGAGGAGTTACTAAAAGGGAAGGGTATGTTCTACTTGGGAGAATCACAACAGTGCGCATTTGATACATTAAAGGAGAAACTTACTACCATGCCTATTCTATGTTTTCCTTCGTGGAACCAACTATTTCATGTACATATGAATGCCTCTAGCATGACCATTGGCATGGTGTTGGCTCAACCTAAAGAAGGTATTATAGATCATCTTATCTTTTTTGCTAGTAGAAAGTTGACTCCTGCAGAACAGAATTACAAAACTACAGAGCGCAAAGATTTTTCAATGATCTATACGCTACATAAATTCCAAAAGTACCTGCTAGCTACACCATTATTTTTTTATATAGATCGCATGGCATTGAAGTATTTGGTAAACAAGCCTGTTCTACAAGGGTACATATGTAGGTGGGTACTCTTATTTCAGTAATTTGATTTCGTAGTTTTGGTAAAACCAGGGAAAAGTAAGTCTGGACCAGACCATTTTTTCACAATACAGTTATGAGCAGATGCACAGGCAATTGAATATACCATGTCAGATGCATAGTTATACAGGTTACAACGAACTCCATCATAACTAGAGGACATTGTTTTCTTTCTATGAATAAGTATGACACCTGAAGGAATGAAATCCTTGGAGAAGAAATAACTTGATATATGCGCAACCCCCTACATATTGATCAACGGTGACCTGTACAAGTTAGATTGTGATGAAGGATCGCACCGTTGTGTAATGGAACATGAGTGCATAGATATTATGGAAGAAGCTCATGGTGGTATTGTGGGTGGTTACTATATAGGTGATGCCACTGCACACAATATTATACTTGTTGGATTATGGTGGGAGACCCTGTATAAATATTTCAATGAATTTTGTAAGGCATGTGATCATTTTCAATGTCTTGGGAAACCAGGTCAATGAGATGAAATGCCTAGCTAAGACCTATTCCTAGTACAGAACCGTTTGAGAAATGTGCTATAGATTTTGTGGGTCTTATTCCACTAGCTGCGCACAAGATTGGATCACGTTATGTCATAACTTGCATAGACTATCTGACAAGGTGGGTAGAAGTAGAACCTACAAAGGATTGCACAATGGCTACAACAGCCAGGTTTCTATGGGAAAATATTATTATAAGGTATGGATGTCCCTTAAGTTTGACCAGTGATAAGGGCACACATTTTCTCAATGACATAATCAGAGTTTTATTAGATGAATTCCTGATTACATGCCATAAGACTACACCATATCATCCTCAACTGAATGGGACTACCGAGGATTTCAACAAAATTTTGAGCTAGACATTGAAAAAACTTTGTGATGTTGGAAGGAAGGATTGGTATGATAAAGTATCTACAGTGCTTTGGGCATATAGAACAACTTATAAAAGGTTGAACAAAGCCACACCATTTCATTTAGTGTTTGGCACAGAAATAGTTCTTCCTATGGAATTTATGTGAACTTCTTTGCATATTGCATGTGTTAGAGGTCTTGTTGATGAGAAAGAATTAGAATAACGAATTGAAAAGTTACTTAAGCTGGATGAGCATCGAGCCATAGCAAATTGGAGTCAAAAACAAGAGAAGGCTAGGTAGAAAACATGGCATGACAGGAACATTAGGGATAAAAACATTGGGATAGGACACATGGTACTCCTTTATGATTCTAAATTTCTATGCCATCCAAATAAACTCACAGTATATTGGTTAGCGCCATATGTTATCACTCACATACTTGAAATAGGTTCCTGTCAGTTAGAGGTGCTTGATGGAATATGGTTACTCGGTTACTTCAACGGAAGTATGCTGAATCCCTACTATAAATAAGTCTTCTTGGTGTTTGTAATAAGGAAATGTTTCCATTTAGATTAGGTTTTCAATTGAGAATTTCCTTAATGTGTTTCCTTATTTTTCGCTATGTTTTTTCAATTTAGTTTGTGTGATTATGTAACAAGCGCATTTACATGCCAGATGCTAATTACTATTTGAATAATTTTTATACATAGAGGACTACATATACCCTTAGTGTGGGGTAGGTTGTTGATATTCAGGTACATGAATGATGAAAATAAGTACACTTGAAAGGAACTATCTATTTGTATCAAAATTGATTCTCCTTTGGAAGCTAAGCATCATCAAAGATTTAATAAGAAGCCTAGAGACAGATAAATCATCATGTATTTCATTTTGTAGTCGGGGAGGCGATTCAACTGGCTATTTGTCACTCAGATGTTGGAGAAATGGATAACACCTTCAAAATTATTTGATCTATCCTCACTACTTTAGGTTGTGCCTTTCAACTAGGGTGAGAGGACCCATTTTGTAACCTCTGTTGGTGAAGGAGAATGAAGATATCCTTCTTTGCACAAATTTGAAAGGAAACCTTGAGAAAATATGATCAATGCACCACAATTTAACTCTCACGAGTTGTCACTTCTAAAGAATGGTGATATTTTCTAAACAAGGTTAAGGTTACTAAAGACATTATGGAATCCTGATTGCTTCTACATATTTTGGCAGTAGAATTTATTCATTTGTGGACATACAGGGAAAACAAGGGTAGTTCAGGTAGGATTCATTGTTTTTGAATAATTTTTGGTGGGAGATTAAGCAGGATAAACTTGATTTTTCCAGATCTTTGAGAACCTTCACAAAAATTGGAAAACTAAATGACAGAATGCTTTAGAATAGCTAAAATATTCTTTCAACTAGAAGGTGTGCATCAATGGAGGCCCAGATTTACACGGTTTCACACAATCTCCAAGAATTTAACATGAAGGCTCGAGTTAAAAGGCTCAATTAAACATTATCAATCTCTGGTTCATCACGTCTAAGATACACTCAAAGACTTACAAACAACCTCTGTCAACAAATGAGAGTAAAGTGATTTTAAATTGTTTATTTCATTACCAGATGAAGGCTCTTCTCATAATGAAATTGCAAATGCCACTAAACCATCAAAGGGATGAGATCTTGTGTGATTTAGAGAGATTATAATATAAGATTGCAATAGGAACAAGAAATACTATTTACAGACATTCTGAAATAAAGCAGACACAAATTTTCCCAAGATTAACATAGATTAATTCAAAGTTGATTAGATTCATCAGCAGGGGAAGGTTTCTTGAACAATCTCAGAGCTTTTCAATGGCTATACACTTGCAACCAACTTGACATGATCAAATCTAAAACATAAGAGATTAACAGGTTTCTCAGATGGTCTCTCAAGAAGATGGGATTTCTCAAATTTTCTCGTAAGAATTCAACCCCTGACCATTTGCATGACTAACTCATGCCCTTTATAGAACTCATTTACATTAAAGCTTCCCCCCCAAATAAAGAATATTTGAGGAACCTTTGTTTGTTACATATTTGATCATGATTTCCAGAAAGTGATGTTTAACAGATTTACAACAAAAAGTTGCCAGGTGTTCAAAAGGTGAATCATTTCAGATATTTCCATCATTGTTTTAACTGGGGCATCCAGTCATCTCCTTATGGAAACACGTTTTTCATCCTTTGTGCCTATAGCTTCCTTCTCCTCATTCTTTCCTCTGCAATTTGTTCTACTGGATCTGGAAATTCATTTTCTGTAGGTGCCCAAGTAACTCTGTTTCAAAATATCAACTCTTGCACTTCCTCAGATTCACAAATTCGAGCTCCAAAACACTTCAATTGCACTTTGCTGATAGAAATGACAAGAAATCATTCAGATTCACCATGAAAAATGATGCGTATTTGCATCCCCTGAAGTCGTGGAACGTTAATGGTGGAAAAACTAGATGCATCATGCCATAACCATTGATTCTGCCCTTTCATAACTTTAAATTAGAGCCATCCACATGGAAGATTAGAGCTAAAATGGGCCTTGGGGTGCCTTTTGCATTTTATGAATTTTGGAGAAAATGCCCAATTTTCACATTTTGGCCCACCCCTCCGCCTTGGAAATACGGGCTCGACACATGGCTTAATATGGACCTATGATGGAGTCGTGGCTCATTTCTACAATTTTACCCTTTTTAACAAAAAGGAAAAATTTCCAATTTTCCTCTGGTGACATGCTTCCTGCTTTTATCTTTTGATGTGGGCCCCAACGGAGTCGCGTTTCATTTTTATACTTTGCTCCTTTTCACAAAAAGGTAAAAATCTTCAAAAACCTCCCTTTTCAATGCTGAGCCAAAAAAAGTTCAAAGTCCTCTGACCCCTTCCTGATTTGACTTTTCAAATGTAGACTCAAACATGTGACATCACTCTGTCCCCTGTAGGGTTATAGATCAATTTATAAAATTTCTCCTTTTTCACAAAAAGGAAAAAATCTTCAGAATGTTCCACTGACCTGCCTTCCACTTGTAACTTGAAAAACGACCACCTGTCCATCTTTGAAAAACTACAATGGTCAAAGTAAAGTCACTTTTTCCCTGCCGCTTCATATTTGCTGAATAGCCAATCAGAGACTATCGAGGGCCGCACGGGGCCAATTTGGTATTTTTTACAAATGTGACCAAAGTGGAAAATTTCACCAAAAATACCCGCCAGGCCGCAACCAATTAAAAATGAACATGTATACACCTTTGGGGAAAAAAAGAGAAGTTTGCTTTGCCTTTATAAATTTGACCGGCCAATCAGAAATCAACGAGGCTGCAGGGCCAAATTGATATTTTTGAAAACATAGAAAAAAGTTACAAGTTATAAAATAGACCCAACATGCCTCATCCAATCAAAAGAGACCACGTAGCTGAAGATGCTGAGATATAATTTGACGGGGAAAACACGCCCGTCAAATCGTAAAATGCAGGGAAATCACCATTTGCGCCCAGAATTGAATTTTTCTTTAAGGAAAAAGAATTTGGAAATGATACAAGGCCCAAATGTGATCCACGACCATGGAGAAGGATCTTCAACAACATACAAATGAAGAAAACCTTTTGTTGGTGGTCAAAATAGTCTCGCCCCATTTGTGCCTTTGAAAACTTATTGATTTACGACCTCAAATCATTCTCTCCTTCCCTTGTTGTGCATGGTTGAACTCCTTGTGGCCATTTTTAATTAGTTCCTGGGTTCCAAAAATCTCTTAAGGATCTATATTTTGAGTCCCCCATACTCTACTCCTTCAAAAAATCATGTTTTCCTGTTCTCTCTGTTCTCCATGGTCGGGATTTGTCTTCCTTATATTTCTTCCCTAAGAACTTGAAGAAAATGAATGAATGTATCCCTGAAGAACGTATTTGAGCCCTGTAACATTTCTAATCTTTCTGTCCTTAAAGAAATTTTCATTTTCTGGCTCGAATGATCTTTTTTTCTGTATTTTAGGGTTTGATGGACGTTTTCTCCTTGTCAAATTTACATCCTTGCATCGATAGGTACGTGGCTTCTTTAGGTTGGTCAGGGGATGAAGTGAATGCTTTAACTTATCACTTTTTTCTTTTTTGGAAAAAAGGTAAATTTGGTCATGTGGCCCCACTCATTTATCATTGGTTCTTTTGGTGCTTACGTGGCTTCTTCTGATTCGATGGGGTGAGCAGGTCTATTTTTGAACTTGTTCTTTTTTTAAACTACTTTGGAAAGAAAGGTTTGAACCCAATTCGCTAGCCCCGCCAGGCTCTGATTGGAAAAAATTTAAGGGTAGGGAAAAGGTCTTTCTTTTAAAATGCAGGAGGAAATGTCCCAAAATCTTTCACTTTTTGGCCCGGACTTAGACAATTTTTTTTGCATGTTAGGAAGCAAGGTTTGGAAAATGATAAAGTACACAGTCGAGCCCATACTCATTCAAAGGTATTAATTTTTTGGGAGGCATTTCAAGGTGCACCATGGTGACACGTGGAGATTTGAAAATTCAGAATCATGGTCAGGGGAAATTGGACCATCGGAGCGTTAAATTGGAAATTTTTCCTCTTGTCAATCAGAAGGGGATCTAAAATCTTAGAAACTGGCCCACAAATTTTTCCATGCAATGGTGACATGGTTGCGGAAATAGATTTGGAAAGATTCAGGATTGGTTTGGATTTTTTACCCCAGTAAAAATGTTGAAAAGCCCATCCAAGGGTGTCAATCCATTTTTCCCCGGTCAATATCAGCAGAAACCTGGAAAATCTTCCTTTTAATCCAAAAAGAGGATCAAATGTCAAAATTGGTTGTAAGGTCCCATTGAAAACCTTTGGACATGTGTTGGAGGCTTTCATTTCAGAGGATAGAGGTGCGATCAGAAAAATGATTATTTTTTTCCAATTTTCCTAAAATTTATTTCATCTCAAGGGAAGCCCCTAGTTATATTCTAAAGTTTGAATCTTATACCAAAATAGTGGATCGAATCCAAATATCTCAAAGTCCCTTGAAGATCAATTTAGTGAGATTTCAATTTCCCTCCATTTCTCTAAGATCCTTCATCTGGAAGTGTGATAAACAATTTAATGCACTTTTCTTTCATTTTCTTGAAGAGATTGTTTGTAAGTCTAATGTTGATATCTCAGAATGATTGGTGGGAAGATCTGAGAAGCTTTATTTGAGTTCATTAAAATGGTTTGCCTTTTGTGATTAAATCCCAGAGATTGGTTGAAACTAGTGCATTCTTCCTCCATTAATGCACAATTCTAGTTGAAGGACATATTAGGGTCAGTTATTCTAAAGCATTATGGCATTTAATTTTCCAATTATTGTGAAGATTTCAAGTGATCTAGAAAATCCATTTTGTTTATAGGAGCTCTTAATGATCTGGGAGGCAAAAATTATGAAAAAATACTCCCCTTGAGCACCTAGGAGGAATTTTTAACAACAGATTTGATCCCTGTAGTATCACAAAAGAATCATGTGTGCATTAAACATTTTTTTTCTTTTGGGGAGAATGGGCTCTGTTGTAAATGTTATAAATGGCACAAATTTTTCAAAAATGGTCACAGGACCAATAATGCATTTGTCAACTCTATTGTTACCAAAACATGCAGAAACAATCAGGGTTCTCAAATGTCTTTAGTAACCTTTTCCTTGTTGTGAAAGTATCTCCATGATCTGGAAGTGACAACTCGTGAGAGTCAGATCTGGTGTGTTGATCATATTTTCCCCAAGGTCTTCTCTACAAAATTTATGCAAAAGAAGGGTACTTGTATCTCCTTTCAAATAACAGAGGTTACAAAATAGGTTCTCTTACCTTGGTTGAAAGGCACAACCTAAAATAGTTAGGATAAGATCATATCCTTTTAAGGTGCTACCCATCTCTCCACAAATCCAAGTAACAAAGGGACAGTCAGACCTCCTCCCTGGCTACAAAATGACATATATTTATGATCTGGCTGCCTCTAAGCTCCATGTTGAATCAGTGTTGTTGCTTGGCTTGAAAAGGAGAACAAATTTGGGTACCAACATCAATGGCGTCGTTTTTCCCTAACTACAAAACTGCCAGGGATCTGATTTTGACGTTGTTGGGAACTTAGTTCAATTTAATCCACGTGCATACATATTTGAAGCCATATCTATTTGACCCATCAACAACACCAACATCAGTGGCACCATTTCCGGGGACTCTCAGTTCAAAATCAAGAACCTGGTAAAACACTTCTTGTATGCTCCAAGTGTTGTGTGCAATTCTTTCAGTTCCCACACCTAGTGCACTAGCTTTCATTTGATAAATCTGGGTGAAGAAAGGTCAGAAACTTTCCATTTCTAGTTTCTTACATTGACAGACCTTTGACAGATCATATTTAGTGCATCTGCACAACTAAGGTGAAATCCTTAGTGGTGACTCCCTGTTGATCTAATTGTTGAAAAGTACCAGTGTCTTAAAACTCTGTCAAAGTCAGATCTGTTACTAATATTTGCAAAGCTGGAGGGAAGAAGATCTTTCTTTGCTAGGGATCCTACTAGGACATTGTTTCCAGAGCTAGGAAAAGAAAAATCAGAAGGAAGAAAATCCTGGAGAGCTGTTGGAGATCAGCAGACAAGAAGAGGGATCTCTATTGATGAAAGTGAATGGCCTATCATTGAAGATTACAGCTCAAGTGCATCTGAATCAGGTAGCCTCTTTGTGGAATTGAACTCTCTAGCTGGAGAGGGACCTTCATTTGATTTTGAAAGGTTTTCTTCACACTCTGCACCTATGTTTTCTGAGGTTGATAGATATTTCCAAGAAGCAAGGCCTTTGGGGGGTATCCATTTTGAAAATTATACTCTTGTGTTCCAAGAACCTTCTGCCCCCCATCAGTTTGTCACCCCTCCAGGATCACCTCCTCAAATCAATATGGCTCAACCCAGGCCTCCATTTGTTGTAAACACCTTTGGACCTATAAATTTTGTGGGAATGGCTGGTTACCCAAATGCAGTGCCTCAAGATGTAAGGAACAGAATGCCAAAGTTCCAAGGAAACAATGCTATTACTGGTGATCAACATCTAAAGATTTTTATCAATATGATGGAAGATTTTGAGATTGAACATGAAGATGTGTATATCAAACTTTTTATTCACACTTTGGAAGAAGATGCTAGGGACTGGTATAAAGCATTTCCAGATAACTCAATTGATTCTTGGACTGAGATGTGTAATGCATTCAGACTGCAGTATGGTGACAGGACTGACCCTAGGTTTCTTTTGATAGAATTTGAAAATATCAAAAAATAACCCTAATGAGTCAGTACATGATTTCAACACAAGGTTTAATAAGACCTTGAGAATATTTCCTGTTAGAATAAGGCCTTGTGATGAGTCATGTTTAATCAAATATACTGATGCATTTGATAAAAAGGTTGCATATTATTTAAGAGACAAAAACCCCACAAATTTGAGGCAGGCCTTCACCATGGCTTTACAAATAGAAAATAATATCAAGGCAATTGGAAAGCCTCCAAAGAGAGAAGGTGTAAAGCTGGTTAACCCAGAAAAAAAGGCCCAACCAAGCAAGGCTACTAATTTGGAAGAAGTTGTGAAGACTTTGGCAGGGGCTGTCAAAGAAATTTCCTACAAATTAGCCCGAGCTGAGAAAGGAATTGGGAAGAGCTCACAAGGACAACACAAGCAACAAGGCCAAGACAGGTTTACAAATCATCAAAGAATTGATGATAGAGGCAAGGGGCCTATTGGATTTGGAAATAGGCAGCCCCAAGGTAGAGAAAATAGAATGGTGCCTGATCCTTTGGCTGCTAGAGTTGCTGTTGTGGAAGAAACAAAGGTCATTGATTGGTGTGACAGATGTTTCATGCCCCATGCTCCTTGTGAAGAAGATCAGCAAGAAGAAGAAGCAACTGATGATGATAATGATGATGATGCCTGCATGATGGAGATCCCTGTGAGTTCACCAAGGGAAGCAACTTCAACTGAGGTAATAAGTGCTAGAAATGCTGCCACTTTTTGGGATTGCATCCACTGGGTACCTCTTCTTCCCCCCTCTCATACTTTAGAAGTAGACACTGTACAAGATTTTGAATTTCCCACTAATGATTTTGAATACTTGAGGGCATTAATGATTGAAAAGTATGATGGAGGAGTTCCCTCAGAAGAAGATAGGAAGCTATTAATGAATGTTGTAGTTGCCCAAGAAAAGGAGCACAATACCAGAAGTAAAGCTGCCAATGGGCCACAAGCCAAGTCAAAATTTCCAGTGCTTACCAAAGAAACCCCAAAGAAAAATGCATCTGACAGAGAGCTTGTTTCCCCAAGAAAAACTTGTGTTCCTCCCCATGCCCAAAATGAAAAGAATCCCATTCCATCTGATGAATTTACCAATCTTTCCCCTAGTGTTTCTCTACCCAAATTTGCTCCATATGACATAGCCCAAATTTTGAGTCAAATCAAAATTCCTGTCCCAATTGTTGAGCTACTTAGGATCCCTGAGCACAAGAAGAGGGCTTTTGAATATTTGGGATTCAAAGGGGGAGAGATCATACAAGGTAGAGATGTAAACAAGGTTGAGGTTCCCCTTACCATTGCAGAGTTGGAAAAGCCACAAGTTTGGAAGAGCTGGGGGAACACCAAGGTGGGGGAACCACCAGAGGTATTTAGGAGCTTCTTTGGTTAAATCCCAGCTAAATGTGGATCCGTTTTTCACTACCCTGGTTATCAAAGACAAGTTGTTACATAACTGTATGTTTGATTCTGGAGCTTCATGTAATGTCATGCCTCTAAAGGTCATGAATGAATTAGGTATCAAAGTAACAACAACATATGGGAAGTGCACTACCATGGACTCTAGAGAGGTGCCAGTGGTGGGGTGTGTCAAAGATCTAGCAGTGCAACTTGCATCTTATCCTGGAAGGAACTTAAAGCTTGATGTAGTCATTGTTGACTACCCTGCCAAGTGGGGGATGTTGTTGTCAAGAAAGTGGGTAGCAAGTGTTGGTGGTAGTGTGCAAATGGACATGTCTTATGCCACTATCCCCATTGAAGGAAACTTGGTGAAATTGTATGGAGAGAAGAAGATGATGTACCTGATTGAAGACCCAAGCAATGCATCTTATGAAGTTTTGCAAGCAGATGTTGATCTTAACAATTTTGTGAGCTTTGTGGATTTTAGGGAGTATGAGAGTGTTGAAAACAGAGCTCCTAAGTATGTTACTTTTTCTGGGAATTTGGTCTGTGTTTCAGCCTTGAAGAATGTCAAAGAATTTGACTTAAACACAATGGAGGAGCTTCAGAGAAGATGGGTGGTTTACAAACAGAACAAAGAAGAAAAAGAGGTCTACTTCCAGTTGATGAAAACATATCAGAACCTCTTGGCATGGTCATATCCAGGATGGCAGGTGCTTGAATTTTTTCCTTGATTATTTTCTTTAAATCAGGAAAAAGTCTTCTGTACAGTGTATAGTTTGTTGTTTGTTCCCTGTTTTTTCTATTTTTTCTCGTTCTGGTCCTCGGTGACCTATTTTTGTTGGTTTCTATGTTTTTATTTGAAGATGGCTCTATTGCTTTTCCCTGCAAAGATGACTCCGCTGCCCAATGGATATTTTGGCACTTGGTCTGCTTTTGTTCTTGTGGAAGTGCCCATCCCCGAGTCGGAGCTGATGTTGGTGCTCAAAATAGTCTCGCCCCATTTTTCCTTTGAAAATTATTGATTTATGGCCTCTGTCACTTTCCTTTTCCCCGTGTTGTGCCTGGTTAATCCTTGTTTGCCATTTTTAATTTGTTCATGGGTTGTAAATCATTTATGGGTCCATTTTGAGTCCTTGTTTCTTTGTTCCTCTCAAAAAGTCAAAAAACTTGGGTTTTATCATACCTTTTCTCCACAGTCGAGATTTGTTCTTCCTTACTATTTCTTCCCTAAGTACTTGAAGAAAATGAATGGATGTATCCTTGAAGAATGTATTTGAGCCTTGTAACATTTCTAAGCTTTCTATCCTTAAAGAAATTTTCATTTTCTGGCTCGAATGATCATTTTTCTGTATTTTACGGTTTGACGGGTGTTTTCTCCCGGTCAAATTTACATCCTTGCATCGACAGGGTATGTGGCTTCTTTTGGTTGGTCAGGGGACGACGGGTGAATGCTTTAACTTATCACTTTTTACTTTTTTGGCAAAAAGGAAAATTGGTCCCGTGGCCCCACTCATTTCTCATTGGTTCTTTTGGTGCTTACGTGGCTTCTTCTGATTGGATGGGGCGGTGGGTCTATTTTTGAACTTGTTCTTTTTTGGCTACTTTGGAAAAAAGTTTGAACCCACCCCATGGCCCCACCAGGCTCTGATTGGAGCAAATTTAAGGGCAGGGAAAAGGTCTCGCTTTGACCCCATAGGAGGACACGTGGAGGCTTCCACTGCTTGTCCTGGACTTAGACAATTTTTTAATGCAGTTGGAAGCAGTTTGGTGAACAGGACACGTGGAAGCCCGCGCTCGTTCAAGGTATTAAATTTTTGGGACCATCTCAAGGTGCACCATGGTGACATGTGGTAGCTTTGAAAAGTCAAAGGGTGGGGAAGCAGACCATTAGAGGCAAATTGGATTTTTTGCCTCTTGACATCAAAAGGAATCAAAATAGCCCATAAGCCCATAAAAGAAAAGTCAAAGCTTGGCCCGATGAGGGAAATAGTCAACACTATTGGGGGAAATTTTGGAAAAAAATTTTCCTTTTGGGAAAAAAGGGGCCAAAAGTAAAAGGGGAAGAGCTATTCCACTACATTCATATTTAGACATGTGATAGGCCCATTTTTTCAAGGGCGGAGCTGTAGGGGAAAACTTGGAAAATTTTCCTTTTTCCAAAAAGGGGAGTGAAATGTCAGAATTTGGCCACGGTCCCACTGGGGCCCACCTTAGGACACGTGTCAGGCTCATTTCCTAAGGGCAGAGATGCGGAGAAAAATATGAATTTTTCCCAAAAGTTGTAAAAAGTCAGAGGAAGGCCCCCAGGTCTATTTTTAAGTTTGAATCTTCCACATGGATGACCCAAATTCAAAGTAAAGATCAATGGTAGCTGAGAGTCAAAATCTGATTCTCCCTCCATTTCTCTGCAACACATCTGGAAGTGTGAGTTTTCATGATTTCTTGGTTTTTTCTACACGCCAAGTAGAGAAGGAAGTTAATGTTGATATCTGAAGTTTGGTGGGAAGATCTGGAAGGTGTCTTTCACCATTAAAATGGTCTGACTTTTGTGCCCAATCGGATTTTCTGTTTTTCTTCTCCCAAGCACGCAAGGGACCAGATTTGACAGATTAGGGGTGGAAGTGGTTGGAAAATTGAAGGAAGAGTGATCTACTAGAGCAAGGAGTTGAATGTGGGAGGCACTCGATGAAATCTACCCCCTCGAGCACCTGGAGACTTTTTGTAGATTTGATTCTGAGAATCACGAAAGAATCATGGCAAGCACTGGTGCATTAAACATTTTTTGTCTTTTGGGGAGAAGGGGCTCTGTTGTAAATGTTATAAATGGCACAAATTTTTCGTGTAAATGGTTGGGAGTTTTTGGAAAGATCAGGACTGATTCTCTCCAGCAGAAAAATCTTGACAAAGCCCATCCATTTTGAGAAGCCATCCAGAGAAGCCTGTATATCTCTCTTTGTATCAAATTTGATCATGTCAAGGTGGTTGCAAGTGTACAACCATTGACAAGCTTTGAGATTGTTCTGGAAACTTTCCCTTGCTGATAAATTTGATCAAACTTTGAGTTATTCTATGTTAATCTTGAGTAAAGTGTATTTATTTCATCTCTGAATGCATACGAGTAGTTTTTCTTGTTTCTATTGCAATCTTGTACCAAAATAGGGTCCAATCACATAGGTCTCAGTCCTTGTGATAGTTTAGTGGCATCTGCAATTTCATTTCTCAGAAGAGCCTTCATCTGGGAGTGGGATAAATGGTTTAAAATCACTTTTCTTTCATTTTGTTGATAGAGATTCTCTGTAAGCCTCTGGGTGTACCTCAGGCGTGACTTGATTTAAATCTTGGTGCTTTATTGGGTTCTCTAACTCGAGCCTTTGTGATAGAATCCCACAAGTTGTGTGAAAGAGTGCTAATCTGGGCCTCCATTGAAGCACATATTCTAGTTCAGGAAACAATTTAACTTTTTGTGGCATTTTGTTGATTGAACCTTTCCATTTTGCATAAGCTGTCAAGGATCTGGTGAGTCAAGTTCATCCTATCTCCCCTCCCACCAAAATTCATTTAACAACAACCAATCCTATCCATAGTACCCCTGTTTGTCATGTGTGTACACAAATGACCAAAATCCATTTGTTACCAAAACATGCAGAAACAATCAGGGTCTCAAATGTCTTTAGTAACCTTTGCCTTGTTGTGAAAGTATCTCCATGATCTGGAAGTGACAACTCGTGAGAGTCAGATCTGGTGTGTTGATCATATTTTCCCCAAGGTCTTCTCTACAAAATTTATGCAAAAGAAAGGTACCTGTATCTCCTTTCAAATAACAGAGGTTACAAAATAGGTTCTCTTACCTTGGTTGAAAGGCACAACCTAAAATAGTTAGGATAAGATCATATCCTTTTAAGGTGCTACCCATCTCTCCACAAATCCAAGTAACAAAGGGACAGTCAGACCTCCTCCCCGGCTACAAAATGACATATATTTATGATTTGGCTACCTCTAAGCTCCATGTCACGCATCCATTCGGGGAAATAGAAAATATGACAGAGCCCGCAGATTGAAGAATTTTGAGGGAAAACTAGGGCACGATCAAGTTGAGCACCAACACTATCTACGGGTGCTATTCAAGTTGGAGAATTGAAAAAAAAATGCTTCTAGAAATGAGGACCATAGATGGAGATGAATGAAGAAACAAGTATAACGAGAGGTAAGTAGAGGCCATGGGAACTACCAAGGGAAAGCACACTGATGAGGTACTCAAGGGGAAGGAAGTGCACTAAAGAGAATTCTGTGGCTAGAAGGTAGGAGAGTGTGCTAGAAGGTTATAGCTTTGGCATGAATATGTACCGCATGGAAAAAAATAAAATGGTCAATTAATGAAAGGATTGTTGGTAGGTGGAGAAGTAATAAATTCACTAAATTTTTGAAAATCTATATAAGGATAAGATGCAAGTTCATTTTTATCATTGCAATCATGATAATTGGAAAGATCCAAGTGCAACCGAGCTGTGATAAGAGTATTCATGTGTGAAGACAGTGAATCGAGACAAGACGAGTAGATTTGTGTGTAGAGGAAGCTTACATCGCTAGTTGTGAAGGATTTGAGCGAAGCAAGGCATTACAAAAGAGCTAGGGCACGTAATTTCAAGTAGGGAACACTGAATCAAGCTATGGTTTGGGTTTGCACGTTAGAGGAGATAAAAGGAGAGCTTTTGGAGTTGGGAGATTGCATGTTATAGATGGCACCAAAGAAATAACTTGTAGTAGGAGTAAAAGAAAAGAAGAAGGTCAAAGTGGAGGAGGAAATGAACCTTGAGAGTGATTTCTTAGAAATGCAGTATCCGGAGGGTGTAATTGTGGGTAAGGAATGGGATTCTCACATTCAGAAGAGAAATATCAATGACTATAATCACCGTACATTTGAAGGATTTGGATGCATTATTAAACACAAAGACGAATAAGCGCATAACAGAAGACATGCCGGTGTATGATGATGCTAGGGAGAATTTGTTGAAGAAACTTGGGGTTTATGAGTTGTATGAGCTCCCCTAATTTGGGAAATGTGAACCATTGTATCACTTGTTGATGAGGAAGGTACACGAAGACTTCTTCTACTTTACAGATACAGAGTAAGGATTGCAGCCGCGATGATCTCAATAGTGACAGGGTTGAAAGGAACAGGGGTAGATCTCAACGGTGATTTTATTGATAAGGATGTAATCCTAGAGATAAGGAAGGCATTGGGGTACACCAAGGGTCTGTGCAGCATGGACATTGATAAGTTAAAGAAGTACCCAATCATTCAAGTAGTTACACACTTAGTGACAAAGTTGAATGACCAAGAAATATGGTCACAAGTAAACACAATGTGGCTACACATTGCAAAGAAGATGTCAAAGGGAGTGATTTACAACATATCCAATTACATCACGGAGACTATAATAGAAGAAGTGCACATAGGAGAGAAGATTAGTTTCAGGGATGTTTTATTTTCTCTGGTGTTTATGGAAATTGGGATGCCTGATGGGCCAAAGGAGAAAATCTAGGAACACCCTATGGAAAACAAGTCACCTTCGGAAATATTTGGTAAGTACTTGTGTGATGGATCAATGAGAAGACCATTTAAGCAAAGGGAAGAGATGTGGCATGATAGACTCCACGTGACATTTGAGGAAGAATGACACATACCCAAGGATTTTCTTTCGGTGGTGGGTAAGGCAGTTTAGTTTGTAGTCTACCAACATTTTTTCATCGCGTGATTTGCGATGAAGGACGGAGCTTGGAGCCCATGGTGCAAACTTCCATATGCCTTCACAACAAGATATTTCCAGGCATCAGTTCACTGGTTTTCAGATGTGCTCTACCTAACCTTCAACACAGACAATGTAGATTGCGACTACCACACTCTGAGAAAGAAATATGTTTATCCATGGTGGGAATTCCTACATTAAGAGGCTCATATCATATATTATAAACATGAAGCCTGTAATATTTGAATTTGGGGACACCGAAGCAACAATTGTGTACCTTTAACTCAAACCCAAGCTAGAGAACACTAAGTATGTGGAGAATGAGTTCACACTCCAAGGGCCACCAAAAGGTAAGTATATAATGGAAAATGGTCCAATGGCTAAGTCCACAGAAACAATTCAAGTAGATGATGAATAAGAAGAGCATGAAGATAGTGGTGGTTTGGAGTACATAGGCATAAGACAACCTCCCAATAAGGAATAAGATGAGAGCACGAATACACCACCTCAGCCACAAGAACATCATTTCAAAAGGGTATTGAGGAGAACAAGGACCCTAGGTGCTACTCCACAATCAATCCGTAGATCACCTCGATTCTCTCCACAGAAGGAGACAACTGAGAAAAGAAGAAGGAAATTAAAGTTGAATGTGGAAGCAGAAGAGTTTGAGGAAAGCATGACCAATTCCCCTACACCTCTAGAGAACAAGGATGAACCATGAGACAAAGATATGAAGGATAGAGAGGAAGGAGGAAAGGAAGTAGATATGCCAACAACAAGGACTCCTCAGGACACATGAGAACAAGCTCCAAATCTTGAAGCCCAAGTTCCTAAGAATCCTAGATCAAAAGGAACAAGTGGAGAGTATGTTCCACCAGTCATGGGCTATGCTGAGGACATAGGTAAAATTTTTTGTGCCTGTTTTCAAAGCACAATGACATAAAAGCAGTTGTGTGGTTGGGAGCTAATGGATGAAGAGATGACAACCATGCGCAGAAGGAAGCGACTATCCTTGTCAATGCACACACACATGGATGAACTAGAATTTTATGTGTGTATAGATTCATGTGTATCAAGGAGGTTGAAGAAGACACCTTAGGCCAGAAACATAAAATTCAAGTCTACTGTTATGTCAGATGAACAAGTGAGCAATTCTTTGGTGAAAGTATCGATAGAAGTGACACGATGGGATATGAATAAAGATGGAACAATTAGGGTGCTAAGGGAAGAGATCATGACTAAGGATGAGGAAATAGAGTGCCTAAAGAAGGAAAAATAGTTGGCACAGAATATGAACGTTGTTTTCATCAACATGAAAGAGGAGATTGGGGATAATGTCATGAAGGCTAGGCCACACCTAGAGCCAAAGGTACCCAAAATGTTTCCTTCGAAAATACATTATTTAAGTACATTGGTGGACTTATTGCTTGAAGATGAACCTCTACACATGCCAGTGCCAAAGGATCCAACATAGGAAGAATAGTGGGAAAATTCTTCAGTGATGCAGAAGATTGTATCATATGAGGGGTTACTTCAGATCTTATAGGAGGGAGTAAATAAGGAAGATCAAGCACTGAATATTTGTATAGCGCCAGAAGCCATTATAAGAACCAGGACCATTTTGGAAGAAAATGAATTCCTAAAGGCCATGAAAGATAAAACATTGGGCCATTTGGAATAATTAGCACTTGTCAAATAGAAGCATGAGGCCCTTATAGCAACTCAATAACCACACAAGGAAAGGCTAGATGAGCTTGGAAAAATCATCGTGCAAAATATGGAATTGTTAGAAGGGATAATGCATGTCATGTCCAATATTGTGTTGGTCTTGCAGAATGAGAAAGGAGAGATTGCAAAGGATGAATTAGAGTCAATTGCAGTGGATATTCCAGAAAAGGCAGAGGCCACGCTCAATGATTGGCAGACTTTAGAGGCGGAAATAAAAGAAGAATATCCAGAATTGATTTTTTAGGTTGCAGCAGAAGATACTGCAAGGTAAAGACATTCTTTTGTTCATAAATATTCTTTCTATTCTTCTATTCATATTCTTTGATTCATTTTGGGTGACAACCATTGCCTAGGTGGCAATGCAACTAGTGTGGGGTAATAATGATTAGAAAAAATTTGGCACTTAGTAGAAAACATAAAAAAGGATCACAGGAAGAATCAGAGTACATTCAAAAGTGTGGGAGGATTGGAAAGGATAGTACGTGAAGAAGAGAGAGAGAGAGAGTTTCGAGACTTAGCTGTTTTCATGATGAGGATCTATTTTTTGAGATAGCACGCTGAGAACACAAACTGATCAAAGACTTGTGTGACACACCTTGGCTATTTTTGGATGATTGGCTATGAAGTGCTTTACATGAATACATACTGAGAATAGATCTACTATTGTCAGTTAACTAAAAGCATTCTATTGTTAGTACACTTACATGTGTGGCTATTTTTGTAACATCTTGGGCTAATAATAGCATGTGACCTATTTTGGGATTAGATAAGTGGTGAAGGGAAAGTACCCACCCTTATAAATATGTAGTGACCTATGTAGCATAGAGAGAGTGTGTGATAACTGTGTTATAGTGAGATTATACTACCAAATCCGATACATGCATGAGTGTATACTACTATTATTGTAAGGAATCTTCTATGTATTATTGAATATAATGTAATGGAGATTATGGACTGAATTAAGGTGTTATCATGGTTATAGTTTAGTAATGCATGCTTGCTTTTATCATGGTTATATTTTAAGTCTATTATCTTCTAGATCTAGATCTGAACATGCACTGTAGAATGATATATTAGTCATAGATCTGAATGCTTTAAGTCTTCATCATGCTAACATCCTACAACAACAACCCTAAAGAGGGGCCTGGTACCTTTCTGCACTTCGGGTGTGTTGGTATCTAGATTTAATCTCCTTCACAACTTGAACAACATCATAAACTTGCACAAGACACTCAAGGATAGATAGATGTTTTGTATGTCATTTGTAGCCGGGGAAGCACACCTATCTGCTTGTTTGCATTCAAGAATTGAGGGAGTGGATAGCACCTTATAGAGGGTTTTGATCTAACCCTCACTATTTTAGGTTGTGCCTATCAACCAAGGCAAGAGAACCTATATTGCAGCCCCTATATGGTAAGGAGATGGAGATATCCTTGTGTTTTGCATATGATATGGAAGAGGCTTTGTGAAAACATGATCAAGTATCCATTATCCAAACTCAAAGGAGTTGTCACTACTAAATGATGGAAATGTTTTCAAAACAAAGCTAGAGCTGCTAAAGACATGATAGAACCCTGATCAACTTTGTGCATTTTTGTGAAAGGATTGAATTCTTTTGTGGACACACAATGCAGATGCAGGGGTATTGTAGGTAGGATGAGTTAGTTTAAAATGAAATTATGATGAGAGATGTTGGGACAAAAGTAGCTAGAAATCATCACCTTCTTTGGGAAACTTTGCAAATGAGTTACAAAACCTAAACAACAGAAATGTTTCAATGAATTTGAAGTGCTCTTTCAACCAAGATGTGTGCACAATGGATGCCCAAATCTACACTATTCCATACAAACTTTGATAGCCTGCCACAAAGGCTTGAAGCAAAATATCAATGAAGCATTTAGGAACCCTTGCTAGATCATGACCTAAGGTACACCCAAAGGTTTACAAACACCCTCAATTTACAAGGAAGGTAAGATGAATTTAAATCTGTTTATCTTCACTCAAATGAATGCTCTTCTAAATGGAAGATTGCAGATGCCTTCAAACCCTCTACAAGAAATGAGACCATGCATGACCAATAAAGATCCCAAACACAAGATTGCAACATGAGCATGAAACACAAATTGAAAACATACTGAAATACAAGTGTATGCAAGCTTTGCCAAGAGATAAAACCAATTAATCCAAGAATTTGATCAAATATATCAGTAAGGGAATGTTATTTAGACAATCTCAAAGCTTTTTGATGGCTTTACAGCTGAAACCAACTCAACATGATGAACATTTGATGCAAACTGGAATCAAAAATGGCTCTCAGGTAGTTTCTCCAAAAGGAAATGGACTTCTTCCAGTTTTCCCTGTGAAAATTCTTCTCTCTTTCTCCAAAATTCTCAACAGACTTACAAAATGTTTCCAAACTACATCATATACCCTATGCCAACTTGGATCCTTGCATCCCAAGAAAATAATATGCTCAAGGGATCAAATTTGTTACAAAACATTATCCATTTGATGAAAAATGATATAAAATTGTGAAACAGCTCGCCAAATGCCAGAGATGCACAAATATTTTAAAATATTGCATGAACTCAGATCCTTATCCATTAGGGTCACATTTTTGGCTTCCACCATGCCAACATGCATTTGCAATCATTTCCCACCTTTTTACCTTCACCATTTTTAATTCTGCAACTTTTCATTTTTCACCTTTCACATTTTTTCACGGGCTGAGAAAAATATTTCACAAAAAACACTACAGGGCACTGAATTAGCTCAAAATAAATGATTACCATTGTGTTTCTAGAAGGACGAAAGGATGCATTAGAATCATATAAAATTTCATGTGATTTGGTGCTCCGATTCCACACTTCTTGGAGCATCCATGGCGCCTAAAAAATGGAAATGCACAACAACTGTTGATTAAAATCAACTTTAAAATTCTGCCCTCCACGTGTCAGATGAATCTTGAAATTCCCTTGAAAATACCTCTTTTTGATTTAGATGAGGTGGGACACGTGTCCAAACACCATTGGATCAGGCCTCCAACCTTAAAAAATGTGTTTTGAACTTTTTTCTGACCTCGGGAAAATTTTGAAAATTTTCCCCGCGAGCCCCTGGATGTGCCACGTGTCCTTCTGTGGGCCTTCACCAAAACCACGGGCCAATTTGATGCATTTTGCCAATTTTTTGAGAAAAGGAAAATTTTATCAAAATTCCCCATGCACCCCCGAACACCCACTGCCGCTTCTGCCACGTGTCTCTGTATCCCATTGGATGTGGAGATGACCCTCCAAATTTTTCCACGGGTTTATTTTTCACCTTGAGATTTTTCGCTAAAATTTTGCAAAATTTTCAACTTTCTCCGCACGCTCCATTTCTCTGCCAAATCTGGGACACGTATCATGTCTTTGACGTGGGCCTATTCTTCATTTTTTACCTTTTAAACATGGGGAAGAAATTTCAAAGAAGTCCTTTCATTCGGCCCGGGTCCATTCCCTATTTCTGCCCTTTGTGCCCAAAAATTTTCTTTTTAGGTCATTATGAAGTGAAGTTTAAAAACTTCAACTTCCATGCCCTATTTCTCCAAACCTCCACCCCTCCAAGCCAAAATTTCATCCCCATGTTGTGGTGTCATTTTGCTATTTGATGGCAAAGGTCAAAATGTTTCCTTTGGCATTTTGAAGCCAAAAACTTCAAAAAATTTCCAAGTATGCACCTCTTCATAATGACTCTCGTGGACGTGTGTCACCATCCCATTGGGCACAGGCTTTCAGGCCAAATTATTTCTCTAACATTCCCAATTTTTTTTTTTAAATTCTCCCAAGTCCCTGCATTTCCGGTTGACCCTCCCTTGATGCGTTTCGGCACTTTTCCATTAGGTGTGGGCCCTTGCAGCCAAATTTTTCCTTGAAACCTTTGATTCAAAAACAATAAAAAGTTTCCTAACTCCCACACTATCCGTTTGATCTCCCTGTGCCACGTGTCATCTTCCCCATTGGCTGCGGGCCTTCGAGGAAAAATTTGGATTTTGAGAATTTTTCCAAAATGGAAGCAAAAATTCTAAGTGCAACCCCCAACCACCTAATGATCCTTCATCCAATTATATCGTGCCACGTAGGTGCACCATTGTAACACTGCAGGGGCGCGTTCAAAATTTTTCCCTTTGGAAAAAACTCAAAAATGACAAGTTAGCAATGTTTTTCCTACATATCCTGACCAATGAGAGCCTACCACATCAGCATAAACATTACAATGATAAATTTGATGGGTAGAACATGCCCGTATGCCCGTCAAAATGCAAAAATGCAGGGGATGCTTCTGAAATCAAATTTTTTCACAAGGAAGGCAGATTTTTCAGTTTTGAATCCAATGAAACATGATTTGATAATAATTTAGGCCTGGGGAGTGAAATTTCACCTTCACAAAAATGGAATTTGATCAAACACGGGTTTCTTTTACGTTTTGGCCAAGGAAAAAATTAGCCCGTGCAAATGAAAAATTAGGGCACAATAAAGGGAAACTTGGATTTTTCTTCCAATTTAGGGCAGGATATAACAACATTGAGGGCATTTTGAAAGCACTCAACTAGATAAAATGAGTTGCAGATCTTCAGCTCGAGCCAAAAGGACGTTTTGGAGTAAAAATGGAACATGGAGAATTAGAGTAAAGTGTGCAAACCCATAAATTACACCAACAGGGTGAGCACTCATTCTAGGCTGAGTGATGTGCTAGCGCACCTCGTCTTGTATTGGTGAATTCTAGGTTGCATCACCCCTCAAGTTGATGGGTGACACAACAAAGTGGTGGAAAACCAATTTATAGGAGGAAGGAGAAGGCATATAAGTTGAGAGGATTAGAAAGCTTATGGGAGTGATTTTTCTCGTAGCTTGAGCTTCCATTCAAAGATTGTATTTTAGAGAAACCTTATTTTTTCTTCTGTACAATAGATTTGGCACAATGATTATTAAATAATCATGATGTTTAACCCATTATATGCATAAACAAATAAAAACACAACAAACAATGTAAAACAAAACCAATATACATAATAAATATATGCACCACGGATATAAATGAACCAAGATGATAACAAAATACTTGTAATTGGTCAAGAAAGAATAACAATAATGCAACACAATTGTAATTAAAGAAAATGAACTGTATGCCCCTAATGTGTTCTATAGTGATAATTATACATATTTAATTCCCCCAAGCAAGGATACATGTAAAAAGGATTGGATCAAACTGAAATAGTGGGGTTAAGTGCCACTCTTTATTGAATATGTGTTTAAGATTAATCTGGAATTGAATGAATCATTACCTCCAAGAAAGGATGCATGCAAGGGAGAAAATGAGAGATGAGATTGCCCCAAGTAAGGATACATGTAAGGGATATGATTGAGTTGACTTTCCTAAAAGTAAAGATATATACAATGGGTTACATGATTTATTTTAATAATTGTATGATGGTTGGAACAATTAATAGGATAGGAGTTAAAATTTTGATTTCATGGAATTGTGTTGATTTGTTTTTGTTGGGAGTCCCCAAATAATGTAAATTTTTAGGATTTTGATATTATTTGAATGCTTAGGGATTTTTATTATTTTATTTTTTTTATTATTTAAATTTTTGTGAATTTTGATTTTTTTTTCGGTGTTTTTTAAATTATTTAAATGTTTTTTATATTCATGGTATCTAACTATAATAACCAGTGACATTTAATTACGTGATTCAGGACAAACCCAAGATATATAAGGATGTAAAGGCTTATGATTATGAAGGGATAGATATGAGCGAAAATGGATAGGATGAAATATGGTGCACGTCCTAAATATAAGGAACAAGAGACAGAAACTGAATTTGGATGAAACATTATGATGGATAGGGTGGAGAAACTATACAAGTTGATGTGCTAAAATTCCCCTAGCATAAGAGGTATGGATATGTGTCTTAGGAATATAATATATTCATATCAACCACATTCATTAGTTATTTGAGCACATTTCCATCTTAAGTGGAGAGTTTGTTTATGCCTAATATGAATTTTGTAGTGATAAGATAAGGATCCAACCAATTTGGTTCAAATTTTTTGTTCCTTTCTGGATCTTTGGTTGTATTCTTTTTTATTTTATTTAAAAACAAGGTAACTAATATAAATTTTCTTGGCTTGATCTTTGTGTTGTACATGTGATGAAGTTGGTTTTGATACTCTTTCAGGTGTATTGGAGAGAAAAATTTTCGGGGACAAATTGGTGGTTATCTTGACAACTCTCTGGGAGTCTAAGTCCCTCTTCTTAACAGGTGCATATGTTGTATGTGCATGCACAAGTACAAATGAGTTTTATCTTGGTGGCCTTACGGCTGGGGATCCAACAGGAACACTCCACTGACCCTACAAAAAAATCTTGTAGATATCTGCAAGGGAATAATTTTCTAGGAGATTGGGAAAGGGAGTGAGAAAATTAGAAAAGATAAACTAATGTTGCAAGTACAAAATCAGAGACTTGCATACACCAGCTAGAAACTTCATTACACACACTTGAATTTAAAAGGAAACAAATTTGTGTAACAAGAAGACCAAATGGAGTTTGATGAACACAAAGTACCACTAAACTCCTCATTCAAAAAAAGATAAAATTTATTCTTTCTTTATTGAATCTCAAACAAAAATTGTACATATCATAGAAATGGAAGACATTTTGAGTAGGAAAAATAGAAGAAATTTTCTATATTTGATTTCTTCACAAGGATATCTCTCTCATGAACTCACAAAAAATAGCTCTAATATCTAAGAAGTTTTAGAATATTTTAGAGGTTTTCTAAGAATAATCCCAAATGAGGAGCTAGTTTCAATTTATAGAAGAGGATACAACTCTTCATATTCCTCATGACTTTTCAAATACTTTAATTTGACTTTAGATTGTTCATATTCCACTTAAATATTTAAGTCACTTTTATAAAATCAAGGCAACTTAAAGTTTAAATTATGTTTCTAAAGTCACTTAAAGTAATATTAAAAGGTGAAAACCTCAACGCAAAAATATAACATTGATGAGAGAGAGCGTTGAGTGAGAAGAGAAGAAGAAGAAGAAAGAAGAAGAATTCTATGGAAGAATGAGTTCTTACGATGGACTTGGCTACATTCTCTGACTGCTCTCCACTTCACGTTCGTGAAAAGAATTATGTATTTCCAAGTTCCTTACTGAAACAAGCTGCTGTAAGTTCCACTTTGTCAACATGAGGAATGTGAACAGGCAGCTCAGGGTTTCCGTCCATTCATTAATACACACTGTTGATGTCTTTGCATTTTCCTAACCATGATGAGATGTTTTTCTGTGATAAGTGTGATGGTGGCCCAAATCTCTAAGAGGAACTCAAGGGTATTCTTAGTGAAGGAAAATGGATTGTTTGCCTCCCCTTCTCTTAACATATTCCTTGAAAAGGCCCAATTAGCTTATCAACAGTTGTGCTGTTCTCCCATTGCAGGTACTCCAAGCTTCTAGAATTTGATGATTTATATTATCCTGTAAATTGTATGCTTGTTTCCTCCTTCTCATCCAACTCAGTGAAAGGGCCTCGATTGATTACTTCAAACATAATTACCAAGGACCTAGCCCATACGCGATGACAAGTCCTCATAAAGGAGTGCCAAAAACCTTCTGGTTCGATCAACTCTTAAGGGTGAGTGTCACTCATTTCATTCACTACTAGGTCCTAAAGGTTCCCAGTAGTCCCTTTATTTCTCCAAGTCTTCCTTGAGTGGTTGCATCATGTTTGCTGTTACGTGCACATGTAGGTGAAGAGATTTTACTGCCTCCTAGAGCACTTGACTTTCCTTTTTCGAAAATTGAATTAATCCATTCATTATTAGCTTCCTCGCCCTTGCATTGTAAACTCATGTCATCCTCTTGATAATGGACTCTAGATTGAAGTTTTTAATGGGTGCAAATTTCTTCAATAGGAAGTGATTGTCGTGGCATTTAGATCAACTAGATGTTGCACATAAGATGAACAGAGTTCACACTTGTTCTTTTAGTTCATCAATCTTATCTATTATATTCCTTGTTCCTTTCCACCATGCGAGAAGATAGATTGTTGATACATATGTGCAGATCTCCCTTCATGATTAGTCTGGTCCCAATTGGATCATGCTCATCTCATAGTCTGTTCAGTGTCCATCTTCATCCACTGGCATGATCACCTTCGACCAGGCTACTTCAATATATTGATTTTCTATTTCTCCATTGTATAACCATGAAGTTGTGTGTGTGATACTTTCTTAACTGTCCTTCTATTTGGCCAGTGTAGAAACTCGTTGATAGGTCAGGGGATGCTAATTTTTTGAACAATGCGGGTGTCAGGGGATGATTGTTTCCCATGCATCCAAGGGAACATCTCACTCGGAATCAGGTTCTACAACAATGGTCGCATTAACCATTCCCTACCCTGGAAGAGGAGGCACAGTCTTAGATGAGAGGAGACATTGGTGTTCAACAAGAGGTGTTAGACCTCCTGTGGTAGACATTGAAGACTGAAGCGTGGAACCATGTGGTTCTAAATCACTCTGTGAATTCTAGAACAGTGAAAATTGATATAAACAAAACAAAATCCCCTACTGTTTGTAATCAGTTGAAATACAGATGCTACAGTCTTTTCCAAAAGAAGGGTGAGCTATCACTAGGGAAGTTGACACTGTCAAGGAAATCATCCCTTTCATTATTTTCTCTTGAGGAATAGACTTTAATGGAAAATGCATCGAAAGATTTAATGCACTCACATACTTTGTTTCTATAATGTTGGAGTCTTGGGTTTTTCACCTGATATTGTTGATCAAACTTGTCTTTAACTATCACATCCCCGCATCATCTTGGCATTTGAGCTTCTTGATTCCCATATCTTATTCACTACAAACATGCCCAAGAGGAGAGCTTCATACTTTGTTGTGTTATTTGTATTATCAAATTGTGAGCTTGTAGGAAAATGGGTACAATTCACCATAAGGAGAGCACAACACCACACCTGCTCCCAAACCTGTGCACTGGAATGACTACCATCAAATTCCATTTTCTAGACTTGGTCTTCTTCCTCCTCCATAAGAAGTGGAAAATTCTCATCATTTCTCATGAGGAGAGGAAGTAGTTTCCTGACCCGTTGTCTTGAAACAGAATGCTTAGATCCCTTGGATTGTTAGAATTTCGTATTGTGTACTTCATCTTCCTTACTAGCAACAACTTCTTCATCTTGCCTTTCTCTGGAATAGTTACAGATGACCATTCCATTTTTATTTCTCCACCCAAGTGTCTCTAGAAGCTTCAGCTCAATAGCATGCTAAAGGATGTTGGGATGTCTGCCACCAGGATGGTCAGTAACACCTTCTTTTCTGGAAAATCAGCTAGTGCCACCTATGCATCTTTGATTCTTCCTACCAATGGCACTTGTTTGGATTTCATTGAATAGAAGGTGTAATTAGCCTAGGTCAAGGTGCAGCCAAGAGCATTCACAAATTTTACGGGCATCACATTATCTGAGGCTCTGGAATCTATGATATAATTATCTAGTTGGAAGCCTTTAATGAGGAGTGATAGGTAAAAAGGTTCAACCTTGTTGGTTATGGAGGAACTGAGAGATATCATGTTTTGAGAACATGGTGTGGATGGTGTGGGGATTAAGCATTTGGAACTTGGATGTGAGGTTATAGGATTACTTCCATAGACTACATCAATGAACCTATCAAATTTGGCGGGATGCGTTTGTAGGTATTCTATTTTTAAGAATAAAACTTTATTTTTTCTTGTGTGTTCCAAAAAGTCAAATGAGGTTATGATGAGCAGGGAAGAGGTTCTAGGAATGACAAAATATTTACAAGGTGAAGGATTTGTTATTTTAGGTGTTAAATTTTCCTTCATTGGTGCATTAACTAGCTTGGAAGGAGATGGGGATGTAGGTTTTGATGAAACCTTAGATGTTTTTATGGGAATAACATTTGAAGGAGAATTATTCTTAGTAACCTTTGAGATGAGAGAAGAATTATATGACTTACTTGGTATGACATTATGATCCTTTCGAACTAGTGGGTGTACTTTTTATTTAGCTGACTCCATAGAAGGTGGTAATGGTGATCTTCTCCTGATGATATTTCTTTGTGGGACCTCTAGAGGAGAATCTTATTTCTTCTTCTTTTCCTTCATTGTAGTCATTGAGGATGGAGCACCTTTCTTGGAATGTGTGAGAGTGAAAAATACAGATGATAAAATTGGAGCTTCTTCATCCTCATCATCTTTATCATCAACATACTCAATTAGGTCGTTGTGTGTATCACCATAAAATTCCTCAACCTCAAGATAGTTTTCATAGTCCTCCACATTTTCTTCTTTAGGTTCTTCAATTCCTACTTCCTCCTTTGATTCTTCAGTATCACAAGCAACATTAACTAGTGGTGCTTCAAGATCGATCCAGCAAGGAGGTGGGGAAATCCTTGGTCTATTGGGAGGATTTGGCTTCCTTGGAGTGTTCCACATTGTGATCTGGGACAACTGTTTCTTCAAGGAAACCAAGTCATTCACCATTTTTTGGAACATTGGGTATGTGGTGACTGAGCCTAAACTCTGGCCCTTTTTCTTTCCATTTGGTCCTTTCACATTTTTGGATAGGATTAGACCATTGTCACTTTCTATCGCATGGTCTTGAGCTTCCCTCAATGTTCTTGGTTGGGTTCTTCTAAGGAAGAAACCTACTTTTGATGGCAAGGAACTGATGAAGAATCTCTTCAAATTATTTTTAGGAGGCACCACATCTTCGGGGATTCTTCTTATCACTCTATTATATCTTGCTATGAAGTCTCTCATTAATTCAGAGGTTTCTTTCTTCATTTGTACCAATTAGACCAAGAGATCCTGAAAGTCTTATGTTGTCTTAAACATGTGTTTGAATGCACTTCTTATATCTTCCCAACAGGTGAAAAACCTCGAGGGGTAGCATGTAGAACCATTCAGACAACCTTTTCTTGTAGTGACTCCACAAAGATCCTAACTGACACATCTTCATCCTCCACACCCAATACATTAAAGCGGTGATAAATGTTGCTACATGTTCTTTGGGGAGTTGAGAACCATCCCCTATGAATTTTGGAAAAAAAAATCTTGAGCCTCTTGGTAGCTCGTGGAGTGGTTGAGCAAGGGCAAGTGGGCCGGTGTTTCTCCCCCATGGTACATTAGGCCTATAGACCTCACAATCATGATCATGATCCCCCATTCTATTTTTGTTTCTAGCTTCCAACCTCTCTAAGGTTGCAGCTTCTGATACTACTCTTTCATCCACCTTGGCTTGAAGTCTTTCAATTTCTTCGAGATGAGCTCTTATTTCCTCTTCCACTCTTGCTTCTCTTTCTCTAGCTTCTTCTTCGGTCTCTACATCAGTGAAATATTCAAGGTTCTCGTTAATGTATGGAAATTCACTATCCAAAGGATTGAAAACACTCAGGTTCCCAATGTGACGAGTTTCTTGATGAAAAGGAGACCTCATAATTCTGAGCAGCTCTTGTCTTCTTTGAAGCTCTTCAAAAATAGGGTCGGTTTGTCCTCCTTGTCTCTGTTTCCAGGTGTATCTTCTATCCGCTAGCTTGGAAATTTATGCTCTTCTTTTTGGTACTTAAATTTGTCTTTGCCTCTCTAATTTAGCAGTTTGTTCTTCTTCAAGGTCAAGCATTCTTGTGGAAATGAAGTAGTGATTGACACTTTTCTTGTTATGCCAAGATAACTTCTCTCAAATCTGAAGCAATATCCTCTTGGATGTGGAAGAGCAATTCAGGTCTTTCAACAGGAGGATTTCCCTGAATAGCCATGGTTTGTAGACATGTGGCTCATATAGCTATTCGAATTCTAGAAATTTTATTTTTTTGAATTTTGAATTTTCTAAAAAAAATTGTATTTTTTAGACCTTCTGGTCATATTCAGGTGTAGATGCTACTAAATCTGCCCCACATTGGCTACCAAAAACTATTGGAAAGAAAATTTTATCAGGGACAAATTAGTGGTTATCTTACCAATTCTCTAGGAGTCTAAGTCCCTCTACTTAACCGGTGCAGCTATCGTATGTGCATGCGCAAGTAAAAATGAGTTTTCTCCTAGTGGCCTTATGACCGGGGATCCAACAGGGACACTCCACTGACCCTGTGGAAAAATCTTGCAGATATCTGCAAGGGAAGAATTTTCTAGGAGAGTGGGAAAGGGAGTGAGAAAATTAGAAAAGATAAACTAATGCTGCAAGTAGAAAATCAGAGACTTGCATACACTAGCCAGAAAATTCATTACATGCACTTGAATTTAGAAGAAAACAAATCTGCGTAACAAAAACAAGACCAAATAGAGTTTGATGAACACAAAGTACCACTAAACCCCTCAGTCAAAAAAGGCTAAAATTCCTTCTTCCTTTATTGAAGCTCAAGCAGAAATTGTACATATCATAGAAATGGAAGACATTTTGAGTAGGGAAAAATAGAAGAAATTTTCTATCTCTTTGCTCTCTTCACAAGGATATCTCTCTCATGAATTCACAAAAAACAGCTCCAATATCTAAGAAGTTTAAGAAGATTTTAGAAGTTTTCTAAGAAGAATCCCAAATGAGGAGCTAGTTACAATTTATAGAAGAGGATGCAACTCTTCATCTTCCTGAGTGACTTTTCAAATACTTTAATTTGACTTTAGACTGTTCATATTCCACTTAAATATTTAAGTCCCTTTTATAAAATCAAGGCAACTTAAAGTTTACATTATGTTTCTAAAGTCACTTAAAGTAATATTAAAAAGTGCAAACCTCAATGCAAAAATATAACATTGATGAGAGAGAGCGTTGAGTGAGAAGAGAAGAAGAAGAAGAAAGAAGAAGAATTATGCAGAAGAATGAATTGTTGCGGTGGACTTGGCTCCATTCTCTGACTACTCTCCACTTCACGTTCCTGAGAAGACTTCTATATTTCCAAGTTCCTTGTTGAAATGAGCCAATGTAGGTTCTACTTTTTTGGCATGAGGGATGTGAATTGAGCTCAATGTTTTGGTCTATCCATCAATCACACTGTTGATGTCCTTGCACTTCCCAACTATGATGAGTTCTTTTCTATGATAAGTGTAATGGAGGCTCGGATCTCTGAGAGGAAGTTGATAGTATCCTTAGTGAAGGACAATGGGTTGACCACCCCTTTCTTGACATATTCTTTGAAAGGGTTGATCAACTCATCAACAGTTGTGTGTTCGCTCATTGTAGGTACTCCAAGTTTCCAAACTTTCTGATTTATACTATCCTACAACTTGTATGTTTGTTCTTCTTTCTCCTCTAGCTCTGTGAAGGCTTGATTGATTGCCTCAAACCTGATTGCCAAGGCCCTCACCCATACACGTGTCAAGTATTATATAAGAGTTTCAAAAAACTTCTTGTCGATCAACTCCTGATGATGGGTGTTGCTCATCTCATTCACTACTGGTCCCAGAGGTTCCCAGTACTCTCTTTTCCAAATCCTCTTTGAGTGCTCGTGTTTGTTTTTCTTTTATGCACATGTACGCAAAGATATTGACTGTATCTTCAAGTTTTGGTTTCCATTTTTTAGAGATTGAGTTATCCATTCATTGTTTGTTCCCCTACATCATCAGATCATTCATTCCTTTGATGGATTATGGATCGAAGCTACTGATGGGAACCAATTTTTCAATAGGAAGTGTTTTAGTGCTTGGTTCCACCAGGTGTTGCACATAAGATGAAAGAGTTCATACTTGTTCCTCTAGTACCTCAATCTTCTCTTTATATTTTTTATTCCTTGCCACCATGCGAGCAGAATATTGTTGATATATGTGTAAATCTCCCTCATGAGTAGCTAGTCCCAATTGGATTGTGCTCATCTCGTAGTCGGCCAGTGTCATCTCATCCACTGGCTTGATTACCTTTGGCCAAGCTACTTTGATGTACTGATTACCTGTCTCCCCACTATAGAATCATGAGGTTGTATGTGCAATATTTCTTAACTGTTTTTCTTTAGCCAATGAGACAATCGCTGATAGATCAGGGGTTGCTACTTGTTACACAGTGTGAGTGTCAGGGATGACCATTTCCCACATCCACATGGAAACATTTCACTAGATTCAGGCTCAATGATGGGTGCACCAACCATTATTTGTTCTGGAGGAGGAGGAAAGTCTTGAATGAGAGGGGAATTGGTGTCAACAAGAGGTGAGACCTCTTGTGGTAGCTCAAAGATTGAATCATGAACCATGTACTCCTCATTTTCCTGTGCTTCTGTTGCTGGATTTTCTGTTTGCATTGTTGAGATCAATTTTTCCTCCTGCAGTGATGCCAATGGGCCTTTTTCTACCCTGAATTTCTTGGGTGTCTTTTTGTGGGAAGAAGTTTTCAATTTTGTGGCCTTCCTTTTTGAACTCGCTCCAGAGTGTTTAGAGCTAGAAGTCACCTCCACCACTTTTTAAGATGAATGATGTGAAGCTTGCTTCTGACTTGGAGAAATTCCTTGTGACTAGATGACCATAGTCCTCTTCTTTGGAAAACAATTCCTCATTCTCCTCACCACATTTTCAATCCGCTCTAATATATCTCCTGATTCATGAACATGCCAGTTGATTTGGGGCATTGGGGACATCTTGACTGCTGTGTACTCAGGATCATACATTTTTGTCCCATCATCATGTAAGATGTCTTCATACCAAGAGAACTTGAATTTATTCATCTCGTTGATTGTCATCCTCATGTGGTCCTTTTCATGTACTTCGAACTTGTCAATACAGTTGGCCTAGTAGTCCTTGAATTGTGGCTCATGTTGCAATTCTGGGACATAGAATGAGTTGGGATCTTCTTGGATGTCAAAGTTGGGCCTGGTGATGTAGGAATGCAAAATCAGATGTGTGAAAGTAGCCTCCAGGTGAGATGCGTCATTTGAGATTTTACACGTGAACATTCCTACAGATATAGGGAATGAAATCAATTTATTTCTCCTACTTCTGATCTTGTTATTCATTTGAGTGATTTTCCTGCAAAGCTCGAAAAATACAATCTGGTCACTGAGGTACTTAGGCAGTCTAAACGGAGCTTGGTCGAATCCATCGACTCATAGGTAGGAGAAGGTTGAGAATTGTATGAAGTACGAGCCGTATTCCTTGATCAGGGATGCCACTTGTGGTGACATCCTAGCTTCAAGATCCCCTTCTAAGCTTCAGACCACGTACATGGTGAATGCATCATTCACGCAAGTGAAATGCCTATTGCTCTCCTCCATTACCAACTGTGGAAGTTTCTTGAATGCAGGCACCTTGGCAGCAATGTTCTGCGTGAGAGCCAATCCTTTGAATGATCTCAAGCTTGCAAGGAGATAAACTAGGTAAGAAGTCATGTGGAACTTCCTTGTTGTGGGCACTTGGAGAAGTTGCAGATGGAGATTTTCGTTAATGATCTGCCCCCAGTCAATCTTATGCTTTCCTTTTGTCAATGTCAGGATGAAAAGGCCCATCCAGTCCTAGAAGTCTCTCATGCTTGCTTCACCCATAACTCTACTGAGGAGAGTGATGACATCAGAATACCCTTCTCGAAACTCACACCTTGGAAGATTCTTGGGCATCCTTGGAAGGATTTCTTCCTATTTTCAACCATGAGCTGAGTGCTACTCCTTGGACATATGAATCCATTGTTTCCCAATCGTACGAGGCTCTATCCTTTGAGATGACGACCATGTTGGGGGATGTTGGTATCTGTAGAGAGAGTGAAATGGTCCTAGGGATGATGACTGCCATTGTTGTACCATTGTCATCTCAAATGGTTTGTGTCTCAGGCTCGTAGTGGAAAGAACAAGCTAGGACTAACTCGAGACTCTGCACAGACACTGGGTGTCCTGCAGCGGTGAACAAGCCACTTGTGAATATCTGGTCTTCAATCCTCTTTCGGTCCTTGGAGGCCATGCGAGTCTTAAGGTCGTTCAGGTCCATGTACAAGACATCATTGTCTTCCACATCATACTCACAGGTGAAGGGTTGTGTCAGCTTCTGACCCATCCACTTTGACTTCATGTTTAGCCCAGAAAGAACAACTTACTATTTTTAGTAAGTGTGAAAAATCAAGTCCCCGATCTTCAACTAGATGTCGCGGCTTTGTTTTCCTCTTTCTCCTTGCATTCCTCGTTCCTTCTGGATCAACTTTCTATTTTTAGCAGGTGTTTGTGGGACCACTTACTATTTTTAGTAAGTGTCAAAAAAATTTGTTCTGGTGATTTCTCAGCTGCAGTGCATCTTCAATGTCACCATCTCCTTCACAGGTTCTTCTGTTGATGACTTTCCCGAAATAGTAGTCCCTATGTAGTAGACCTGCTATTTTTAGAAAGTGGGATTTTGAGGTTGGATTGATGCAGAACAAAGTTTTTTGATATGGTTTTTTTTCCCAATATCACCCCTCTGAAAATTTCAGGCCCATGCACTTAATAGTCCAGGAGATTTTAAAGTTTCAAAATTTGGGCCTAACAGTGCTTCTAGATGCGACAACCATTAATGGACCTCAAAATTGCAGGTCTTTTTTTCTCCTCTATTTGTGAAAAAAATTATATTTTTTATGTGGGTTTTTTCTTCTGATGCTTCACATGCAATTCTACTTCGTTTTACCCAACGGTTTGACAGGAAATTGGATTTTTTCTTCGTTGAGCTAGAAGTGGGATTTCTTCGTTGTGGATGCTCTGTTGCATGAGAGGATAGTTTGGAGGTGTCTTCTTGATGGAATTGGGTAGAGGAATTAATATAAAAATAAATATTGTTGTTTCACGATTCCATTTGGGATATTTATTCAACTTCTCGTTTCATGGCCATGGAGTTTTCTCTATTTTCTCCTTCTTTGTTCTGTGCCTCTCCTTCTGTGTTTTCTCAAATTTCCTTCTATAACCTACATGATTTCATGGAGTGGAAGGTAAGTACCTATTTATAAGGTCTAGTTCAAGTTTCAACAATGGTGGAATGATGGATGAGAATTTACAGAGGAAGAATGGCAATATCTGTGCACGGGAGTGGAAGTAGCTAGAACCACTAGAAGCAGGTGAAGTGACAGTTAGATTTTTATATTTTTGAAAGCATGGAGGGATAAGGCTGGGTTAATTTTTCATGTCTTGATGTTCCTGACATTAGGGACATGAGGGACATCAAATTCCACATTGGTCAAGAGGACGACACGTGTCCTCGATCTGACAACAGGGAATGGAGGTGAAAAAATATCCTTTAAAGTACTAGGGGCTGAAATTCAGTCACGTGGATGACCAAAAGACTCCCCATAGGGTTTGGGTGACTTTTTACATGTCTATAGTCCCTGACCTCAAGGATGTGAGGGACATAAAATTCCACGGTGGTCCTGGAGCTGACACGTGTCCTTGATCTGATGACAGGGGATTTGAGCTCCAAAAATGCACCTGGGGGCTGAACTGTCAAGTTGAAGGTTACATGAGGGTCCCAGAGGTCACATGGGGGGCTGGGAACATTTTTCCAAGGTTGGTGTACCTGACCTCAGGGACATTAGGGACATGAAATCCCGCCAGGCTCCTGGTGCTGACACGTGTCCTCCTGAAAATTGACTAACTCCTGAACTGCCTTCAAGAGGGTAACTTGGAACGATGATAACTTGAGCTCCCGATGGAATTTCTTGGTGAAATTTTATATGATCCTGAATGGAAATGGAATTTTGAATCTAATGGTTGGGTTATAATGTCTTGATTCATCTATTTTATCCCTGAAAAAATGGATTTTTGATTTGGGACTCCACATGTGCCTGAGAAAAAATGCCTGCAAACCCTATGCGCCAAGGTGTTGTAAAAAATATGATTTCACCATCATGTAGGTCTTGGAATCCTGATTCTAGAGATGTTTTTTACATCTAACTCCATCTGGAGCTCCTATAGAATCTTCTTCTGAAGCCCAACAAGTTGTTTTAGGCCTGTGTACTGCCTAGGCTTTTGAACCCTATTTTTTATGCAAACTGCTCCAAGTCTTTCAAAACTTCCCCAAACCTTCCAAAATCATTTTCCATGATGTTCTAAGGTCTTCAATTCACCTCCATGTTGAATTTTTCCCTTTTGTTCCACTCCAGGGGGTTGATCCAGTCCTGGGAAGGCCAGCGATAGCCCTTCCCAATACTGCCAGAAGATAACATCTTTTCAAAACTTCCTAAAATCACCTAGGGGATTAAATTGAATTTTCTAAATCACCTAGGGGGACCAATTTGACATCAAATAGGGGGTGACCAGACTGACAGATTTGACCTGGTGTGCCTAGGAATGATAAAACATGAAAATTTTGGCATTGGGGTATAGTTGTCGTGCTTGGAAATTGTCAATTTCCAAAAAATTCCATGATGGATTTTAATGTCTTGTTGGAAACTTCATCTTGGCCATTACATTGGGGATAGTAAGGGGTAGAAAACTGAAGGCAGATGTTGAAAAATATGTCTAATGCTTTAATGGTTTTTTTTAATGACTTTCTGTTATCAGTAACAAGAGAGGATTGAATGAGGAAGAGACACATAAGGTGATTGAATATGAATTTTGAGATATTTCTACTAATGACACAGGTAAGAGCAATTTCCTCTACCCATTTGGAAAAATACTCTTTGGTAGTGATAATTAACTTGCAGCCATTAGATGAGGTGGGGTTGATTTTTCCTATAAGTGTGATACCCCCTTTGGGAAAAGGTACCAAGGTGTAGTAGGTTAGTTATAATGGCTTGAGAAGGTACGTGAGTGAGGATTCCCAATGTGTTTGGAAAGCAACACATTTATTAATACATTTTCATAGTATCAGACACCGTCATTTCTAGGCCAATAGTAATCACCATCTGTAATATATTCTTTGTCTAAAAATATGTCACTTGTATGTGCTCAATAAAAACTACCATGTACCTCTTCTAGGGTTTGGATCACTTTATCTTTGTTGAGATATCTCAATAGAGTTCCCATTATACCCTCTTTGATAAAGGGAATATGTGAGTATGTTATAACACGAAGCACATTGTGCTAAGGATCATTTGTTCGTGAGAGTTCATGTGTGTTGGGACATGTATGGTAAAAGATAAAAGTATAAATGTCATGATACCAAGGATTATCAGGGACCAACTATTTCATATACCATAGGTTGAGATCAGGAAAATGATAGGTTGGAAAAATAGAAGATGTTCAATGAGAATCTTGGTGTGTGTTTGATGGGAGATGAAACTCAAGAAAGAGATCTGATAGTTATCATTATATATAATGCTAATTTATTTTGAAGATAGAGGAGCTTATTCAAATGTGATCAAATTAAATGAAACATGTTAGGATATCCACCATGCAATTTGTAAAGATTGATATTTTCATCTTTGAACTGATGTTCATCTGGTGTGACTCATCTGATGGATTATAATTGAAGTCACAAATACACTTCCAATTCTTTGTTAGGTTCCATGATATAGAAAATTTACAACCATATATGAGGGATGCATATTCTACATACATATATTTCTGTACAGAGGAATTCCAAGTGGAATGATTCTTGGAATAAAATTTCACATCTACTGTGATAAGGAAAATGACCATCTCCTGATCAATGAGACATTGCAAGATCCATGAAAATAATAGGGTTCTAAGAAGGTATTATATCCACATACAAAATTTCTTCATCTAAAAATACAAAATGAAGAGGTTTCTAATCCTAGTAGAAGTGCCACAACAAGTTGATATACAGAAAGATCTTTCCCTTTGATAAATTTATGGCTAGAAAACTTGATATAAAACTCACTAACTAGAATGAACCCATAACTAGTACATTCTACAAGTGTGAGAATGGGTCTAGATAGTAGATATTTTAGAGGATTTACTTTAGCAATGAGTTTGGTTGTCGTGATTGAGAAAATAGTTTCATATTTTTTGAAATGTGACAGTTACCTACCAAACACACTTTCTCAACATGTTAATATTTTATCTCATGATCAATAAGTGTTCTACTAAGATAGTATACTACTCGCTCTTTCCCTTGGTCATAATTTTTTGCTAGCAATGCCCCTATTGCATATTTTTTTATCATATGTGTAGAGAAGAATTGGTTTATCAGATATTGGTAACATGAGAGCCAATGAACTGGATAAAAATTATTTTTACTTAGAAAATAAAATCTAAGATTCTTGGTTCCACCAAAATAGTACATATTTTTTAGCAATTGATTGAAGTGATGACACTTATATAATAATTGTGAAATGAACCTTTTGATCGATTAGATATTTCCTTAAAGACCTTATAGTTTCCTAATATATTAGGGAGGAGGAATTTTCATGATAACCTTGAACTTTGCAGGATATAATTCTATGCCTCTTCATGAAATAATAAATCCTAGTAATTTTTCTAATGTTACGCCAAACACACATTTCTTTAGATTAAGTCCAACTTTCCAATCTCATAATGTTTCAAAGATGTGCCTCAATACGGCTCATATTTTCCACTCATGTTTTAGACTTTGATAGGATGTCATCTACGTAGTCTTCTATGATATCATATAACATATCATGAAATATGACTTGTCACCGCTCTCTAATAGGTAACACAATAAATTTTTAATCGCCAAAAGGCATGACCTTATAAAAAAAGATGCCCCTGTTGTGTAGTAAATAATGATATATGTTTATGCTTATTCTAGGAATTTTTATTTGATTTTATAGCTATAAAATCCATCCAAGTTATGGAAATAAATTACATGACCAACTTATTGAATCAATGATCATATTGAATGTTTCGTAAATGAAATTCATATTTTTGAAAAACCCTTATTAATGTCAAGCAAATACATGTACATATTCATAATGCTTATAGTTTTCTTTTCCACATGTACTATGTTTCAAATCCAAGTAGAATAGTCTATTGGCTGGATGAAAACTACTTCCAAAAGTTTTTGATGTTCTCCTTTTGCAAGCAATGTGACTTTTAGATGCATTTTTCAAAAAAAATTGTTTGACAAGTTTTGCATCTAGATGTACCACAAGGTGGTGTACTACAAGAGATGGATCTAATACCAACATATCTTTGTAGGTCCATGCAAAAATATCTTGTAATTCCATGATATGTGTTGTGAAGTATATGCTTTCTCTTTATCTTATAGACTTGCACCAACCTAATAAAATATTTGGTTACTCCTAGTGTGTTGATATTCATATCTATTGTTTACTAAAAAAAAAATTTAGATGTGTTTGTTTCTAAAAAGTATGTCATGTTGGTTGATATAAATATTTAATATGAAGATGATTGAGATTCCTCTATTTCACTGGTACTTCAGACATGTTTTCACTATGGAGATGCATGTCCCTTTATCTTATTATTAGTTTTCACTTTTTCAAATTGTATTTTCTCTAATAATGCCTCACTAAGTGTGGTTTCAACTATGGGATGATGTGTATTTATACATTTTTTGATCTTGGATTTTCAGTCTTTTTTTAGATACTAAGAAGTACTCACTTCCTCGCCAAAGTAGGAAGTATGTGTCAAGGTGATTATCATAATCCATGATTCCTTTGATCAGCAAGGTGGTATTGTATCTTGAGTCGCGAGGAACTGCTATCAATGGCCTTATTAATTTTGAAAGAGGTCCATGCAGAGACATGATTTAATTAATACTTAAACTTATGAGGGAAGGATAGAAAAGTTTTAAGTCAATGGTATTGATGGAGATAGGTTTTTAATAAATTTGTTTGTTTTCAGAAAGGGTTATAAAATAGGCTATCTGTGGGACCTATCTTGTCCCATCATCAGTGTCAATGTCCTCACCATTAGTCAAGAAATCAAGTAGTACTTCTGAATTTTTAAATGTATGATAAATAAAGACCATATAAATAAAGATTGTTCTGTGTAACATATCTGGCCAAGATGACTTATTGTTCATTTTTCCCAAGTACTTTTAGCTTTCCACTACATATTTTCCATGAGTTTTTATGGTCTTTAGTTATATTCAGTATGATTAGTAGCAGGAAAAATATCCATCATCATATAGGCCAAGATCCTTGAATAACTTGGGATATGCTCTTCTGTCATAATTATATCCAAACCTTTTCTATATATAATTTCTAAGATTATAGATAGGAGTAACTTTGGATATGAGGAGAGTTACTGAATTGACCGTACCAACATGGGAATAATCAAAGGTTATGAACATGAAGGAAAATATAAATTTCATACTCTCCAAGTACTTTTTCTATTAGTTTTGAAAGTAGGTGGAGTGGAGAAATGTGGACGGTTGGAGGTTACAGGAAGAACTATTAGGCTGATATGTCAGTTTCATCAGGATTATGGAATAAAGTGGTGAAAATTAGGAATTACCCACAAAAGGAAAATAGTTTTCATGTGTATGTTATCTCTTTATTAAGAGTTTGCAACACTCGAAATTTTTAACATCTATATGTAATGTGAATTATTTTCCTTCATAGGGGAATTTGACGCACTAATTGTATATATAAGGGATGAATTGTATGGCATGAATCCATGGGTCGCTAAGGAGGATGTTATAGGATAAGTTTCTAAATTCTGCAACATGGCTAAACATGTCACAATAGTTTGAGGTACATAACTTTTATGGATCAATGAAATTGGTACTCCACAAATTTCTCTTTCTCTATTATCATAATCACTAATGGTGTCATGATATTAGTTCCTATACTTTTCTCCATTGTAACATAGACATCTCAATAATTTCATATGATCATATATTTAATTTAGCTCCCTGTTCTAGCTATGAATACATTTTTTTATCTTATGATAGTGTGATGAATTATTTTATGTATAAGGTAATTATTATCTGTAATATTTTGGGGTTCAAGAGTAAATCAAGACGACCAAATGAAATGAATTGGCATTATTAGATGATAAATTCAAAATTAGGGGCTGGAAATTGCTGGGAGTTAAGATCGTTAGGAATATGCATTCCTCTTGGAGTGCTACGAGTAAGGATAATTTGAAGTGCAGGAGAATTCTTGAAAATTTTCATGAGGGAAATTCATATGTTGGTCTTATATAACTATATATTTATATCATAGGAATAATATGAATACTTTTCATTTGAGGATTGTGCATATGTAGTGGACTTAGTGTTAGATGATTGTTGTGGTGTTATAGACATAGAAGGTAATTTACCAGCAGGTACCCACACCTATTTATATCAATTTTTTATGGCACAAGTAGGAGTGTTAAATATGATAGTGGCCACCATATCCGGCATATGATCTAATAGTGAAATAATACAATCAAATTCAACATTATTTGATATTTGACCCTTTCCTTTTGCATTATCATTTGTACCATTCTTAGGGAATGGGTATCAAAATACCTTTAATTTTTCATTTAGTGTCTTTTATTATATTTTCCTTCTATTTAGATGTCTCCATATAAAGTGACGTAGTCTAACAGAATGATCCATATGATGGCCATGTCTATGATGGTAGCCATAGTATTCATTATTTTTATACCTTGTGGGTTTAGTTTTTTCTTAGTTGAAAGGATGTGTAAATAGTTATGTCACCATTTTAGAGATTTACAATTGATGGAGGACACTTGAAAGGATTTCTCCAAGAGGCGTAAATTATCTTCTTTCTACTTCACGTGGCATAGTTTCTTTACTAGAAAATATTAGAGGTTTTTTTGATTTTTTAGATTTACCAGATTGTGGAAGAGATGGATGTTTGTATATTTTGAACATGATGAGAATCAGTGATTTTTCCATTTAAAATATATTTATATTTTGGTTGACAAATTGTCGTTCTTCTTGAAGTCCTTTTTGAAAAAATGTTGGTCGTCAAAAAGGACTTCAAGAAGAACAATAGTCAGGGGACAAGAAGTCCCTCCTCTTTAGTGGGAGAGGTTCCCTTATTTAAAAGAAAAACTTATTTACATATGTACAGAGTATAGTTTTACTGTGGAACTTGGATATTATGAAAGAATTTTTAATAGATCATCAATCACAAAATTATGGAGGAATGAAGACGTGGAAATGAGCAAAAACGCATTCTCCAGAATTATAAATGACAAAATAATTCCTTATGCATGCCATAATTTAATGAATTGGAATGCGACCATTTGTACTTGAATTAATGAGATGCAATTTGAAAAGACACATAGTTCCATAAATAACATCTACAAGAATGCAAAGCTTCTTAGTATAATGCAGACAAATGATCCAACAATATTCAACAGATAGCTTGCTAATAAAAAGAATCCGATGGAAAAAGAAAGAAGATCCTTTTGTATTGATTGCTTTACTATTTCTTACACTTTCAAAAATAAGCCAAGTTCCCCCTTTCAAAATGGCTAAGAGAGACCATTATATAGTTTTACAAATCAGTTACCCTTGGTAACTAGTTCTTTTAATTAATGTTTAGTTAAAGGGCTACTTAACGCAAAACCTCAACTAATTACAATAAATCCGAGATGAAGAAAGAAAGAAGGGAGAAAATTCAGGAGGAGAAGACAAGTGTTCATGATTGAGAAGGGCCCACTGATTTGAGGATCCATTGTCTAAACCTTTTTAATGCCTCTGCTATGTCTCTGCCACGTGGGACTGATGTGTTGGCAGTGGACTGGGTCCAAAATCTGAGAAACTTCTCCATCTCTTTTTTGAATTCGACGTGTGTATGATAATCCTTACTTGTTTCTTCAATATCAGACTGGAGAGAGAAGATTTCTTTCATCTTCTCCTTGGTGATGGATTCCTCCTTAAACAGATTTCCTTTGAAAAAAGCTCTGAATTGAGATTTAATTTCCTATAAGGAGAGAGGCACACCCGAGGTCTCATCGTGGAGGTGGCAATGGATGTCTTTAAAATTAGATACAACCAAAGTCTTGAAGGCCTCACCCTTCTGCCAACTATTTCTCAATTCTCGTAAAGCCTCCTCCAGCACCTTGATTTTCCATTCCACACTGTACACCCATAATTTTGACAAGTTATCCTTTGCATCATCAAAGACCTTGCTTGCCATTAAAATATTTTCATCAGTCTGCCCCATGAGGTGAAGGTCTACTATACAGCTGCTCCAGATTTTGAGCTCTTTATCTATATTTCCAATGGTGGAGGAGAGTTTCTATTGCAGATTAGTTACCTTCTCATTAAGTTTGAAGGCTTCACCAATTAAATTCAATCCTGTGACGAGCATATCATCCACCATGGCCTCCATATCCCTTCCATAGATGGAATATCTATGTATATCTTTGATACTCTGGACTTCTTCTTGGCTGAGGATCATAGGTGGTGGAAGAGTAGTCAATGGCGTGGGGTATAAAAATTTATCTTTGGACAACAGTGACTTGATGAAACTTGCAAGAACCTGAGCCTACTCTTCCAACTGCTCTATTGTTTGTTTCCCTTTTTCCACTCTTCCAATGACTTTGGTGACTATTTCTTGAAGATTGTGAATCTCACCTTCAGGGGTGGATTCTCCCATGGGGATCCTTGAGAGATCTAGATCAGATGCTTGCAAATCCTGTTCTGGCTTGTCAACCTTGGGCTTGGCTATCTCTAGGAATTGCTGGCCTTGAGCATCAAATACTATTCGTGAGGTGGTCCTAGCCTTATTGATAGGAGTAGAAGGATTAGTGCCCAATAAGGCCACCACAACATCAAAGTTGGTCCCGAGATTCGAGAGGAAGACTTCCTCTTGCTACTATCAATCAAGGGCTACACCCATGCGAAAGAGGAGGAAGAAGAAGCTGGGGCAAGAGGACCAAGAGAAAGAGAACTCATGGCACTCAAAGTTTTCACTATTGTTGCCTCTAGTTGAGATATGAGTGGGGCACTCGAGGCTTCTAGAACAAAGGAATCAACAGTGCTTGGGAGCTCAGGGCTTTCAGAGAGCTTTCCGATCTCTTTATCCAGAGGGGCTTCTGTGATCAGGGGATCATTTTTGAAAGTTCCCAAAACATCCCTAAATGGTATCAGTGCAGAATTTTAGTCATCTCGAAGATCAATGTTGGTCAACATAGCCATGGTGACGTGAACGCATGCACAAACGGACATCGGGAGTTCTAGTTAGCAGTCCGGTCAAAGTTTGGTCAAAAGGATAAAAATGCAACCACGAGTTTTACTGGTCCTATCGAGGATGGACCAAGTCGTCTTTACTGTCACATTTCATTAGTGCGAAAAGGCATATTATGGTATGGTCGAATTGTTATGTTGGTTTGTCGATCAATTTGCCTATCGGGAGACGACAAGTGGAATATATATATTTGACTATATGGTTACACCTCCATATTGGTCGCTTAAGCTATTATTAGCCACGCATTATATTTTAATGCACTTCCACGCATTATATCTATTTGCAAACAACCACACATTATATTCTAAGCCATTGCATTATATGCTAAACCTCCTCAAAGTGCCAACTAATCAAATTCCATGGTCTTGTGGTTATCCTTCCCACCAAAACGGCTCTCTAAGCCAATAAACAATGTATATGCCTTACCATATAAATTGACCCCTTTATCCATAATGCTAAGAAGGTGGGATTTTTATCCCATGGGAGTTGGCGGTGGAAAAATAGAGATAGGGGATTCAAACCCCTGCATGCTAGGGTAAAAGGATAAGTTCTTAGCCAACCAACTGCGCCATGGAGCTCCAAACAATATAAAACGAGCTCAGCTACCTTTTGTAAAGAAAGTGGCAGGTCTGTGCAAAGTAGCATAAGGAGGCAGTTTTCAGAAAACGCCATTTTTGAAGGCCTTGCACTCAGAATGGGAACTTGGAGTAAAAAGGTGAAATGTAGGGAATTATGAGATGATTCCAAATATGTAAGATTTGATATTTTTTGTTGAGTTTTATCCTATTTTTGGAAGCTTTGAATGCAGTTTTTAACAGGGATCTACAAGACAACTAGTTGGAAAACACGAATTTCAATGCACTTCTGGTCCGAAAAGTGACTTGGTGTAAACATGAAAAGTGTTCAGAATTCAGAGATGATCTCAGATATATGATTTTTTTTCATAGAATGTTTTTAAATCTCCATTTTTAGGTGTTTTTCTAACACAGTTGTAGGGAGATCACATTGTGAAAACACTGTAGGAGCCACGGATCGTTCTTGGGACAATTTCTGCTATTTTTCAGAGTTCTTGGGACATTGATCAGCTCATTTACAGGTTGTGATTCATTATTGGTTGTTTGTAAGATTTATTGTACTTACATTTCAATATTATTAATGGATCGGTTCAATCTGAACCCGGGGACGTAGGAATTTCCGAACCCCGTAAACAATCTTTTCTGTTATCTGAGTGTTTTTAGTTTTCTGATTATTTATTTGTTACACAAGTTTTCCACACTTCTATGGATGCATAATAATAATAATTTAATCAATTTGTGGAGTTTAGAATACTTAAAATTGGTTAAGAAAATCACGATCTTTGGAAACTTTTAAAAGTGAAAAAAATACAACACACGTTTTTCAGATCAAGTTTGGTATCAGAGCAGTTAGATTACCGGATTAGCTTCTAATTGTGTTTGAAAATTTGGCTTCAGTTTCAATATTGATTTTAGTTTTTAGTGTGCAGACATTTTGGGGCTTGTTAATCTTCTTTTGCAGTGTGCAGTTTCGGAAGTACAGGTTGTGTTTGCAGGAACCAAGGAATCATGGGCAAGTCATCCAAACAGGAGCAACTGGATGAGCTTGAAGCCATAAACCACCAAATCCAAGAAGAAAAATCTTTCTTGAGAGATAATTTTTATTCCTTGGAAGAGGAAATAGTGTGGTTAAAATCTGAGCCACAATCCTCTATAACCAAGAAAGAGGAGTATGTCAACAAGATGCTTGAAGAGAGCAAGAAGTTGATGGGCTTTGTTAAAGAGTTGCAGGAAGAAATACGGACCAAGGATGCCCTCTTGGAAAAGCTGCAACAAGGTGAACATAAGAAGGAAATGCCTTCCAAATCAGATGTAGGTACTATGATAGAATGCACTGTAAGTTGTTCACATTTTAATTCTTCCTCTCATTTAGTTTCAGATATTCCTTTGGGTCAGTTTGAAAAACACACTAAGGGAATTGGGTCTAAGCTAATGGTTAAGATGGGATTTAATGGAAAGGGCCTTGGTAAAAATGGACAAGGTGATGCTAACCCAATACAGGTAGAGGATCAGCCTCGGTTTGCAGGTTTGGGTTATTCTAGTGGGAAAATGGAAATTGGAGAAAGTTCCAAAGCAGCTGAAGGAAGACAAGCTTCCAACAACCAAGGATCTACGCCACTAGAATTACAGGATTCCACCATCAGGAGGAACAATGAAAGGTGTAAGAAAACAGGTAAAAGAGGTAATCAGATTCCACCTCCTTCCACTTACACTAAAAATAGCACTAAGGGAAAATCAAATCCTAAAACTTCTAATACACTCTTTCAGTTGGAACAATATAGCTTTGGTAGGCAGAAATATGCTTTCCCTTGCACATTTTGTGAAGGTACTAATCATTCTGTTGCATATTTTTGGAAGAGGAAAAATTTGATTAAGAAGTTAATGCCTTTTGTGAATGATAAGGCAGGTGCTAAAGACCAATCTCACCAAGGAAAGGTGAGAAATGAAAAGAATGTTACCTCTCCTAAACAGGGGAATCATTCTCGTAGACAGAGTTCTGAGAATGGTAAAATGGGTAAGACTCCTAAAAACAGGGAAGTTAAATTTTGTTCCCATTGTAATAGGAATGGTCATGATGTTAAGGTTTGTTGGTTTGTTCCTAAACAACAAAATTGGAAAGTTGTTAAAAAGAACAATATTGTAAAACCAGCAGTGCTAAACCTAACTAAAAATCATTTTGGTACTGAGAAGGTAAAACAACCAAAATGGAAAAACCCAAGTGATTGGTTGGGAAAAACACTCCTCAACTTTATATTTGCACTACAGTAAATTGTTGATAGTAGGCAAGCAAAAAAAAATTCAGAGCTATATTTTAGGGATTCCTGTTGATTGATAAGGATTTGTTCCTAAGTTGATATTTAAGCTTTGAAAATGAATGGAAATAGCTGAAGAGAAGATTTGAGTGATAGGTTCATCATACTCATGTTTTGTTTTCTCATATTGGTTAGTAGTTCCATTGTTGAAAATATTATGCAGGGATAGGCATCATTAGCATGTCTAAATTTGAAACTTGCAGTTGTAATAGATAAACTTGTTGTATCAGCATTTATGAGAGCCTTATTTTGGGAAAATTTTATTTTATTAACACAAAGTGTCAGTTTGAACATTTTGTATTATGGAAGTTCTTTGGGTAAGCTATAGATGTAAGGTGTTATTAGATTTTGACTGAGTTTCTGGATTATAATCACAAAGTGTCAGTTTTGATGGCGATACAGTTTTTGGCAGATGATTCATTTTGACTTTTTGATGGTTTAATTATTTTGGATAGTGAATATTTTCAGTTGTAATCAACATAATCACAAAGTTTCAATTGAACACTAGCTTCCGTTATAGATGGGTGTTATTATCGTGGATTCAGTTGTTGACTATAGCTATTTTTGGGCGTTGATAGTCTATTTTATTCTGGATAGTGAATATTTGCAGTTGTTACACTTTCAGATGGACAGTGGGCACTAGCCTAATTGTGGGCAGTTTAGATGTCTTGTATACTGATCTGTGTTATGGAATTGTAATTTTTGGTAATCAGTCGTATCACAAAGTGACAGTTGAACACTAGCTTTCCGTAATAGAATGGGTGTTATTATCTGGTCAGTTATTTGTGATGGCATTACAGTGGGGTATGACAGTTCACAGTTGTGCATAGAGTTGACAGGGTTGCAGCGTTTCAGTTGAACACTAGCTTAATTGGGTGTTATTATCTGATCAGTTATGTGACTAGCTAATCAACTATTTACATTTATTTAACCTATAATGTTATTTTGGGTTCTTGTATGTGTTTTTGCAATGCAGGAAGAGATAACATTATTTGTGGGTTGATACACAACTTTTTGTGAACAAAAAGCCTTCTTAGTACAGAAGAGTGATCAGGTGATCAGTTTCAGGGTAAAATGTTCCCTAAAACTTCCCTAAACCATTCCAGTGCAGTAGAGTCTTTAGAGAGATTTCCAATGACTATAAGAACGTGAAACATGGACATTCTGAGCTCAAGATATGTCCACTAAAAGTTTGGTAAACTGGAAGGTCAATGTTGGTCATTATGGCCATGGTGACATGGACACGTGCGCAAAGGCCAAGTGGCTTAGTTTAGCATCCGGGCAAGTGGAAAAAGGAGAGAAAATTCCAGGGAGCCTAGCCGTTGTGAGGACGATTTTCATATCCGACGATTGAAATAAGCCACCACGTGTCTTTAAGTTGCACATATTTCATTGAGTGGAATATGGTCCATATTATCATATTTCAATTGACATTTTTAATTACATATTACTTAATTATTCACCATGTAATTAATATCACTATATGGTTACACCTCCACATTACCCACTTAAGCTATATTAGCCAACGCATATATTTGGTAAGTGCTTTGCAAGATATTATTCTCCAGTGCATTGTAAAAATGCCTTTGCCACCACACATTATATTCTAAAATTGCATTATATGCTAAACCTCCTCTAAGTGCCAACTAATCAAATTCCACTCTTGTGGTTATTCTTCCCACCAAAATGGCTCTCTAAGCCAATAAACCATGAATATGCCTTACCATATAAAGATGACTCCCTTTATCCATAATGCTAAAAATGTGGGATTTTACCCATTGGGAATTGGCCGCAAAAAGATATAGGAGGTAGGGATTTGAACCCCTGACATGTTGGTTATAAAAGGATAAGACCCAGCCAGCTCACCGCCATGGAGCTCCAAACAATATAAAATGATCTTCAGTACGTTTTGTAAAAAAGGGGGTGGGCAGGTCTGTGCAAAGCAGGATAAGGAGGCAGTTTTCAGAAAACACCATTTTTGAAGGCCTTGCACTCAGATTGGGAACTCAGAGTAAAAAGGTGAAATGTAGGGAATTATGAGATGATTCCAATGATGTAAGATTTGATATTTTTGGTTGAGTTTTAACCTATTTTTGGAAGCTTTGAATGTAATTTTTAACAGGGATCTACAAGAAAGCTAGTTGGAAAACACGAATTTCAATGCACTTCTGGTCCAAAAAGTGACTTGGTGTAAACATGAAAAGTGTTCAAAATTCATAGATGATCTCAGATATATGATTTGTTTTCATATAATGTTTTTAAATCTCTATTTGTATGTGTTTTTCTAACACAGTTACAGGGAGATCACATTGTGAAAACACTGTAGGAGCCACGGATCGTTCTTGGGACAATTTCTGCTATTTTTCAGAGTTCTTGGGACATTGATCAGCTCATTTGCAGGTTGTGATTCATTATTGGTTGTTTGTAAGAGTTATTGTACTTACATTTCAATATTATTAATGGATCGGTTCAATCCGAACCCGGGGACGTAGGAATTTCCAAACCCCGTAAACAATCTTGTTTGTTATCTGAGTGTTTTCAGTTTTCTGATTATTTATTTGTTACCCAAGTTTTCTACACTTCTATGGATGCATAATAATCAGAATTTAATCAATTTTTGGAGTTTAGAATACTTAAAATTGGTTAAGAAAATCACGATCTTTGGAAACTTTTAAAAGTGAAAAAAATACAACACACATTTTCAAATCAAGTTGACAGTTCACAGTTGAGCATATGAGTTGGGGCAGGGTTGCTGGTGCAGAGGAATCAGTTGAACACTCAGCTTAACTTCCTTGTCTTTATCTGATCGGAGCTTCTGTGACTAGCTAAGAAACTTCACTCTCTTCACTTTCACTTAGAACAATAATGTTCTCTTGGGTCCTTGTATGGCAATTCTGTAATGCAGGAAGAGATCTTTTTCAACAGGCTCCTTCTTAACAACTTTTTTCTTCTGATAAAAAGCCTTGGGTGGATGAGGAAGGAGTGATCAGGAGGATGCATTTTAGTTGATGAGGCAGGAGGGGTCCTAAACAGGTGCTTCCCTAAACCATGCCAGTGCATTGCCTCCTTCACTTGGTGTTGAAGTATCCTTGGAAGAGGATTCACCTGAAAAATGCCTCTGAGCTCAAGAACTGTCCGGTCAAACCAGATTCAGTCTTACTAGGACAGGGGCAAGATCTCAGCCAATCATCCTTTTCCTTTTTGAACCAATCCAATCCTCCAAAGGAGTGTGCTTGATCAAAGAAGATTCATAGGAGAAACATCAGAAGGTTTTCATCCTGAGTTTCAGGAACTTGGTACAAGTTGACACATGTGAATCAGTTGGAGAGAACCTGCCATAGTGATCTCCTCCTTGCCTCAAAATCATCGGCAGGGTCAGCCAATAGTCTTCTGTGAGGATGCCCTATGATGGTAATTGCCATCTTGAGGTTATGTCCTCAATACCAATTTGGCTTCAAGTCAAAACAAGTTCTTGGCCTGAAGAAATGGATAGTGATGGGATTTAGGGCTCTCTCTATGTTCCTTATGCATCTAGATATCTTATTAGGTGTAATTTCCCAAAGATATGGAAGTGCAGACCAGTAATTTTCTTATCCCTACAGCATTATGTGTAAATTGTCCAATTGCCACGCATATAGATATCAAAGCCATTTTATCATTACAGAACATTAGGGAGCTTGAGAGGGGTGCTCTCATAGCCTGATAGCCTGATATAGGAGAAAAGTTCTGAACTGGGCATGAAGTAGGCACCGTACCTTTGACCATTAGGTTCATGGGGGAAGGTTCATTTAAACCTTCTTAAACAAATGTCACATCTCCAGAAGTCTCACAATGTACATGGTGAAAGCATCATTCATCCCATTTAAAATTGCGATTGCTAGTCTCCAGAAATGAATTGAGGGCAGTAAACATATATAGGGTCACCTTGTAGGAGCATCAATGGGGATTTGAACCCAAACCATTGTCCAAAATGATTGCTAGGGTATACATCAGATACCAACTCATGTACCCTCTTGGAATTCATGTATATTGATCTCACTTGTATTTGCTAGAGTGTTTTGCAGTGATTTCTGCCCATTATTTTTTGAGTTACCCAAGTTTTCCGCACTTCTATGGATGAATAAGTGGGCACATAAGAATTGGAACTCAATTTTTAGAATTTTAAGCCCATACTTAAGCCAATTGGATTAAGAAAATCTGACAATCTTCATGGAAATCTTTTAAAAGAGCTGAAAAAAAACGCTACAACTTTTTACGGTTTTCAAGCCGATCACTAGTCGCTATCCTTGAGCATCCATTGTATCTTCTACCACACACTAGATTCTAACCATCCCAGTGCCTTTGCTTTTTCTTGCTTTATGCTTCTTCCGTCTCAGGGATGCTCATATAAGTGCTAATGGGCAGCATCTTCAGCTTAGTGATGAGTTCCCCGTCCATATTTTTTAAACTCGAACATGGATAATATTAGCACCACAGGAGCACCATGTCGCACACTACATAGTGGGAAGCCAGCAGAGATCCAACCACTGTCGTGAATCATGTTCCATAGGAGGGAACTCACCTCTTCCTCCTTGCCCACAAATATCCAAAGTCCTCTTCCATGAATTCCTTTAAAATTCCCCTCATATCCTGTCATAGTGCATTTGATTATGACCCCGATCCTCCTGCTCATTTTTTCCTTTGGAATTTGATCTATTACACTTGATCTGTCATACCCCAAAGTCACGATAGCACTCCTGAGAAGGAATTACTGAAAGGATAATCGCACAGAAATTTTATTGCAAGGGTCGTGAGAAATTGATAACAAGAAAGCAGTTGCAAAAATGTGTAGGGGGATTCTTATTAATAGCCGATTAGGAGAGAGAAATATAATAATGTGCATTCAAATACAGATCTACCAATTAAAAAGCAAGATATTCAGGTATAGAGTGGGAAAAATATCCCAGATGGCCTTTGGTTCATTTGGGACAATCGTGGGACGATAAATTCTTAGAGCACATTCGGTCATGGGCTGACATCGGTTGATAAGCTGCACAAATGATTTTCCATATCTGAGGGACAATCTATGCCTGAAGTGCAATTGACTAAGCGGGCGAAAGGTGAATGCTCCCAACTTCCTGAACACTCAACTTGGGACATTTGGAACAAAAATTAGTGTATGGGCTTATGTGACAACATCATTCTAAATGGTGTAAAGCGGCCGAATCCTCCAACAAAGCCATTATGAATGTTGGGACACATGGGAATAAAATGTCAGAAGACCCGAAAATCACATAGAAATGACTCAAAAAATAATAGTCATTTCGAAACTTCTCGACTTTTCCTTTTACCAGAACAGCAGAAAAGGCATTAACTCAAAAAATTTCAATTTTAAACTTCTCAAAAGAGGGGGAATTTTGAGAGGACAACACAAATTTAGATTTAACATGAATTTGATTTTTGTTGTTATGATTGGTAGTTTTGTCTTGGAAGGTGTCTTAATTAGGCCCTTAAAAATAAGATCCCTCTCAATCTATTTCCCTTTTTTATTACATCTTTGAAGTTAGTCAAACAATGCATTTATATTGGAAAAGCTAGATTTGGAATAAATATGCTAACAATTTTTTGGGTATAGAGAAAGAGAATCAGTTTGCGATTTCTTTCCATAGTTAAAGAAATGACTCAAAAGTTTCATTATTCCTTTGCTTTATTTTATAAAGGTCCATCATTTTAATTTTACAATATAGTTTGAATGAATAATGTTTGAAAAAATTCTTATAAATATCCTTGAATGTCGTTAATGATCCCTTTTGAAGGTGTAAAAAAAAAATCCAAATCTTTCCTTCTCCTAAAATTTTTAGGAAATAGAAAGAGAAAGATCATTATATGCCACTTCTTGACTTTCCAGTAAAAAATATTTGATATGTTCTCTTGGATCAGTTATTCTATATTTTGGGAGATTTCAAAGATTTAAGCAAAGGTACACATAACATGTCCCTACTCAATAAGTATGCTTTTGAATTCCCATTAAGGTTATGGTTGCAAATTGCGAGTTAGCCTTAGGAATGCCCATGGTTATTTCATTATCATGTGTCTCTTTACGTTCTTCCTCTTTTGTATTATTTTCATTGTTTGTGAGTTTGCCTTGTAACAATTTTGGCTATTAAGTCCTCTTTTAACGATTTAGGTAGTTGATTTTAAATTTATTACTAGAATTTGAAAGTCTTATAAATTCTGATCCTCCAAAATATGAGGGTAAATATTTCCTTATGAGGATAGGATTGTAGTTTAGATGATCTCCAAATTCTTCTTTGTCTTAAAAAACATTATGACCAAAAGGGTTGCTCCGACTCCTCATAGTAGTATTCTCTTGCTACATATAAACACCATTTTTTTATAGTCTACCTAAGTGAATAGTGATTTTTGATATTTTTCTATAAGTTTTGACAAAATTTAAGTTAAAAAGATGGATAAGAGTGATTATTTTTGTTTTAGCTTTGTTTGATAAGATCAAAATGTAAGTTTAAGATTAGAAATTATTTTGGTCAAACTAGATTTAGGTTTGCTTAATATATGAATTTAAAGTGAATATTAAATTTATAAGTTTGGACTTTGGTTTGATTTTATTAAAACATGAAAAAATTGAAGATTCAACGTAAAAGGTTTATGATGTTGGTTCTTGATTCGATTTCTTATGAATTGCCTATAATTGAATAAAGTGAATATTCTATATATAAGGATCTTTATTGAGTTTTGTTTGATGTAGTTTAATATGTGAATAATGTTAATATTATTGTATAAGTGGGTTTGATTGGAATATATGTGCTTAAATAATGGATAACGTGAATATCCAAAGAAAAAGAATTACATCAGGAGATGACATGATTTTTCTTAAGTCTGGGATTTTGAGTGAAATCAAGGACTAAGGCTAAGAGAATGGTTTGATTTGATTTTGATAAATTTGTTGAACAAGATGGAATTGGTTGGCCCCATTTTATCAATATTCCTAAGTGTTAGGGATATTCACTCATCAATGTTCTCTGAACGAGTACATGCACCAAAATTATTTTGCTTTCGAACTATACCCATCAATCAATTAAGAACGAGGCAATCACTACAGAAATCTTATGGTTTACCTCAAGGGTAATACTAGTCAATTAACGAATAGGTCACTACTCATTTCAATGTGCCAACTACTTTAGGGTACTTGGGGCACTCCTCATAATCCATTTTAGGGCTTATGCTTGAGTACTTTCCACAGTTAAGCTGATGAGTTTTACCCTTATCCAAACCTGTAATGACAATGTGTTTTTAGATTATTTTAACATGTTTTAATAAATTTTAATGGTATTTATCCAAGGAAACCTATATGTAGATTTGTCAGTATTTTGTTTCTTTATTTTATTGATGAAACATTTCAAGTTCACAATGGTCATTTACAAAAAAGATTAGTAATATTCCTACAAAGAAAACCACGATGTAAAACAATTAATAAAACTTAACCTTTTATGATCCTCAAGATCACCCAAGAGGGCATAAGAGAAGAGAATATGTGGTTTTCTTAATGAGATTAAATAATGAAAAGGTTAGAAGAAAATTAAAAATTGTCAGACTTTATTTTTGATAAAAACTTGCAGAAAATGGTTAGAAAATAATGCTTATACACTAAACAAAATTCAGATAAGTGATGCAACCTAGAATTTATCAGATAACACCCTAGACACACTAACACATCACTCAGCCTAGACTTAGTGCTCACCCAAAGTACGCAAAAGTACCAGGTCCCTCTTTAGGTTTGTTGTAGCAGGATGTTAGTGTGATGAAGGAAGAAAATTATAGATTCATAACTAACCCATCATTCTACAATACATGCCATATTCAGCTTTATGAAATAAAAAGCTTAAACAATAATCATGATTGAATCTAGAACACACACTACTCAATTACACACAGAAATGAAACTTAGGTTTGGCCAATATCTTCCATATATTAATAAACACAGAAGCTTCTTACAATAATGGAAATCTATACCAATACGTGCATGGATATGATACAATAATTCAGTCATATGCGTATATATCGATACCTCCATACATCCATCTCTCCCCATGTATATCTTCTACTATGTGCTTCACATCATATATATAGGGTGGGGACTTTCCCTTCATCGCTTATCTATTTAAAAATAGGCTGCATGCTATTAATAGCTTCGTGTCGTTTACAGGAATAGCCACACATGCAAGTGTGCTATCTATAGAATTCTTACAGTTAACTGAAGTGACAATAGTATTCTTAGCTCATCTCCATGTAAAACACTTCGATCTGATCCTCCAAAGATAGACAATTTGTGGCACGCACATCTCTGCATCGTTGGTGTGTTCCGTATGCCATCTTCTAAAAATAGGTCTTTAGGCTCAAAATTGGCTAAGTCCTCAAAGCTGAAATTTCCCTCCACTCCCTTGATCCTTGCCTTCTCTCCCATGCAGACTTCTTGTGTGATCTCTAACAAGTATTCTCTGATCAACATTACCCCACACTAATCTCATTATCATCCCGATAATGGGTATCTCCAAAAATTGAAGTAAAGAATAGAAGAATGGAAATAATAAGAATGAAAGAATGTAGATAAATAAAGATGTTTTATGAGGCTATGAGGCAGCCTCCTCTATATCAGTTTGAAGTATCAACTCTGGATACTCCTCCTTTATTTTAGCCTCCAAGGCCTACCATTTAGTGAGTGCTTATTCTATTTTTTCTGGAATGTCCATGGCAATGGACTCCAATTCATCCCTCACAATCTCCCCTTTTTCATTTTGCAGAACCAACACAACGCTGGACATCAAGGTCATTCTTATTTCTAGAAGATCCATCTTCTGTACAATGAGCTTCACAAGATCTTCTAGTTGATTCCTATGCGGCTCTTGTGCTACTGGAAGGGCTTCACACTTATGTTTAACCATTGATAATATTTCTACATGGCCCAATGTCTCATCCTTCATTACTTTCTCGATCTCGTTGTTTTCTTTTAGGGTATTTATGCAGATAAGTGCCTCTGGAGATATGCAGATATTCAAAGCTTGGTTTTCTTTCTTCAATACTTCCTGTAGCGCTTTCAGAAACCCTTCATAGGATGTAATATATTGCATCACTGAGGCTTTCTCTTGTTCTTCCTCTTGCTTTGACTTCCTTGGCACTGCCATGTGCAGAGGTTCATTTTCAAGTACCATGTCCACCAACTTTCTTACATAATGTATTGCTGAGGGAAACATCTGTGGTACCTTGGTCTCCAAGTGTGGCCTCGATCTTATGACCATGTCTCCAATATACTCTGTGATGCTAATAAATACTTATTTCTTCTTCTATGTCAAGTCCTTCTCTTGTGTTAGGTGCTCTATCTCCGCATCCTTTGTCTTTTTCTCCTCGCGCAACACCATAATTGTTGCAGCTTTATCCATGTTTCTTCTAGTAACTTCAACAGAAACCTTTACCAATGCATTGTTTACCTGTTCATCTGACATGACAGTAGGCTTTATTGTCACATGTCTAGCTTGGGGTGTCTTCTTCAGCCATCTCGAAATGCATGAATATTTTCATACATCAAAGTCAGGCTCATCCATGTGGGTATACATTGACCATGATAGTTGCTTTCGAGTGCACATGGTCACCATATCCTCATCCATTATCTCCCATCCGAATAAATCCTTCTGCACTATCATGTTCTGGAAGCGGGCATGAAAAATTTTACCTACATCCTCTGCATACCCATTGGCTGGTGGAATGTGCTCTCCTCTTCAATCTAAGACCCTTGGTAATTGTAGCTTCAAGGTTAGGAGCCTGCCCTGTTACATCTTGAGCAGTCACATGCGTGGATCCAGATACTTCCTTTTCTTTTTCTTCTCCATCATTCATCTCTTCATCTTTTTGCTCTTCCTCATTCTGTGGCACATCTTCTTGCTCGAGCGGGGTCGGAGATGGACACTTGCTCTGGACCTTGATTCCTCTGCTTCTTTATCCATCTTAAAATTTCTTCTATTTTTTGGCTCAATGGTATCCTTGTGTGTAGAAAGCCAAGGTAATTTCCATACCGTTTTTGGGGTTCCACTTTGATTCATTGTGCATCTAAACACTTTTTTAAACCTATTCTCCCCCTACTCAACCTTTGTATCTTCCTCTTCATCTTGTCCTCGAGGTGGAGTGGCTATGCACAATGAATCTTCTCTTTCATAAGGTTGCTTTCTTTTGTGCTCCAATCCTCCACTATCCTCACGCTCCTCTTCACCCTCTACTTCAAAAAATTTTGTGGCCCTTTACGCCAGTATGTTTTCCATTATATGATTACCCGTCGGTGGCATTGAGAATGCAAATTCATTCTATACATACTTATTATTTTCCATCTTGGGCTTCAGCTAAAGTTACACTAATGCTTCCCCTACATCTACTATAACAAGACTTATTGGATTAGTATTCAACACCTCTGAAATGATCCTCTCAGTATAGGAACTTCTTTCAGGATACACATACTTCTTCCTCAACATGTGGTAGTCAAAATCTACCTTATCTGCATTGAATACCAGTCAATGAGTGTCTGTGAATCTGTGAACAGATTCTTGGAAATACCTTGCAATGAATGCGTAAGGAAATGTACACCAAGGGCTCTAGACTCCATCTCTCATTTGGAAGTGTGTGATGCAAAAATGATGATATATAACAAACTGGACTTGTTTCCCTACTACTGATGGTAGGTCCTTTGGGATGCACCACTCTTCTCCAAATTTCACGTAGAGCCTTTCGTACCATTTCTCTGCCCTTTGCTTGACATCATCTGTCATGGCCTCTTTACATAGGTACTTGCTAAACCTTTTAGCTAGTGACTTATTCTCCATGGGGTATTCCCATACCTTTCCTTCAGTCCATCTAATACTCCACCAAAGCTGATCTTCCCTCCTATGCATGCTTCCTCGACTATTTGTTCTACAATGTAGCCTGCAATATTATAGATTTATCCTTCTTACATCTTAAGCGCAATGTGTAACCACATAGTATTTACCTATGACCACCGCTCTTGATCATTTAACTTTGTAACAAGGTGTGATGATGCTTGCACAACCAGACAATTCTTCAATTTGACTATATCCATACTGCGCAGACCCTTCACGTACCCAAACTCATGTCTAGTCTTTAAGAGCATGGATTTATTTGTTAGATCATTCTTTATATCCTCTCATGTTGCCTTCAAACTTGTAGCTGATGAGATAAGTGTAGATGATATTCTAACTCTATGTCCTGCAAAGTAGAAGAATTCCTCATGCACTTTGCTCATGAGCCACTGATACAAGGGCTCATACTTCCCGAAATATGGAAGCTCATATAACTAGTAGACCCCAATTCTCTTCAGAAGCTTCTCACCTATATCATCATAAACCGGCATGTCATCTTCCATACATTTTTTTGTCCTCGTAGTGAGAAGGGAATCAAGCTCCTTCTTGTTCTCTGAGGTCATGTGATTGTATTTACTTAATTTTCTTTTTTTGATGGGTGAATCCCATTCTTGGCCAACCATGGCACCTTCTGGATATTGCATTTCTGAAAAATCACTTTTGGGTGCCATCTCTTCCTCCTCAACAACCACCTTTTTCTTTCCTTTTACTCATGTTGCAACTAACTTCTTAGGTATCATTTTTACCTTGCAAACGTCTCCTCTTTAACTCTACAATTTGTGAATCAAACCCTGGCTGAATTCAATCCTACCCTAGGTGGAAACTTCATGCCCTGACTCCTCTATGTCTCCTTTCTTTGCTCAAACCCTTCACCATCGGGGACACAAGATTCTTTTCACATAGATCTATTTTTCACGCTTGGTTTCACACCCTTCGCACCTTAACCCGATCACTCAACTCTTCACACTTAGCTCTTTCCTCAAATTCTCTTAGTCGCAATGGTAAAAATGAATTCACATCCCATCCTTATATATTTTTTCAAATTCTGATGCATTTATTACTCCTTCACCTACCAAATATCCTCTCATTCATTGACCGAATTCATTTATTCTATGCGGTACATCTTCACACCCTAGCTATAACCTTCTAGCACACCTTCCTACCCTTTGGTCATAGAATTCTCTTCAGTGCACACCCTTGCACCTGAGTACCTCATCATTGTACCTTCTCATGGTAGTTATCATGGCCTCTTCTTACCTCACATTATATTTTCCTTTCATTCATCTCCATCCTTGGTCACTTTTGAGAAGCAATCTTCTTTTGACTTAAAGCACACCCGTAGCAGCTTATTCATTTCACCTTTCAATTCCCACTATCTTTTACTTGGATATCTACAACCACCCCACACTAAAGGTATGTGCAGTCCTCTACGTATATACATTATTCACATAATAATTAGCTTCATGTGCACAAACATGCTTATTTCACAAAAGCAACAACTAAGTTGACAAATCATAACGACAATGAAGGAAATACATTAAGGAAATAAAAAATTGAAAACCTAATCTAAATGGCAATAGTACCTTATTAAAAAAACCAAGAAGACTTATTTATAGAAGGGCTTCAACCTACTCCCATTAAAGTAACCGGGTAGCCATGTTCCATCAAGTGCTTCTAACTGGAAAACACCTGATTCAAGTATGTAAGTGATGACATACGACCCCAACCAATGTACTTTGAGCTTTCCTAGATGGTGCAAGAACTTTGAGTCATAAAGAAGTACCATTTTTCTAATCTCAAACTTCTTATCCCTTATGTTTCTGTCATGCCATGCTTTCTACCTAGCTTTTTCCTGCTTTTGACTCCAATTTTCTATGGCTCTTCGCTCATCTAGTTAAATCATTTTCTCAATACGATCTTCCAAAGTATTCTCATCAACAAGACCTCTAGCACACATAATGCACAAATAAGGTAACATAAATTCTATAGGGAGAATGGATTCTGCGCCAAACACCAACTGAAATGGTGTGGCTTTGTTCAATCTCTTGTAAGTTGTTCTATATGCCCAAATAAAAACTAACACTTTTTCATCCCAATCCTTTCTTCCTACATCAAAAAGTTTTGTCAAATTCTGGCTCAAAATATTGTTGAAAGCCTCAGAAATGCCATTTTCCTGAGGATGGTAGGGTGTAGTTTTGTGGTGTGTAACTATAAACTCATCTAATAGGATCTTGATTGTCTCATTCAAAAAGTGTGTATCCCTATCACTTGTCAAGCTTAAAGGACATCCATATCTTGTAAGAACATTCTCCCATAGAAACCTAGCTATTGTAGCTATTATACAGTCCTTTGTAGGTGCTTCTTCTTCCCACCATGTGAGATAATCTATGCAAGTAATGATATAGCATGATCCAATCCTACGTGCAACTACCGAAATAGGTCCTACAAAGTTAATGGCCCATTTCACAAATATTTCAGCACTAGTAATTGGTCGCAAAGGCATCTCATCTCTTTGCCCTGGTTTTCCTAGGTGCTGAAAATGATCACACACCTTACAATATTCTTTATAGTCTTTATACAATGTCTCCCACCATAATCCAACAAGTAGGATTTTCAAGGTAGTTGCATCAGCTGCATAATGGCCTCATTCAATACCACCATGAGCTTCGTCCATAATATCTTTTCTCTCATTCTCTAATACACAACGACGTAATACTTCATCTCTGCCTAACTTGTAGAGGTCACCACTGATTAACATAAATGGTGCCGCACATATAGCAAGTTGTTTCTTTTCTAATGCATTCATTCCTTTTGGTGCTACACCAGTTCGTAGAAAGACAACAATGTCTTCTAATTCTAAAGGCATGTGTTGTAACCTATATAACTATGCTTGTTGCATGGTTTCTTGAATTGTCTATTCTTCCTCTCCTGAGTTGATTCTAGATAAATGGTCTAGTCCAGAGTTAATTTTCCCTGGCTTCACCACACATGTGAAGTAAAACTCTTGAAATAGGAGTACCCATCTACATATGCGCCCCTGTAATATGGGCTTGTTTACCAAGTAATTCAATGCCATATGATCTATATAAAACAAAAATGGTTTTGCTAACAAGTACTGTCAAAACTTGTGTAATGTATAGATCATTGACAAAGCTTCACGCTCTGTAATTATATAATTTGGTTCAGCAGGAGTCAGTTCCTACTAGAAAAACAAATCTGATGATCTAAAATACCTTCTCTAGGTTGAGTTAACACCATGCCAATGGCCATGCAAAAGGAATCCACATGCACATGAAATGGTTTATCCCATGAGGGAAAGCACATAATGGGTGCAGTAGTAAGTTTCTCCTTTAATATCTCAAATGTGCGTTGTTGCGGTTCTCCCCAATAAAATGTACCTTTCCCCTTCAGTAACTCTTCCAAGGGTGCAGCAACTTTGGCATACCCTTTGATGAATTTTCTATAATATATTATATGACCTAAAAATCCACACACCTCACTTTGACTTGTAGGCACTTGTAGGCATAGAATGAGTGCAACCTTAGTTGGATCAACCAGAAAACCTTCCTTGCTAATTATATGTCCTAATAGTATTCCAAATGGTGTAGAAAATATGCACTTCTTGATGTTCAAAGAGATACTCAATTTTTTGCACCGTTCAAACATTAAACACAGATTGTCACAATGATCTTTCACAAGCCCATATACTATCCAATCATCTAGGTAGACCTGTAGGAAGTTGTGAATAAAATATTTCAATGCCTAAACAACTATCCCTGAGAATATAGTAGGCACATTTTTCAGTCCAAAAGGCATCACCCCATTTAGTAGTAAAACTTGTCTTTTCTTGATCCTCTTGAGCAATCTTAACCTGATGATACCTCGAAAACCTATCTGTGAAAGAATATATTTCACACCTTGCAAATCCTTCTAGTATTTCCTCAGTAAATGGCATAGGTAATGGATCTGTGACACATGGAACATTCAGCTCCCTATAGTCCATAAATATTCTAATTCATCCATCCTTCTTGATACTGATCACCATTAGACTAACCCATTCTAACTCGTCAAAGGGTTTGATAATTCCAGATTTCAACATTTTATCAATTTCTTCTTTTAGCTTTTCATACAAATTAGGATTCATATTGTAAGGCCTCTTTCTAACTGGGTGTATACCATCCTTAAGTTTTATCTTCATTTCCCCAAGTGATTCATGCATGCCTTTAAGTTCATGATACCCTCAAGGGAATAAGTCTTGATAATCCCTGAGTAACTCAATAATCTCTTCTACCCCTGAGTCTGACCAATACTCTCCAATGATGGCCTCCTTAAGCTCAACCTCCGAACCTATATTCACCTTCTTTTTCTTCATGGGTTCGTGATAGGCGAGTGTATCCTTGTCTATACTTTCCAAGACCTCGCCCACCCCTTGTGAATTTTCAATATCTAGGTTATCATATTCCTCATTATCCATGATGTAAACTATCTTTCCTTTATCTTTTTCAAGGAAAGCGCGTTCAAGTAGTATGGATTTCATTTCTTCTTCCCTTTCAAAATGCACTCCAGAATCTTCCTCACCAAATAATTCGTGAATATGCTCTTTTGATTTCGTACTATCTCCTATAGTTAAGCACTCAACAAATTTTAATGCCTCTTCTATTGAAGATTGGGAAGAAAAATAGTCAAAGGTCTGGATCATTTCTGTAGTCAAATTTTCCAGTCTCTCAATGTAGTTATGCATATAAATAACAGGTGCGTGTGCATCCTTGTAGCGTAGAGTAGAATATATGCACCCAGAGTGAAGGTGGTAATGCTTCCTGTCCTGTTGTCCATAATCTCTCACACTGCTGAATGTGATGTTGAACAATTTGATCACCATGATAAGTGTAGATCTTCATAAGTGCATTGTTCCATACAAACCTAATAGATAAGGTGACTCAAATCTCTTCCCATTTTATAAGATTATCTCTATGGACTACCCACTAACATGTTGTTGTCCCATGTAAGGTATATACTAACATATCTCTTCTCTTAATTTGATCTATCCACTGTGTTTCCATGGCTTTCAAAAATACAGGGAGATATTCTACCCCTATATACCAATGTATTGTGCTACCTCTCCGTCGAACCGAATGAATTCCATTCTTTCATGTGACCACACTTTTTACCTCATGTCATACTAGTTCATATATATCATGAGCCCAATTATTGCAAGTAATACTTGTAATATCACTAATAGAATGAGAATCCTCCCACTGTAGGATGCCTTATTTTGATGTCTCATTGACCTCTGGGTCTTGAATAGTGTGTACATAAATTTTGTTTAAGTCCTCCTCACTTAGAGGCTCAACATATGGTGTAGACTTCCCATCTGTTAGAGGTATCACAACTCTTTCCTCCTTGTTCTCAAAGCTAATATACCCCTTATTGAATCTCAAGTTAGCATTATTCGCATAACACCAAGGGCGTCCAAGCAAGGGCTGGAAAATTGTTTGCTTCTGCAAGTGCTAATACCTCAAAATCCCCAATGAACTTGGCCCCTTGTATGGTTATAGATGCATCCTTCAAAACTCCAATGGGAGTGGTCCTTAGTCCTATTTGCCATAAACAACACATTAGATGATGGCTATAATGGAGGCCTCCCCATTTTTACCCATGCATCTAATGTAAGCACATTTACTTCCACACTTGTATCAATCAAAATGTTGCTCAACATCCATCCATCTATAACAACATTCAGAGAAATTTCTTTTTCATAGTCAATGCTATCAGGGGGAATATTTACATGCAAGATTTGTCATCTGGTCTCAATACTTACACGTGGAGTGTTCCCTTTTAACCAACTTCCTAATAGTGGAATAATGTTCTCCTGGCGTAACATTTTGCACACTTCTCTTAGATCATCGATATCAGTTTGGACTGTCTTTGATGCTTTCTTCTACTCCTTGAGGTACTGTATCTCACCCTAAAGATTCCTTAGAACTTCCATGGTATCCTGGTAAAATTCCTTCTGATGAGTAGGATCTAGGTACCTTGCATGCAAAACCTCCTTCTTGGTGATCGTAGGCTTCTAGTGCAATGTCTCTCTTACGCCCGTCACTTCAGATCATGTAGTAATCTTCATAATTAATTCCTTAGGTCATGGTGCTATCTTGGGCACCCACTGATATTCTACCACGTACTGGATTCTAACCATCCCGGTGCCTTTTTTTCTTACTTATGCTACTTACTTAGATGCTCATATAAGTCCAGGCATTCTTCATAGCTATGGTTCTTTCCGTAGAAAGAACATGTAATATTATGAGGACATTCACACCTATAGTGGTCAGGAGATCCACACGTATAACATGTTCCATGAGGGAACTCACCTCTTCCTCCACCACGGCCTCGTCCTCCATATCCACCATGATATCCACGTCCCCTTCCATGACCTCCTTCAAAATGTCCCTCATTCCTGTCATAGCACGTTTGATTATGATCTCAATCTTGGTGCTCATTTTTTCCTTTGGAATTATTTGTTACACTTGTCTATCATACCCCAATGTCTATAGCATCCTGGATCTGACCAATCAACCAAAAATCCTCAGTATCATGGGTCGTGGACCTACAAATTTTGCAAAAGCAAGATACATTCTTCCTTATCACATGCTGTAACAAAGGATAGTGACTAGCATCATGATTCAAATGACATATCTCACAATCCAATAGTAATGAGCGTACAGATCTGCGAGGGAAACTATCCTTGGTGTGACCTTCCACTTCACAATCTGTACACCAAATTCCTGAGCGCATTTCATGGGCTGAATTTTTTGATAGCTTCTCTAACTACTTTGCCATAGCTAATTTGTGCCTCTAAGAATGGACTAATGCCAATGTTAATGCTCCCAACTACCTCAGCATGCAAATCTACTTCTAGTACTTCACGTGGATCAATGTATGTCTTATGTGACACTGCCCTTCTAAATGGTGTAATCAATCCTCCAACAAACCATTGTGCATGCTGGCTTGCGTGAATATCATAAGATAACTTAGATAGAAGTGTCTTAAAATGGGCATCATACTCATGTACACTCTCATTAGTGCCTTGTTTGATATCCTTGAGCACACTAATACTCTTCTGCTCAAACTCAGGGATATGGAACTCTTTCAAGAAAGCATCCTTCAATGCTACATAATCCACACAAGTTTGATCAGGGTCAAACTTCCTATACCAGCTGTGTGCATGTCCCTGTAATGTAGTAGCAAATTGACTTGCCTTTCGCTCAGAAGCCATGATCCCTTTAGCATGCCACAAGATTTCACACATATGCACATGTTCGACAACATCCTCTATACCTCTATACTCTAGGAGATGAAGAGACATCTCCATATAGATATTTTGTGGTTGTATGTGGACCTTGACCACCTGATCCAGAACCTCCTATGTTCCCTCTACCTCCAGAACCACTAGATCCACCAGAACTAGAACCACCTATACCTCCTGATCCTCCACCTGTAGCTGGAATAGGACCTGTAGATGTACTCCCCTGTGCTCTGACAGTAGTACTATACTGAACCCCTATAGTCTGTGAGGTAGTTCCACTTCCAGAGGTGAATCCAACATTCTGCACGCTCACATTCTATGTGGATGATGCACCTAAGAATGTTCCTCCAAATATCATTGAAGCTTTTTGTCCCACCATTGATGTACTTGCTCCTTGACTTACTCCTTCTCTCCTACTTCCCAAGTTAGCTTGTTGGTTACTTTTCGTACTAGATACTAGAAAACCAAGTGCAAGGGCTAGGTCACTAGGTGGATTAAGATGCATGCCCGGCCCAGGTAGTCTCTGTTGGAACACTTATGTGTGAGGCCAAGGTGGATCTCTATCATTTTTTCCAAGATGGGGGAGTTCCTAATGCTTTGGCTCCACGTATTTTATGTGAGCTTTAAATCCTCCATGAGCCATTTCTCTCCTCAATGCCATACTTTCTGCAATGGAACGCTACTTCTCTATCTCCCTCTCATGTGCCTCATTATACTTAAGCTGCCTCTCCTCTCTCTGCCTCTCTGCCGCTAGGTATGCCATCTTTCACCAAACATGTTTCTACCCTCACACATGGTGAAGTTTAGTTAGCCATTGGTTTACTCTCCAGGTTCAAAGTTACCATCAAGATCTTGATCGCCAGTGGAATACCTTGCAAATATGCTCCTCTAGGATACCATAAAAACTGGAATTCAGCTACCTTCGGGCAAGAATACGTCAAAATTGAATATTCCAGAATATAACTGTTTAGAACACCACGAAACCATGTATCCACAGTGCGAGTCCAGATCAAATCAGCATCATAAAGGGCCTGAAATTCTTCCTGTGTCTAGACAAGTGTGTGATACCTCCAATTCCACTTAGATGCATAAGAAATAAGCCACTCGTATAGTTCTACTAGAAAGATGGCAAAAAATATCTCATATAGGCTATCATACAGATTCTAATCTACCCAAGTGCATGCATTGAAATCAGATCCACTATTGAATTGTCATGCATATTCTTCCTCCAGATCATGTATCCACTCCTCAATACTTGCTAGAGTTAACCGATATGTCTTCATCACGAACCATCCTGAAAAAAACTGAAAAAGAGGTCCCGACAATGGAACCAATGATGCAGCCTAGAATTTACCAGATAACACCCTAGATGCACTGGCACATCACTCTACCTAGACTGAGTGCTCACCTGAAGTGCTCAAAGGTACCAAGTCCCTCTTTAGGGTTGCTGTAGCAGGATGTTAGCATGATGAAGGAAGAAACATATAGATTCATAACTAATCCATCATTCTACAATGCATGCCATATTTAGATTTATGAAAGAACAAGCTTAAAAAATAATCATGATTGAATCAAGAACATGCACTACTCAATTACACACAGGAATGACACTTAGGTTCGGCCAATATCTTCCATCTATTAATAAACACAGAAGCTCCTTACAATAATGGAAATCTATACCAATGCGTGCATGGATCTGATACAGTAATTCAATCATATGTGTATATCTCTATACCTTCATACATCCATCTCCACTTGTGTATATCTTCAACTATGTGCTTCAAAACATATATATAGGGTGGGAACTTTCCCTTCACCGCTTATCTATTCCAGAAATAGGCTACATGCTATTAATAGCCACGCGCCATTTACAGGCATAGCCACACATGCAAGTGTGCTATCTATAGACCTCTTATAGTTAACTGAAGTGACAATCCTATTCTTAGCTTGTCTCCATGCAAAAATATTTGATCCAATCCTCTAAAGATAGAAAATGTGTGGCATGTACATCTCTGCATCGTTGGTGTGTTCTACACACCATCTTCTAATAATAGGTCTTCATGCTCAAAATCTACTAAGTCCTTAAATGTGAACTTTCCCTCCACACGTGGGTCCTTCCTGTCCCTCCATGCCCTTGATCCTAGCCTTCTCTCCCACGTGGACTTATTTTATGGTCTCTAATAAGTATTCTCTGATCAACAATAAGACATTAGAAAATTATAAAAAATAGAGAACGAAAGACAAAAAATGTTAACACATGTAAGTAGATGTTCTAGCTTTACACTTTAATGCTAGCACAATAAATAGGTGTGTTAGCGTGACACTTTAACTCTAGTGAGCACAACTATATACACTAGATTGACACTTAAATGCTAACCTATGTAACTAGGTATGCTAACGTGAAACTTTAATAGTAGAGAGCACAACTAGGTACACTAGCATGATTTTAACACTAGTGCGTGCAACTAGATATGCTAGTATGAAAAAATGTTTTCCTGGATCAAAGCTATTTGGTGAAATAATTTTTCATGGGGAAAATTATGGGTTTCCACCAACGGTCACGGGGCTAAGCCCCTCCTTCTTGGGTATGGGGAGGCTCCCATTATTGAATGTAAACTACCTAAATCTGTGGGGTGGCCAATAGGTTGGGGATCACATAGGAACACTCCACTGAACCTGTGGCAAAGTGCTTGTACGGAGTACAAGGGAGAAAATTGTAGTGAAGGGAGATAAAGGGGGATAGCAGAAATAAGGAGAGGGGTTAATGTTGTGAGTAGGCACTAGCGGAGTTCACATACAATAACCAAAGTAGGTCCACATTCAATTAGAAGAATCTAACTTATGCAAACAACAATGAGATCAACAAACTAAAGACACAAAGTTCCATTAATTTGTTCCTCAAAAGTACAAAGCCTTTTCTTGGTTGTTCAAGATCACTATGCTTGCAAAGCTAGGAAATAGAGAGAGAATAGAGGAAAGCATAAGCAAAGAAATGGAAGAAATGCAACTCTTATTTCTTGTGTAGTGGTGATACAAAGCTCAACAACATACAACAATCCACAATTGCTAGCCAAAAACTAAAACTTCAAAAACTCAAAAACTCCCTTGGAATGGAGAAGCCATTCCAATTTATCTTCTCATCTACCCCCCACATGACCTTTCAAGTTCTTATTCCACTTGTGACTTTTCATCTTCCTAGGAAGTGAGTAAATAAGTCCCCTTTTTATAAATCAAAAGGGACTTTTACAATGCAACATTAGAGAGTCACTTAAGTGAAAAAGACAAAACTTCATGATCATACACAATGAAGGATTAGAAAAAGGCGGGAGAAGAGGGGAGAAAAGATGCTTCTAAGCATGGATGAAGATAAGATAAGATAATTATATTAAATCATGATGGAGATAGCTCTGATGATGATGATGAAATCATGATATATGACGACCCTCCACGATGATGCTTTGCCGATGAAGATTAATCCCTTCAAATATTTACCCCTTTGGAACCTCCCTAGAATGATGGACCTTATGAAGCACATTTGAAAATAGTGAAAAGAGAGGTGATGAAAATTTTACCACTGAAGGACAATGAAGGATGCCTTCCCTTTCTTAAACAAAACTTACAACCTTTGAAACATTGATATGCCTCCAAACTACCAAGTTCTTGATACAACTTGAGACCATTGCCCACACAATTCAACATGATGATCCCGACCCTTGGGAAATGGAGCAACCAATGAGATGAGGTAAAAACATTCCAACCATGCGATGAATGAAGGTGAGAATATTGGATGGAATATGTTTCTAACCTTTGATCAACCCATCCGATGAAGTGGGAAGCACACCGAGACCAAAATGCACCGTTGTGACCAAAATTGGGGACCGAGAGGGCTCCTCTTCTTCCTAAGAAACAATGCCCCTGTCCACCCTTTGAAAGCATGAGTTTGTCCTCCGTGAAAGTAGGGATTAGTGAGGCATGTGGAGGATGAACAACCACGACCATTTTGAGCATTTTCCGGACACTTACTATTTTTAGTAAGTCCTTCCCGGGTGACTAGTTTTGGCAATTTTGTCGAATGATCCCTTTTAAGTGCTTTTCCTCGTGGGGGAATGAACTGAATGACTTGAATCCATTATTTCTTTGGAATTACTATTATTAGTAAATGGCTTAAATAAGACTTATTAAAAAAGACATTGGCCACAAAGTGTGGGATTGGAGTAAAAATGGTTTCCAAAAATTTTACTTCACATCGGGATGCTTTGCTCCAATTTTCGGGGGTTTCTCTTGTCTGGATCTTTGTGAAAATGAAAAGTAAACTTGTCGGTATGTACTTTCATCTTTGGACAGGGCAGAATATGAAAAACAATAGTCATCCATAGCTTCAAGCATACTCAATTTCATGGGGCAAACAAACACTCAAAAGAAATTTTATTTTTTGTAGATCATCGGCTCCAATTTTGAGGCAATTTGGATCGCTGCAACTCCGTAGATGTGAGGAGACATTTTTCATGGCTGAAATCTTCAGAAGGTTGTAAAAAATGGATGAGAGCATTAATGAGGGCATGTAAACACTCTTCTTAAAGGCGTTCTCATGGGTAAGCCACAATCCAAGTTTCAGGGCCATCGAAGGTGGGGTTTGCAAGCAACGAGCAAAAATGTGTTTTGGCCATGGTGGATGCCTGCTTTTTCTTGAATAGTGTGACAATCATAAAAACAATGGAGGATGGTTAAAAACAAAGGAAAACATGGAGGATGGTTAAAAAAAAAGGAAAACATGGAGGAAAATGACTAAGTGTTGAGCCATGTTGGTTTTTAAACTCACCTTTTCATTCAAACATACTTCCCCCCATTTTGCTTGTTTTTGAATTTGAATGTTGACCATAGTTGACTAACCATGGTTGGGATGGGGTTACAACTTTCCAAATGGGTCTCGGACACCCTCATGTCGCTTATTTAGTAAGGGGCAAAGGGACATCAAGGGTGAAAAAATGCGGATGGGGTAGGAGCATTATGAAGAATGGGCCAAAATTTGATGTGAAGATGAGTTGAAAACACTTCCCTAATACCCCTGTTTGCAACTTAAGTGACATAAATTCCCTCTCTTCCTTGGTGGCGCATTCTTGTGTCCCCCATGTCCCTTTAGCAAAGGGACATCACCCCCTCATAAGTGCGCATAGGGTCAGCTCATCATGACAAAGGGGGTAAAACTTAAAGTGAGTGGAAAACACTTTCTAACACCTTAAGTTGCAACTTAAGTGGCGCAACTCTAATCCTCATGTGGTCGCACATTCTTGTGTCCCCCATGTCCCTTTTGCCTTTGGTCAAAGGGGCAAAGGGGACATCAGGGGTCTCCAAGTGCGCATTTGCTATTTTTAGAACCTGCTCTCACCATTGCAGTGCTAAACATAGCTTGTCGGAGCGTCTTTTTGCCCCAAGAGCTTCCCTTGGTGTTTCCTAGGCCAACCTTATATCATTTTTAGTGGAAAACACCCAAGGAATCCAATGCCACCATTTGCAAGACTTGATCCTGCCTTCTCATTGAAATTTAGGCCCTTTTTCAATTCTGGTCACAGACGGTTCTCAGAAGGTCAAACCGCCACTGAAGAAAAATCTGCCTCTTTGTCTAACTCAACCTATGGAACATGTAGAGGGTCTCATTTGATCCACTTTGGCCTTTGAATCAAATTCTAACTCTCCTTGGAATTCCCAGAATCCTTAGTTGAATCTTCACCAAGATCAAAGGTCTTTATTTGCACTGCCGGGCCAATATCTTCAAATCTGCCCCTGAGAATCCCTTGAAACCTTTTGTACAATGAAGTAGATACTATTATATTTCCAATACCTCCTATATTCTGAGCTCTCAATATCTCTAGATATTCCTGAACCATCTAAAACCTAAAAAGATGCTTTTTAGGAAAAAATAATCCCCGTCACTAGCTTAAAATAGCTCAGTTTTGGAGAAGATGTTCCTGAGGTTCCAAATATTTCACTAAATTTTCCTAAATCACTTCAGATGCATCTTGTAGCTCCTCTAAGTACAACTCCCATCCTGGGTTTTGCCTCAACATTAACTTCTCATAGGGGTGTCCACCATGTGAAAAAGTTCCTGAAAATCCCTTTTTGGGCCTCCGGGAGCAATTTCTTCTGAATGGTTCTGAATGAATCCATGAATCACCTCCCTGCACATGAAACATACTTGAAAATCACATTATCATTCCTATTGGCCATTATGAGGGTAACATAGTAACTGAGTTGGATAGGATAGGTTTACATTGACCACACCTAGAGGGATTTCCAAATGTGGGCTAGGTTGTGATGAAAATTTTAAAAAACGCTTTCCTGCTGTAAATTTTGCATGACAACAATTGGATCTAGCTTGGGGAATTTTTCTAGACTAGAAAAAATGAGGAAAGGACAAGTAGGAACTCTAGAATCTCAAGACACTAAGTGCACCAGTGCCTTATCCATGTAAATATAGAGACATATCTTCACTACTAAGGAAACTGAAAAATCGCACAAACAAGGAATACACCAAAAAGAACACATTAAAGGACCAAGGAAACACAAAAGAAAAAGGAAACACACAAATAAATGGAAACATCCTAAATCACCTATGTATATGTGGGGGACAACCCACTTTTACTGAATCACCAACTATAATTGAGTGCTTACCCGTAAGGGTATCACTGAATACCTTTCTTCCGTAAATCCATTGACAAGATCCCTGAAATATGATCCTTTCCTCAAGTTATTGATAAATTTCTCACAGACATTATTAAAAATGATGACCCACTTATTCAAACCATCTCCTTTATTGATTTGAAAAATTCTTTCCATTTTCTCATTGATCAACACAAGAAGGAGTTTTGGTAGAATTTGGAATTCCAATTGAAGCTGATTTTTCATATGCTTGGACATGAAAGATGAGCTTGATCAAATATGCCTTATTATTTTCATATTGAAGCCCAAGTGGAATTATTTGATAAATTTGTTATTCATTTTCTCATAAAAGGATGACCACCAGTTTCCATGGGTTGATTCTTGGAAGATGCTTTGAAAACTTCAACATTATCACTAGCCTCTTGATGTTCCATGTTTGCAAGTTGTTCCAAATTATTGTTCTATAAACCATGATTAGTTTTCTTTCTTTAGAACTTACTAAATCATGAATAATATTTTTACTTTAATTATCTTGAAATGAAATTGCATTTCTCTTAGTGAATGAAAATATCATCTTGTTCAACTTTTCCATTTTAAACCTCGAAATTCAACTTCATGCTAAAAAAATCCTTTTCTCACAGGTGATCAACATTCATGAAATATTGAAGACTATGACCTGTTTTATGATTCCTTGTTGAAGGATTTTTGTTTGAGAAAAAATTAGCCTTGGAATGAGACACCATTCCATCTTTCCATTTTTCATTAGAAGGTATCCATCTTCATGAAAGGGGAATGAGCAAAGAATATTGGAGCTGAAATACAATATATTGTCATCTTCCAATCTTGACCAACAAGAATCTAGTCCATTTCTGTGATGAAATCATCATCTTCTTGAGTAGGTTAAATTCAAGAGTCAAGACATCTTATCATTCTCACATCTATTATACAACCTCTCCCAATGAGAAAAGTATGAATTAATCGAGCATTTCATACTTTTTCCTAAGGAAGTAGAACCATCATATATGGAAACATTCAGAAAATGGTTTGAAACATTGAGGACCTGGTGAAAGAAGGATGGGGAAAATATGAAATCCTTTTGATTCAACTCTAATTGTGTTCATCAGCTTTCCAATATTTGCCTTTGTTAAATTTCTCTTTAGGATATCTTTCAATAAGCCATCATCAACATCCATTAGAGAAATGCATTCAGGCTCACATCCCATGGGAAGTGACAAGTTGCTCTCAAATTATGATTTCCTCAAGTCATGCCATGATATACTAACTCTCTGAACTAGTTTGTGAAATGCTTAGGATACTCAGGTGCACCAACATGGGAAGCTCAATATAACCTCAAAAGTATAAATGTTTTTATAGTCCCTTCCTAATGTTGAATGTATTGTCGTTATGCAACTCCTTGATCTCATCTGGAATTTGGAAATGATGTACTTCATTTTCCTAATGGGAATCATTTTCTTCATTCTGATATTGATTAGTTGAATGGTGGTACATGTGAGAAATTTAGTGAATATCTCCACCTTCATTTTGAACATAAGCTTCCCTGGCTAGAATTATCATCACCATAGTGAGGTGGAATGACATGCTACAAGGCTCTCATCTTGATCTTCTTGTCATGAACCCATCTGATGTGAAGCTACCTGAGCATCCCATGACTTGGAATAATGAGAGGACCTACTTTGCCTTTCCCTTATTTTCTCATGGATCTTTTTCCTTTACCTCAGTAGATAAGGAGTTGATGAAGTTTGAGAGAGAGATTCCAAGGACTTTAGATAACTTTTATAGGCCCCTATGACGTTCTTCTCAAGGAGATGCCAAGGTGGTCAATGCTTCTAATTATTCATTTTCATATGCCCATTTTATTGCAACAAGGCTACATTAAAGGTTTACCTTCATTAGGTATCCCATGTGGAATTTGAGAGGATTCAGTGAGTAGAATTGAAAGAGGCATGTGGTAGTTATTTGGTTCTTCATTTTTAGAACATCCTTGTTATTTCCTTTGATGAATTGAACAAGCCTATCAAATTGCTTGGTATGGGTTTTCAAAAACTGATACTCAGAAATTTGGATTTCAAGGTACCCATTTGTATTGGAATGTCTCAATGATTAGTCAAATCGGTGGATAAATGTAAGCATATAAGGATTATGGCATAGACCATTGATCCATGGCCCTTCTTAGGATCAATAAACTAGGTTTTCAGAGACAAAGATAAAGTAGTCAGGAAGTTACCCAAGCACTAAAAGAATTCTAGGTTGAAGTAATCCTTCTTATTCTAGTTGACATTCCTATAACTGTAATCATAAGGATCTTAAGCTTGATAAAGAAATATTTTCAAAAGTGTTCCATTTGAAGATTTCTTAGGACTTGGGAAGTGATAAGAGCCTCTATTTCTTTTCATGACCCCTCAAGTGTCAACATTTTCATAATAAGGTATCTAAGGTTGTCTCAAACATGGTTGGGAGATTTGACTGACTCTATTTGAAAGAGGAGTTTAAGAGACATTGAAAGACATAACATACCAAAAGATTCATCAATTTATTATACACTTAACTTTGTATCCTTCATCTTCATTAGGCTCAACATATTCATTGTGACTACGGAGCAACCAAGGTAATCCCACTTATAATGGTCATTTTGCAATCTCCATTCCATAGTTAAAATGTGTAAGTGCATTAACCGAGATTGGATCCATTTTGAAGAATTTAAAGTTGTGGTAGTTAACTTATAAAACAATGGATCATCTCTCAGAAAGAAAGAAGTGTCCAACAAAAGAAGAAACACTTGTACACCTTTCACGAGACAATATGAGACAATCCCCCACTTTTGGCACTTTATAACTTGAGTGCGTTGTACAATATGAATAGGTTAAATTCTCCATGAAAGATAAAAAATAATTAAATTCATGCAAAAATCAGCTGGTCATTTTGAAGCTACCTTTTTTAATTAAAAGTAGTAATACAATAATAAATCCTTGTTGATCAACTTATTGAATTTTAAATGAAGTCTGCTCTACTCTTGCGGATTAAATTTCTTCAATTACTAAAATATAGGTTAAGCAGAAAAAATAGAGGTGAGGAAAGATGAACTTGAAGATATTTTTTTGTATCCAATACACAATTGAGTGTATGGAAAATAGATAAAAGATCTTCACTAGCGACATCTTGTAACTTTTCACATGAATATGAGTGTAGCTGAAAAATCTTCATTAGGGACTCAAAAGACAATAATGTTGTGAGGAAGGATCTGCAATGCATGTATGGGTTGTATAAAACCTTTCCAGAGCCTATCGGAATTTTGTGAATGTTCCATTCTTGAACCTTTTGGAAGTTCATGAAACATGCAAGGGTGAGAATAGGACTAGTAAATCAACCTCTAGGTCTGGATCACATGATTAACTAAAAATGGACTACTAAGTAGTATATAATAGTAATCTAAGCTATGGAAATTTGTAAATAAATGTAGTAAGAAGTATGTAAGTAAACTAAACAACTATGAAAAAGGAAATGTTAAACCTAATGTGTAAAATAGAGCGAGGAAAGAACTCATGTGATAACTAGATGACTTATCAAAGAGTGTCGTAGGTAACTAGAAAAATCAGGAGAGCATAAACGACTGTGCAGAAGTCTTGAAAAGGATGGATCTGAGAGATCTAGCTGGGACTGGGGCGCCTGGAGGAGGACTGGGGCACCCAAAGGGCACTCTGGTTTGCAATCAAGGTGCCCTAGTCTGTACAAAAGATCTGAAACTGGTTTCTTCACAGGGTCGAAGGTGGTCTGAAACCCTCACTGTGTGTCACATCAATTTTGTTGTTCTGCGCTAAATGTCAGCCAATACTCCAAGTGAAAGAAATACATGCAAGAAGACAAACAAGGACTATCAAAACCCTAAAAAAATAATACATAATGAATGGGTCAGAATTTCCTCAGCTGCCACAACAGTGGGCTTACTAACTGATCATTGCACTGCATTTCAGACCCAAATGTAGTTCTATGTGTGTGTGTGTGTGTGTGTGTGTGTGTGTGTGTGTGTGTGCGCATGTCGTGTCCTAGGTGCTCTTTGTTCCAGTCACACTTTGTGAAGTAGCAAGCAATAACTATGTGTAGAAATGTAATAGAATGTGTGCATGGAATAGAATAGAATCCTCCCCCTATGAAGTGTGATGCAAAATCCTAGCTTGTGCTTTGATGATGGATCTATGTGGATGTAAATGCAACAGATGGATGCAACTCTAGATGGAGTGATAGTAGTAAGGATGCTAGGTCCCTCATTATGGTCTCATAACTTTATATTTATAGGGTTCTCTTGATCTAATTTTGTAATTAACCCCGAAATGGCTGACCAGGAAAAAAATAAGAAGATGAAAAATGGCTAGAAAGAGCCCAAAAAGTGGTGGAAAGTTTGAAAAGGACCAGGGTGCCCAGGTGGGACCAGGGCACCCAAGTACTTGCCTTGGTGCCCCACTCTAGGCTAAAATGACAGGAAAATGATAGAAACAACTTGGGCATGTGGATGAAAATGTGGGGGAATGATGAAATAAGAGTAAAATAAGATGGCCAAAATATGGGGTTAATTAGTACTTTCTTCACTAAATAACCTTCTAAATAGGAGCATGAAACCGAGATAAATAAATGTATAAAGTGCATAATTTGTGACTACATTTTCCCCCGACTTTATGTTGGTGAGCTGAAAGCTCGGTAACATAAAGTAGATAGAAATGCGTACCTGATGTCCATGAAGATTGTAGTAGAAACATGTCGAAGGACTAGAAAAAAGTGTGGAATGAAAAAGAAAGATGGAGTGTGGAATCTAAAGATGAAAAATGTGCAAAAAAAATGATGAGAGTGAACCTAGGGCAGAAAACTGTGTGTATCCATGTTGGTGTGTAGTGTACCTACATGGTTAGTAAAACATGTGATGTCACGGAATGTTGTTGTTTTTGTTGTTGTTTCCCCCAATTTGACTATTTGTTTCTCATACGACTGGACCTACAAGGATAAAATGATCAAGTAGTCAAATATGTATGTATGTAAAACTACTATGTAAAATACACATGTATATGAAAGTGTGTAAAATACGCAACTGTAAAATACGTGAAATGAAAAAGTGTAAATGGAAAATGTGCACCTGATCCATGTCAAGAGAAAGAGTTTAGAAGGATATCCTGTACTGCGAGTGTTTTGGGAAATCTCACGCCACCCTGGCTAAAGAAGTGTAGGGAGGAAATTCTCTATATCCACTAAGCTCTAACCGCTTCTATTGAAATGTGTGTGAAGAGATATCTGTACATCCTAGTTTTTTGGGCAATACGATGCCACTGGATGAAGTAGTGTAGAGAGGCACACCCACTATAACCCCTAAGCCTGTAACTACTTCCCAGGAATGCTAAGGACACCATGTCCTATAAAATCCGCTGTGTATGGGGTTCGTAGACTGGTTTGAACCCACTCACTGTATGTAACCCAAAATGCCAAGGGTGGAAAGTTCATTGTACTGAACTGGTGTAACTGCAATGTGTTAATATGTAAACCCCAAATGATGCCCCCCTCTTTGGGGGCACATGGGATGTCGCTGATAGGAGAATGTGGCCCCAAAAGAGGACCAACCGCATGTACTCTGTAACTCTGCGTTGCAGGGGGAAAGGGGAGGTGCTTGGTAGAAACTAAGGTGCGTAAAAACAAGGATGGCTAGCCAAAAGAAGTGTTAGTACAAAAAACACATGCATGTAGAGAAGACAATGTGTAATCTACGTAAAAAATGTAAAAACTACTAAGCACAATAGTGTAAACATGAACGAAGACAAGTACACCGCAAAAATTAGGTCACAAACATGGGACATCACTCACGATGTCACAAGACATGCAAGGCCATCATGGCCACAAATAACACACAAGTGTGCACACCAAACATAGGGCAAATCCCACAGACAAGAAAAAAAACAGTAGCAAACAAGTAAAACATAAAACAAGTATTCATATAAACATGTAATCCTAAAACAAAAGTGTTGATCATGGAATACTCATTAACATGTCATAGAAATAACCAATATGTCAAAAGTGTGTATGATTAAGTAATATAAGATGCTAAGTACAAAATGAAACAATAACACCTGGATGAGATGAATGTGGATGACCCCAGTGACCAATATAGGAATGGTAAAAGGTGAGCATCCTTACCGCATGCATAGAAATTTGTCTCTGAAATCACACTAAAAAAGGCATAAACGCACATGTGTGGATGGTATAGATAATGAAATATAAGAAATCAATCTAACATGTGTAATAAAGTGAACATGTAAAACACTAGTAAGCAATATTAAATTCCTCCAAGACGATGCGATGGATGGATGGAATGTAAGATGGAATGACAGGATCCACGTGCCCCCCAAGTGGATGGAAGTGTATGTAATGAGGTTCATTTTTCCCCCCTCAGTAGTCAAGAATGAACCATAAATGAGAGTGTGTCATCAGGAAATGATCAAGTAGTGTTTGTTGTGTCTAGTGCGTTGTGATGAATGTGTATGTAGTGGTGATGAAGTGTGAACATATAGAAAGGATGAGTGTGAACCCTATAGACGAAGCTTCTATCACGAATAGATGAATGGAGGAGTGATGATTTATCCTAAGCATATATCACTATAAGATGAAAGGACAGGATGAGTGATGATTTAGACTAAACGTATATCACTATATAACGCGTATATCACTAAGCGTAACCGTATGATGAAGGATAAGGAGTAGTGACGAAACCTAAGGTGTATACCAATACTAGATGATATAATGGAGGTAGTGATCTATCCTAAAGTGTATACCACTACTAGATAGGAAGAGAGTGAGTGATGATTTAACCTAAAGCATATGTCATTAGCCTAGGAATGTTGCATAGGATGCAATGTCACATTATGAATGTAAGGTCCATTTGATTTGTCTAAAGCCTCAGCATTCGAGTATGGACCGAGAAAATAAAGTGTGTCATAGGGTAGTGAGTGTAGCGTGTAGAAAACAATGTAGTATGTGTAATGATGACATGACCATGTGGTGAGTAGGGTTTGTAAATGTGTGGTGTGTAAAATGCAATGCTTAGTGTAAACAACATATAATGTATAATACACAATGTACATGTGTGATAAGGTAGAATGTATGTCCATGAAAATGTAAAGATAGACCCATATGTAATGTAACCTAGCATAGGATGTAGAATCTGTATGTGATGTACAGATGTGTAGTGTATGATGTGACTAAGTATAGATTATGCGTAGATATCGTAGTGGTGTATATAATGTGTAAAATGAATTGGTGTATGCTAGTAATGCATGGATTATATGGTATATGTAAGATGAATACTAGGATTATTTGTGATATGAAAATTTCAAAATGTTGTAGACTAAATGTATAATGTAGAGTGTTTGACACATAATGTGTGATATTCCTAGAGTGTGGTATTTGGAATTCAATGTAATAATAATCCCTCAACAATCAAGTGTGAACCGAATCACAAGAGTGTGTCACCGGGTAAAGGTGGTGCTAGGACGTGAAATTGGTATACCTATATGAAGATTAAATAGATGATAAATACTAAGGAGGATGGATTGTGTGATTAGTATGCCCCTTGAGTGTATGATAAAATGTGTCTGATGTGATAAAAATATATGAGGGTGATGAAGCATTATAGAATTTTTAATTGTTGATGTGTAAGGAGTGTTAGAGTGTTATAGATGTGTTTATCTATAGGTGGTTGTGTAATGGAAGAATATAGTAATTTAATATTAAACAAGGTGATTTTATGGTAAAGGACACCTCAACAGTCATATAAGAACCATACAAATATGAGTGTGTCATCAGGAGGGTAGAGTGACAAGAGTCACCTACACCTTGTTTGTCAATGTTTACATTAGAAGTAGGTAGTGGAAGTGTAAGTGAAAATATATCATGAACATTAGAAGGAGGATTATTTTCTTTGATGAACTTAATTGGGGAGTTTATATTTGAGAGGAGGCCATATTGCACTGAGTCATAAAGGAGGTTGTTTAGGTTGACTTTGTAATTCAATAGACAAGCTAGTAGGAGGAATTAGAGAACTAACATTGATATGTGGTAGCTTAGAATTTGCTTTAGTGATGTTATCCTGATGCTCATGAGGTGGAGAAGAAGAAACATGAGAAATATGAGCATGATTTGATGAAACTATAGTATTTTTATGTCTAGGTGAAGAATCATGATGCATATGTGAATGATCATCAACATTAAGCATGTAATGAATAAGAGAAACATATATATATATTCTATAAAAATATTAGAGGAGGGTTCACTAGCAGCCATAAGAGCTTTCTTAGATTGATCTTGATTATGAAAAGGTGGAATAGACTTAGGAGTCCATGTGGGTATAGTATTTTTCGGTGGGCATGCAATATGATGTTTTCTAGTGAAATAAATAAAGTTGTGACACTAAAGATGTTTGAATCTAAGTTTTAAAACATAACAGTTGTGGTCATTATGTCAATTTATTTGATGGTAATGGCAATATGGATGACCTTGATAATTTTTTTGGCAACAAGGAGGATAATAATCAATGGACGGTAGAGTGATCAATTCATGACTAAGAATATTAGTAAAAATGTCATGTAGCTTAGTATTGCGATCAAATATGAGAGGCTCAGGCAATGAAATGACCTGAGGATCAACTAGATGACATGTAGTGGACACATATTGAATGCGAGACGTAGAGGGATTAAAACATGTAATTGAGAAGCATCCTTAAGATGTTGGATTTCAGATCTAAGATATGTGATTGTGGATTCCATGGTTTATTAGATGGAGGGTCATTAAGACTAGGATCAACAAAGAAACAATGAAGCATAGAACTTAATTCATCTGGTGGCGTATTGTCATCAAAATACTTGGTGTGTGGGGATATTTGTAGCACAACCTGACAAGTGGGATATCTCCAAAGTAAATCAGATAAAGAAACTTGACCCATAATAGAAGAAAAATAAGGATCCTAAGCATGAAATAGGTTGGGTTTACCAAACTGATTAACTAAAAATGATAAGATGAGGGATGTAGTTAGTTTAATCTAGGAGGACATAAACGTTGTAAATAAATGTGCTAAAGTAATGTAGAAATTACTAAATGATTAAACTAATGTAATAAAACCCTAATGTGTAAGGAGAGGTTAAGGAAAGAACTCAACTGATAATTCATGACTATCGGAGAGTGTCACAAGTCAGACTGGAAATTTCAGGAATAGGAACGAATGTATAGAGGTCTTGAAAAGGCTAGATCTGAAAGTTCTAAAGAGACTAGGGTGCCTATAATAGGAATGGGATTCCCACGAGCACTCTGGTATGAAATATAGGCACCCTAGTCTGAGAAAAATATCTGAAACTAGTTCTCACATGATCAGAATGTGGTCTGAAACCCTCGTTGTGTGTCGCATCAGGTTCACTGTCCCGCGTTGTATGTCACCGATAATTAAAGATGTAGAAATACTTGCAAAAGACCAAAAGGAAGTATCAAAACCCTAAAAAAAAGATGCAGAATGAATGGGTCAGACTGACCTCAACTGCCACAATAATGGGCTTACTACTCTGAGTGTTGCACTACATTTTGGACCCAAATGTAGTTGTGGTGTGTGTGTGTGTGTGTGTGTGTGTGTGTGTGTGTGTGTGTGTGTTTTCATCCAATCACTTTGTGAAGTAATGAGCAATAACTAAATGTAGAAAATGTAATAGTATGTGTGCATGGAATAGAATAGAATCCCTCCCCCTATGAAGTGTGATGAAAACTTGTGCCTTGATGATGGAGCTATGTGGATGCAAATGCAATAGATGGATGCAACTCTAGATGAGTGATAGTAGTAGATGATGCTAGGTCCCTCATTATGGTCTCATAACTTTATATTTATAGGGTTCTCTTGATCTAATTTTGTAATTAACCCTAACATGGCTGACTAGGAAAAAGATAAGGATGAAAAATGGCTAGAAAGAGCCCAAAAAGTTGTGGGAAAGTTTGAAAAGTCTCGGGGCACTCCAGGTGGGACTGTGGTGCCCATAGGTGCCCCAGTACAGGCATAGGTGCCCTAGTTAAGGCTAAAATGATGGGAAAATGCCAAAACAGATTGGGCATGTGGATAAAAATGTGTGGGAATGACAAAATAAAAGTAAAATAAGATGGCCAAAATATGGGGTTAATTAGTACTTTCTTCACTCAAGAACCTTCTAAATAGTAGTATGAAACCAGGATAAATAAATGTCTAAAGTGCATAATTTTGTGACTACAAGAATAGGTGCTTATGTTATCATTTCTTCCTCTTCTCTTTCTTCTTCTATTTCTTCCTCTCTTTTTTCTTCTGAAGGAATGAGGAATAGTGATTCTACAACTGATTTAAGAGGAGTTTTAGGAACGTTTCCTCTTACCTATACAATAGAAAGTCTGAAATCAACTTGCAATTGTTATTCAAATAATGGATCAACAATTCCCCTTGTATGATAAGCTTGGGTGTACCTTAATTTAGTCATTTTCTTTACAATGTTAGAGAGGAATAAAACTTGAAAAATGCATATTTTTCATCAAGGTTGCAACAAGGCCTTTAGAATATTGAAATATTATTTTTGGTATTTTTTAGTTTTTTAATTTTTTATGGATTTTTGAATTTATTTTTTTGTATTTTCAGAGATCTTTATGGGTACACTGAGGAAGATCTCTCCCTACTAGAGTCACCAAAAATTGTTATTGAAATAATTTTTCATGGGGTAAATTATGGGTTTCCCAAAATGGTTACAGGGCTAAGCCCTTCCTTATTTTGTATGGGTAGGATCCCATTATTGAATGTAAACTAAATAAGAACCATGGGTGGACATTAAGTCAGGGATCACACAAGAACACTCCACTAAATATGTGGAAAAGTTCTTGTACAAAGTTACAAGGGAGAAATTTACAGTGAAGGGAGGTATAAGGGAATATGAGAAATAAAGACAGAGGGTTAATATTATGGGTAGCCTTACATAATCAGCATACATCGACCAGTGTGGGTTCACATTCAATTAAAAGAATATTACTTATTAAAAAAACAATGAGATCAAAAAACTAAAAACACAAAGTTCCATTCATCTGTTCCTCAAATATAAAAATCCTATCCTTGGTTGTTCAAGATCACTATGATTGAAAAGATAGGAAATAGAGAGAGAATAAATAAAAGCATAAGAAAATAAATGGAAGAAATTCAAATCTTATTTCTTATGCAGTGGTGATACAAATATTAACAACATATAAAAATCATGAATTTCTAGCCAATAAATAAATCTTCGAAAACTAAAAACTTTCCTTAGAATGGAGAATCCATTCCAATTTATAGCATTGCGAATTATCTTCTCATCTACCCCCCAGATGACCTTTAAATTTCTTATTGCACTTGTGACTTTCATCTTCCTAGGAAGTGAGTAAATAAGTCCCCTTTTTATAAATCAAAATAGAATTCTATTTTTTTATTAGATAAGGTAATAAGATAGGGATTTTGGCTCCCAAAATCCTTACAAATGAGATATGTCATGAGAGACGTGAAGGAGAAAAATATATAACATTGAGGAAAAGAAGAAATGACATCTAATAGCGGTCAAAAGAGAAGAAACCTGAGTGAATGTAAGCCAAACCTAAGGGTGAGTCAAGGATACTTGGCTTAACCCAAAGATTAGGTGAAAACATTAAGGATCACCACCTGAAGTGGTCTTAGAGTAGCTTTGTATCACATAATGTTTCGTGTGATGGACCTTTGTCCATCCATCACCACCATTCCCCAAACATGAGGATCTAAGCATATAATCATTAATGGGTGCGAGGATCACTTCAAGATTCCCATTTATAGAGTCAACCATCCTTCCACAAAAATGGGTTCTCTTTCCCCCCATCCACTTTCATGTAACCACCAAACTTAACGGTGCGGGTAATTTTGATAACATGCATCAGATTTTTCAGTCCCGAGAAAGTAGATTGATTCAAGGCCCAAAATCATGAAAATCGGCTAAGTCCTAGTCCGCACAGCAGTTGGGACAGTTGGGACGTCGGGGCGCGAATCGGTCGAAAATCCGCCAGGCAGTCTAGGGTAGTTGGGACAGTTGGGACGTCAGGGCGCGGCATTTCAGCCGAAAAGTCAGGCGAGTCCGAAAGAGGAAAAAATGGTTTTGGGACATCCGGGACAAAAGTACGTGAAGGACGCGGATCGGCCGGTTTGGCGCAAGTCAGTCCATTTCGGGCGGTTCGGAGATATTTGTCCCAGGCAGTCTGGGACAGTTGGGACAAAAGTACGCGGAGGACGCGAACCGGCCAGTTCGGCCGAAACAGAGGACTTTCATTTGGGACATCCGGGCCAAAAGTACGCGAGGGATGTGAAAATCTGAAAGAGCCGAGAGCGAATGTGATCTTGCCACATGTCTTCACGTCAAACAGGAACAAGGAAGCCCGAATCGGGTGGTTTGGAGATATTTTTCCCAGACAGTTCGGGACATCTGGGCCAAAAGTATGCGTGGGACACGAAAAGCTAAAAGAGCCACCAACGAATCAGAATGTGCCACGTGTCAGAAGGTTGTAAAATTTGGCTAAGTGTTTGGCGCAATGTAAAAGTGCGCCCCTCAGGCCCAAACCAATAAAATCGTGCCACGTGTCCAAGTTTAAAGGCCCGAACGGAATTTTCAGAGGATGAACCCACGGATGAATCAGATCCTGACACGTGTCATCCAAGTGGCAGTGCACGGGAAAAATTCAAATATTTTCCCGCCGATCCGTTTTGGCCTGTTTTTGCCCTAAATCTTCAAATCGCCATATCTTTCGATCCAGAGCTCGGATTTTCACGTTCTTTATATCAATGGAAAGCTGGTGAAATTATCTACATGATTCTAGGGTCAATCTTGCATTTTGGTTCAGTTTGGAGAGAGAAAATCAAGAAACGTCTCTGGCGCATGGTAATGGCCAGAACTGACATTTCAACAACCAGTTTTAATGTAGAATGGGTCGCATTCTTCTCCAATTTGGTCAAAAATGACAGGGTATGGGTTTGTAAGGTCCCCCATGCTGATTTAATGCATTTAGAGTCAATGAGGAATGGGCTCCCATGTTTTTTATGTTTTCTCTCTCCTGGGCTTCCCATGCAATGTAAAAGCCAGATTTGGCTCATTTCTTCGGGGGAACACTTTTTGGCATTGCAAACTTCTTCTTTCACCTCCAGCAAGTGATAGTTGTAAGAATCAGACCTTTTTCAAGTTTGTAATAGGTTTATACCTCTTTGATGGTGGAATGCAAGAGATTTTTACATGGAATTGACAGTGCAAACTCTGTGAATGATTTTAGTCCTCTGTTTGTATTGTTTTACTTCATTTTAAGACCACTAATTACATCTATCATCTTGTGTATGTTTTCCCTTGTTGCATTTCATGAATTTGTGTCTATTTACATGGCAAAAAATGTTTCACCACTCCTTTTGGTGCATCACCATCTTTAGTTTAGTTCCATTTTTGCATTTTTTTCCCTGTCTCCTTGCAATCTAGGGTAGAATTAGAGTTAGAACCTCTGTAGTTGTGCAAAATATAGATCTAAATCAGAGGAGTTTGAGGAACCAGCCTCTATTCTGGAGATTCCTCTCTCATTTTCACAAGTCCCACACTTGGAGAGAGGTTTCCATGTTGTGCAATCACACTGGATGCTCTAAACATCAACCTAGAACCCTGATTTGCATCCAGGGGTGCTGCTGATTTGCAACAACAGTTTTGGCATGCCCGGTGGGACACTAGAGGTCTCATTTTTATTGCAGCAAAGTTGATGTGCATCTGCTGCAATTTTCTTGCTTGAAAAGAGCTATTATTTGCATATCTGGCGACTCCAAGGGGAAGAATCAACTGGTTTCAGCAGTGCAGGCCTGAAAACTCATGAGAAGAGTCACCACAAGGTCAAGAGTTGGAGAAGAAGAAGTGTTGTTTGAATACCTGCAATTATCTCCAAGAAGAAGGCAAAGAGGAAGAAGGATTCAAAGGTCTCCATCTCCACCAAACAGAACTCTCTCAACTCCTCCACCTGGTAGGCCTTTCATTCAGTCAACAAGGGTTTTAAGACCAATTAGAATGGCACAAAACAACCCCTATGTCAACTTCACAGGCAGCAGCCCACTTGCCCTCAATGCACAACATCCAATTCCTATTGCAGCCTTGAAGAACATTCCGTACTTCACTGGAGAAAATCAGACTACTCCAGGTGATCATGTTAAAGATATTGCTAACCTTTGTGCAATTCATGAAATCAATGAGATGCAAGTGGCTGTCAAGTTACTGGCATCTTCATTCAAGGGTAAAGCATTGCAATGGTTTAGGAGCCTTGGAGCTGGTTCTATCACAAATTGGAATCAGCTGTGTATAGCACTTCATGAGCAATTTGGAGAAAAGGGAGACAACTTGTCTCTTTTGGAGCAGCTGACAACCATCAAGAGAGCTCCCAATGAACAGCTGACCGATTTCAACTTCAGATTTCAAAAGACTTGGGAGAGAATTCCAGTGGCAGTCAGACCAACAGCAGAAGGTGCTTTTCTCTACTATCTCAAAGCTCTAAATTCTGATATTTCTATGTTGATTCAGTCCATGGGAGGCATAACTATCCCTATGGCTTATAGCATTGCCATTAGGGCTGAAAATTGTTTGATCCAAGCTGGCAAACTTGCCCCTAGACCTCCCATGCCATTGTTTCCAAGTTTAGAGAGTCCAAACACCAATCAAGCACCTAATTTGGCTCCTTCTCCCACTCCTAGAAATCAGAGTTCAAATGAAGCTTCCACTTCATCTCCAAGTGCCCCAAATGAGCTTCAAGAAGTCATGAAGCAATTGCAAAACCTAGGCAATGAGCTGGTTACTCTCAAAAGGCAGCAGGCCCAAGGTTTTAGACCTTCTTATCAACCCCAAGCTCAGCCTAACAGGCAGCCATACCAACCACAAAGGCCACCTAATCCAGCTGCAAATATGAATCAAACAAGGCCTCCTGCCAATAGACCATTTCAGCCCTATAATCCAAATGCCATATCTGCCTCTAAGGCATTGGTGCCAACACAAAACAACATTTCCCAGGAGTATGATTGGTGTTTTCCATGCAATGAGCCTCATAACCAATCCATGTGCTTCAATGGTGCTTTGAATCAAGCATTAATGGTGACAACTACTGGTGTGGAGGGTGAGGGCAGTCAAGGAAACAACCAACAACAAGAAACATTCCAACAGCAATCAGCCCCAAATGACACCACATTGGTAAATTGGCAAGCAGAGGATTTTTGTGGCATGAACCAGGTAGTTTCTCAAGGTGTTGCAGCCAACACAAGGTCAAAAAGGAGGAATTTGGGTGAAGAACAGCCATTAGCCCCAACCAATCCACGACCTTCTATGGTTCCACAAGTGGTTGGCAAACAAAATCCGGTTGTAAATGCACAAGGGCAGCCAAGAACAGCCCCTAGGCCAACTCAAATACCAGTTGTTGCTGCCCACATGCAAGGAGTGAATGTGCAAACCAAGGGACAGCAAAGAGATCCTTCATCACCATTCAGTATCATTGATCAGATGAAGAAGACAAACGTCAATATATCAATGTGGGAATCCCTATCTATCCCAGGCCAAAGAGATCTGCTGCAAGCTGCCATGAAGGACTGGCCAACTTCGAATCAGCAAGTTCAGATGCAAGACAAAGTGCTTACAAATGCTGCCCAGCCTGAGGGAAATCATGGAGGACAGCAAGGTAAAATGTTGAAGCCCCCTCCTTTCTATGTTTCATTGATCATTGGAAATCAGCTAGTGCACAATTGCATGATAGACTCCGGGGCAAGTAGCTCGGTAATGCCTAAACAAATAGCTGATCAGCTAGGGCTCCAGTATGAAACCATATCCAAAGGGGTAGTGCAGCTAGATGGGACAGTAGTAACAACAGTTGGGGTGATTAGAAACTTGAGTCTTACCTTGCATGCATGTCCAAATGTTGTTGTTTTACAAGATGTATCAGTCATAGACCTTCCACCACTCTTTGCCCTATGCTTGTCAAGGGACTTCACAGCCAAGATTGGGGGATATTTGTCTGCTGATTGGTCACACATGCTGTTCAGAACGAGGTATGGAACTAAGGCTACAATCAGGTCTGAACCTATTGCAAACTTCCACATTGAGCCTTACACTCCAAGTCAGATCAACGCCAATTGTTCAGCATTTGATCAAGAAGACCACCCAAGCACTGATGAGGCTGACACCAAGGTTGGAAGCATCCCGGATCTAACTCTTGATGAATGGGCAAACAAGATACATGCATTTGATCCTTATCAAGAAGTGGAAGAATCTGAGCTAGGGGTCTATTGCATACATGAAGAAAATCAGCCTATTCCTAGCATCACCAAGCCAAACCACAAAGATGACAATGAGGTATGGCAGCTGTTTTTTGATGGATCAAGGAGTAGACAAGGTGCAGGAGGTGGAGCTATGCTTGTTTCACCTCAAGGAATAAAGTACTATTCAGCTTTTAGATTTCAGTTTGCATGCTCCAATAACACTGCTGAATATGAAGCCTTGGTGCAAGGGATGCATTGGGCAATCAAGAAGAAAATAAAGAACTTGCAAGTCTTTGGTGACAGTGAATTGATTGTAAATCAGGTCAAGGGACAACATGCTACCAAAAATGATCTTCTCAAGTGCTACAAGAACAGGGTGTGGGACCTCATGGAATATTTTGAGGGTTTTGGCATCAAATCCATTCCTAGGAAAGAGAATCAAGCTGCTGACAGGCTTGCAGCAGTAGGGGCAGCCTTTGACATTGTGGAAAGCATTCAACAAGACAAGGTACAGCCAAACATCCACGTGATTGTGAGGCCTTCAGTGCCGGATAACAATGTCAGTTGGCAAGTGTTTGAAAATGACCAGTAAATCATCCATTTCTTGCAAGAAGAAGCTGAGTTCTCAGCCAAGAATCAAGAAAAATTGGAACAGCAGTATGGTGACCAAGTGGTACAGCTGAGAACTAACAAGCTGCCCAAGGGACTTATCACTTTGGAGTCCATTTTTAACCCCAATGATCAGTTTAGAAAGGAGAAAGCAAACATTCAGGTCAAGAGAGAGGATTCAGTATCCATCTTGGTAGAAGAGAACAAACCATTGCAAATTGGAAGGATGACAACTGAACAAGAAAGGTATGAGTTCATACAGCTGTGTCAAGAGTTCCCTGACGTGTTTGCTTGGAGCTATGAAGACTTGAAAGGTTTCAATCCCAACTTAGCTCAGCATACCATCGAATTGGATCCAAATACTAAGCCTGTCAGGCAGAAACAAAGACCAGTCAATCCACACATGGAGCCTCTCATGAGGAAAGAATTGGACAAGCTGATTGAGTCAAGGATCATATTCCCAATCAAGCATTCTAGTTGGGTTGCCAACTTAGTTCCAGTCAGAAAGAAGAGTGGAGAGATCAGATTGTGTGTTGACTTCAGAGACTTGAATAGAGCCTCTCTCAAGGACCATTACCCACTCCCTTCCATGGAGAAAATCTTGCAAGTTGTGGCTGGCTCCGAGAGGTTTTCACTACTTGATGGCTACTCAGGCTACAATCAGATTATGGTGAAGGAAGAAGACCAGTTCAAGACAGCCTTCACAACCAAATGGGGAACTTTTGCATACAGGAAAATGCCATTTGGGCTGTCCAACGCTGGTGCTACCTTCCAAAGGGCAATGGACATGGCATTCAAAGGTTTGATTAACAACGTGGTGCTGATTTACCTTGATGATATCACTGTTTTTTCCAAAAATGCAGCAGACCACCTCTCTCATTTGAGACAAGTCTTCACGAGGTGTAGGAGATTTGGAGTGTCTTTGAATCCTAAGAAGTGTATCTTTCTTGCACATGAAGGAAAGCTCCTTGGCCATATTGTCTCCAAAGAAGGATTAGCAATTGATCCAGAGAGGGTTGAAGCCATAAGAGCACTACCATTGCCAAGCCACAAGAAAGCCCTTCAGAGTTTCTTGGGAAGGATAAACTTTGTTCGGAGGTTTGTCCCAGATTTTGCAGCCCTTGTCAAGCCCATAACCAAAATGTTAAAGAAGAGCATGGCTTTCAAATGGACAGACAGAAGGCAAGGAGATTTTGAAGCAATCAAAGAAGATAGCCTACCAATCAAAGAAGCCATCTCTCAAGCACCAACTCTCATCAACCCGAACTTCTCCAAGGATTTCATCCTCTATGCATTTGGAGGTAATGACACTATTTCTGCCATTTTGGTACAGCAGAACAAGGATAATGATGAGCAGCCAATTGCCTTCTTCAGCCGGAGCCTAGATGACTATGAGGTGAGGTACTCTTTTATTGAGAAGCATGTACTTGCAGTAATCAGAAGCTTGAAGAAATTCAAGCATTTAGTCTCAAACAACAAGGTCCAGTTGCTGGTCTCACATGCTGGGGTTAAGGACTTCCTCCTCAACAAGGATTTGAATGAGAAAAGGGCAGGTTGGATCACCCATGTCATGGAGTATGACATTGAGATCAAGATCACCAAGCTGGTAAGAGGGAAAGGATTGTGTGAGCAGCTGGTTTTGGGGAAGCAAAAAGAAGTATGCAATGAAGAAGAGGCTGTTTTGACAGTCCAGGACAGCCATGAGCCAAGTGGCAATCAAGAAGAAGACAATGCTGCCCCCACTCCTTGCTGGACCCAAGGTATTATACACTTCCTAGGCACAGGCCTATGCCCTCCGGAGATGAACAAGACCCAAAGGAGACACTTCAGATTGCAGGTTGTCCCGTATGCCATTGTTGATGGAGTTTTGTTCAAGAAAGATGTGAATGGAGTGCTGCTGAGATGCATTAGCACAAATCAGATTCAAAGGGTGTTGGAAGAGTTCCATGGTGGACCAGCTGGTGGTCATTTTGCACCAAGAGTGATAGCTCTAAAAATCATGAAGGCTGGTTATTATTGGCCTAAAATCTTCAGTGATTGCTATGCATGGATCAAGAGGTGTAAGAATTGTGCATTCTTCACAGGAAAAGAGAGACTTGCTGCCCTTCCATTACATCCAATCTCAGTTGACCAGCCATTCATGCAATGGGGTTTGGACTTCATTGGAGTCATTAATCCCAATTCAAGCCAAGGGCACAAATGGATTTTGACAGCCACGGACTACTTCACCAAATGGACAGAAGCAGTAGCACTCAAAGAGGCAAATGAGTCTAGCATCTTAGACTTTTATGAGGGGATAACAACCAGATTTGGTGTACCTGCTACAATAATCTCTGATAATGCATTGGCATTCATTGGATCTAAGGTGACTGAGTGGGCTGTCAAGAACGGGATCTACCTAAGCACTTCATCAAACTATTACCCTCAAGGTAATGGCCAGGCCGAGTCTACAAACAAGAACTTGTTGAGGATCATTAGGAGGACTCTTGATGAGAATCAGAGGTCTTGGCATACCAAACTGAAATCAGCCTTATGGGCTGATAGGATAACTCCCAAGAGATCCACAGGTAACTCTCCATTCAGGCTTGTCTATGGAAGAGAAGCAATCTTGCCCATGTCACTTGAGTTGCCAACATTGGAACTCATGAAGCAGCTGGAGTTGCTAGAGTTTGAGCCCATGGAGGTGAGGTATGCAGAGTTGATGGAGCTGCAAGAGATCAGAAATCAGGCATCCCAAGCAATGGAAAAGGATCAAGCTTTGATCAAGAAGACCTTTGATAGGAAGGCCAAGGATAGATCCTTCCGAGTTGGAGATCTAGTGTTGAAATGGGATGTGGATAGAGCAAAACCGGGAAGGCATTCAAAATTTGATGCCATTTGGAGTGGCCCATACATGGTCACGAAGTGCAAGAACAACAATGCTTTCCAATTGGCCTCATTGGATGGTGAAGAACTGCAGATTCCAGTCAATGGAATCTATCTCAAGCGTTGCTTCTAGAGGGAAATTTACCACCTTGTAAATATTAGATTAGATTTTCATTCCTCCAAGTGCTTGTGCACATTGTTTTGTTGTAGGTTAGTTTTGTTTTCCCTAAGTGCTTTGGCACAGCTTGCTATCCATGGAGATGTTTTGCAGTCCTTGCTTCCATCAGGTGATATTCCATCTTCCTCCTTGCACATTCTAAGTCAGTTGAGGTTCTAAACAGAATATTTGATGACTCCATGCCCAATGGACTGCTTCAGGCAACTGGTAACTTCATCCAGCAGGCAGATGACCCCGCTGAGTCACCAAATTGTTATCCAAAATTCACCCCCCAGGGTAATTTTGATAACATGCATCAGATTATTCAGTCCCGAGCAAGTAGATTGATTCAAGGCCCAAAATCATGAAAATCGGCTAAGTCCTAGTCCAGGCAGTTGCGGGACAGTTGGGACGTCATCGCGAATCGGCCGAAAATGGCGGTCCGGGTAGTTGGGACAGTTGGGACGTTGGGGAAAAAGGCCACCAAATTCCGGGGCAGTTGGGACATCCGGGAAAGTAGGGAGGAAACAGCCGAGCAAGTTGAATTTCAGGCGGTTCGGAAATTTTTCCCAGGCAGTCTGGGACAGTTGGGACAAAAGTATGCGGAGGACGCGGACCAACCGATTCGGCCGAAACAGAGGACTTTCGTCTGGGACATCCGAGAAAAAAGTACGCGTGGGACGTGAAAAATCTGAAAGAGCCGAGAGCGAATGGGATCTTTCCATGTGTCTTCGCCGCAAGCAGGAGCAAGAAATCCCGAATCGGGTGGTTTGGAGAGATTTTGTCCCAGAGCAGTTTGGGACAGTTGGGCCAAAGGTACGCGGGACGGCTGAAAAGGGGACGCGGGAAAAGCCGAGGGAGAAGCCCTGCCAACGAATCAGAACGTGCCACGTGTCCAAGGTTGAAAATTTTGGCTAAGTGTTTGGCGCAAGGTAAAAGTGTGCCCCTCAGGCCCGAACCAATAAAATCGTGCCACGTGTCCAAGTTTAAAGGCCCAAAAGGAATTTTCATAGCATGAAACCGCGGATGAATCATAGCCTGACATGTGTCATCCAAGTGGCAATGGGCGGGAAAAATTCAAATATTTTCCCGCCGATCCGTTTTGGCCTGTTTTTGCCCTAAATCTTCAAATCGCCATATCTTTTGATCCAGAGCTCAGATTTTCACGTTCTTTATATCAATGGAAAGATGGTGAAATTATCTACATGATTCCATGGTCAATTTCTAATTGTGGTTCAGTTTGGAGAGAGAGAAAATCAAGAAATGTCTCTGGCACGTGGTAATGGCTAGAACTGACATTTCAACAACCAGTTTTAATGCAAAATGGGTCGCATTCTTCTCCAATATGGTCAAAAATGACAGGGTATGGGTTTGCAATGTTCCCCATGCTGATTTAATGCATTTGCAGTCAATGAGGAATGGGATCCCACATTTTTTACATTTTCTCTCTCCTGGGCTCGACCTATGCAATGTAAAAGCCAGATTTGGCTCATTTCTTCGGGGTTGAACACTTTTTGGCATTGAAAACTTCTTCTTTCACCTCCAGCAAGTGATAGTTGTAAGAATCAGACCTTTTTCATAGTTTGTAACAGGTTTATACCTCTTTGATGGTGGAATGCAAGAGATTTTTACATGGAATTGACAGTGCAAACTCTGTGAATGCTTTCAGTCCTCTGTTTGTATTGTTTTACTTCATTTTAAGACCTCTAATTACATCTATCAGCTTGTGTATGTTTTCCCTTGTTGCATTTCATGAATTTGTGTCTATTTACATGGCAAAAAATGTTTCACCACTCCTTTTGGTGCATCACCATCTTTAGTTTAGTTTCATTTTTTTGCATTTTTATCCCTGTCTCCTTGCAATCTAGGGTAGAATTAGGATTAGAACCTCTGTAGTTGTGCAAAATATAGATCTAAATAGAGGAGTTTGAGGAACCAGCCTCTATTCTGGAGATTCCTCTCTCATTTTCACAGTCCCACACTTGGAGAGAGGTTTCCATGTTGTGTAATCATACTGGATGCCTGAAACATCAACCTAGAAGCTTGATGTGCATCCAGGGGTGCTGCTGATTTGCAACAAGTCCCTAGTTAACAAGTGATCAACTAGAGATGAAAATGTTTTGTTCTCTATCCCACTTCCACCATTACTTCCACCATCACTATCTTCCAGATCCCCCCTCACGTGAACCTTTTTTTCAGCCTTTGCATGCTCTAGATCCATTGTTCTAAGAAATAAACCAGGGATATTAGAAACAGGGTCCATATCAATAGATTCCCACTCTCTCTACGATGAAACATCATCCATTTGAGTGATCGAAACTTCCATCAGAGACACATCATTTGAGCAACACACCTTTTGATCATATCTTTCACGTCTACACTTGTTTTAAAAGATTAAGGAACTTTCCACATGAATATGTTGTTCCCATCTTCCCTCCAAGGAGTTAAGAAATATTATCTTGGGTATTTCGGAACCCACATTGAGATTAAGAAATAACCAGGAAAAAACCAGTCTGGCATGAGACTTATTTGTAGGATTAATAGCTATCAGTACTCCCATGGATCTATCTATCCCTAGGAAACTTTCCAACTCCCAGAATTCCAAGAAAAAAATAGGGAGTTAAATTTATAAAAAAGGGCCTAAAAAGTGTAATCATGATGCATAATTGTCTCCCATCGGTGGAGGATAAAAGTAGCATTTCCATAAATCAAGGAGCTCCAAGGAAAACTTTAAATATCTCCAACTCATCTTGGAAGGAAAAAAGAAAACCTTCTCCCGCAAGTTCCCAGACCTCGTACCTGAAGACCCATTTCCTTCTACACCAATCTCTCACAAAATTGATATTCAGTCTCAAACCTATAAACCTTCCAACAAGCAAAAATCTGAATCTTGCTTTAGCCTTGTCAATGACTGATCTTGGAATTGACAACTGTGGCTCAACATCTTTCTAGGAAGAGAAAAGCTTTACTGGTTCCCTATGTGCATCTACATATAATTTGGTAACCTAATTCGGAGGTCCTCCCACACCTCCTCCCATGTTTTTTTTTCATTTCTCCACAAAATGGAATTTTTTAATGCAACATTAGGGAGTCAATTAAGTGAAAAGTCAAAAAAAAACATGATCATAAAAAATGAAGGATTAAAAGGAGGGGAGAAGAGGGGAAATAATGAAGAGAGGGGAGAAAACATGCTTCCAAGTATGGATGAAGGTTCCTCCACCCTTGATGGATATCAGTTATGAAGATGATGTAGATGAAATCTTGATATATGATAACACTCAAGGATGATGCTCTATCGATTAAGATTGGTCCCTTGAAATCCTTATGCCTTGAAGACTTCCCTAGAATGACGCACCTTTTGTAGTACATTTGAATTCAATGAAAAATGAGGTGATGAACATTTGACCAATCAAGACAATGCATGATTCCTTACCTTTATTAAACAAAACTTCCATCCCTCAAAACATTGATATTCCTCCAAACTACTAAGTTCTTGATAAAACTTGAGACCATTCCCCATAAAATTCAACATGATTATCCCGACACTTGAGAAATGAAATTACCGATGAGATGAAGAAAATAAAATTCAAACCATGAGATGAAGAAGATGAGATATTGGATTGAATATTCTTGAAACATTTGATCAATTCATCCGATGAAGTGAGAAGCACATTGTAACCAAATTGCACCATTGTGACCGAAATTGGGGACCGAGAGGGCTCTTCTTCTGCTTAAATTGCAATTCCCTTTGCACCCTCTACAATCATGATTTCTTTTACATGATGCTTGGGATTAGTGAGGCATGCAGAGAGTAAAATACCATTACCATCTTGAGCATTTCTTGGATGCTTAATATTTTTAGTAAATTCTTCCCGGGTGACTATTCTTTACATTTTTTTTGAATGATCACTTTTGAGTGATTTTCTTATTAGGGGAATGAACTAAATGAATTGAATCCATTATTTATTCATACTTACTATTATTATTAATTATATTTAATATGAACTAAATGAATTGAATCCATTATTTATTCATACTTACTATTATTATTAATTATATTTAATATGAAATTAATAAAAAATAGACATTGGCCATAGAGTGTCAGATCAGAGTGAAAATGGTTTCAAAAATTTCTACTTCTGATATCGGGATACGTTGCTCCAATATTTGGGAGTTTCTCTTGTCTAGATGATCATGAAAATGAAAAGTAAACTTGAAGTTATTTAACTTCAGCATTAGACAAGGAATAATGTAAAAAATAATATTCATTCATATCTTGAAGAACATTTAATTTCAAGGGGTAATCAAATGCTCAAAATAAAGATAATTTTTTGTAGATCACATGCTCCGAATTTGAGGAAACTTGGATCACTCCAACTTCGTAGATTTAAGGAGACATTTTCAATCGCTGGAAATTCTAAAAGTCTATAAAAAAGGATGAGATAATTAATAAGGGTATGATAATGGTGCACAGGTTATATGGAAATTATTTATATACTTCTTCTAGTGCTTACCTCCTAGATACATGTCTTCTTGAAAGAGATTTCTAAGCTTGCTTGAAATGACTTATTTCTCCCCTGCTACTAAGGATCATTCTCATGAGGTTCAATAGAAACATCAATATGCTACAAACACCTTGAAGTCTATTGAGACAAAATCCATATACATATATGAAGGAAAACAATTCGATAACCATACCTTGGTTTTTGATTATGGCTCCACTACTCATAGCTCTTCATTCTCTCTCATGACATCACCTCTACAATCCCTTGCAACCATTTTATACCCTGATTCTTCTCTTGGTCTCAAGACATGCTTTATCCCAATCACACCAACCTCAGTCTGGGTAGGTTTCTTGGATCTAAGTATCCAAACCAACATGTATGTTTCTTAACCTTTCTCAACACTTCTAAGACACTTTGTCTAGTCTATTCAAGGTGTTTAGACCCAATTACCAGTAATATTCTTACCTTTCACCTTCTATCTCTCTTTGATGCCTTATTGACTTGTAGTATTCTAGGCACATAAATTGAGTTCAAACTCATATTCGATTGAAACAATTATGCCACTTCTCTAGTGATTTGGAGACCATTTACCCCCTTACAAATGTACATAAATTCTCAAGGTACCTTCCTTTGTCCCATTTCAATCATCCTTTGTAAATTTACACCCTCAATTAGGCCTATTCTTCCCCTTAAGCATGAAAGCAGACCCTTGTAGCTAGAATATCACTTGAAATATCATGGATCCACTTCTAGAATGGCAACACCATGGAGTATACAAAGTTTAGATACTTGATTCTATCATTTCCTTCCTCATGCACTTCATTTCCTTCTCAGTCTGTGCACTATCATAGATAGACTGTCATCTTCACAATATATTTTTCACATGTGCGAGATGAGTCTCAAAAAATTTTGGACTTCTATACTTCTCCTGGGTAGAGATGATAACAAAATTTTGCTGATTTTCAATTGATGGAACTCAAGATATTGTTTTCCCTAGTTAGGGCTAGAGAGCAAGAAAGTTGTGCTACAGGTCATTGTACAATGTTTCAAAAGATACAAAAAATAATGTACACTCTATTTATCCTCCTTTAGCTTCTTGAGAATTCACAGAGGTTTAAAATTCTCCTATTTATCCTCTTTCTTTTATCTATTGGCCTATGATAGGGGGTTTAAAATCACCATTCATATAAAACAACAATAAAAAACCAAAACCAGGAAATTTGTTACCTTAAACAACAATAGATATGTCATATTATTCATCTTAAACCTTACATTCTTCTTGAATCATCTTCCATCCTCTATTTTCATAAAATTGATCTCTCTATATCTTTACTAGGCTAGCTAAATTCTAGCTCTAACACCCAAAAAGATCTTAATAACACAACAAAAATTGGCATACAATAAAAACTACATCATATCCACTCTAAACCTCATTCAACCTCCTAGGAAAACCCATTACACATCATGATAAGCCTTAATTAGGCATTAGAGAAACTAATTTCCACCTATTATCTCTATTTACTCTCTCTTGCACACAAAGTCACTTTTGACATTGACTTGGCTAAGCATAGTCATTTAGCCTTATGAATGAAAACATATACTGAAATAGATCATATAAACATGTTCCAAATAATACTCTTAGGACATTTGGCTCTTGATGCTCCTATGCATCAGATTACCCTTCAAGAATAAATTGATCTCCTTCTCAATGCAATTTTGGATTTTCTTTCTTCTTTCTTTCTAATCTTTCCTTTTCCTTTTCACTGGTACATTTGACTGATTTTTACCTTTGTATTTGCTTGTACTCTCTCCTTTACTAGCATCTCCATCCTCCCTTCCACCACACTAAACCTTGTATTCTCTTTCTTCTTCTTCATGTTCTTGGCCTATATCTCAATTTTTTTCTCTATTTTTCCTTGACTCTTCTCCTTCATGTATTTCAATTGAAGTACTACCCTATTTTGTTCTTCTTGTAGATTTATAGTTATTGCATCCTTTTCAAGTTTAGGTATGTCAACATAGGGTCTGGTTGCTTCTTCCACTATATGTAAGGTCATCTTCTTCTCTTCTTCATATATAGTTTCCTCATAGATTTTCTTTCACTTGTTGATGAAGTAGAATTCTTCCAATATTGAAGTCCCATTCCTTTACATTTGTTAAGAGTCCACATGACTTCTTAGTTGTCATCCTGATCCACTATAGTTGATTATGTCTACTTTCATCATGGTTGGAAATATACTTACCTATACAATCTCTTTGTACTTAGAATGGGATTAGTCCCTCTAGCTTCTTTGAATCCTTAGGTCTTAATTGCATCTCTCCTCTTTGACTATAGATGGACATTGTTTCAATATTTTGACCTCTTCAATAAACTTTCTTGACTTGTCTATATTAGATTCTTCATTCCTTTGGATAATTTCCAGTGTTTTCTTGTTCATTATTTGTTTCTTGTCAACTTTCATCTCCTTTTACTTAATATCCTTTCTTTTTCTCATAACCTTAACCTCTACTTTGTTCTCTCTTACTATAACAACACTCTGAATTACTGGTTTCACTAACAAATTAGCTTCAACAAGAACTTTTCTGAGTTGTACTTACACACCACAAGTCGTTCTCTGGTTGAATCTTTCAATCATGCTCTTCCTATGATAAATTTTCACCATTTCCTTCACTATATCTAGGAAGGTGACACTTGGTCTCGTTTGGAATTTTTAATATTTTGTTCCATTTTCATACTCTAGTTTCTCTTGATATATTTGTTGTAAATTGTATAACTCATGCTCTTTAGGAAATAATAAGATCCTCCATAATCTATCTTAATCAGCTTTCTCTTCACTTAACACATTTTCTCTTTTTCAACTAATCTTAGTTTAAAGGACTCATTACATTGTCTAGGTTCCTAGTCATAATTTTCCATTTGCACCTCTATGACTGTTCTTGGAAGAATTAGTAGCCTTCTTAAGGCACCACCTATAACCAATCCTTTGAAATCTTCTTGAATTTTGAAAACATTCTTAAAAGAATCATTACTTGTACCTCGTTGTTGAGTTAGAGGTCTGATTTGGCTCTTTGTTGATCCTTTTTCTTTTGCTAAGATTACTCCATGGCACTATATATAAATCCATCCTTCTTGATAACCTATCTTGATTTTTCTTAACAACCATGTAAATTGCACTATTATTTCAAATTCACTCCTTTTTTCTTGACTCTGTGCTATGTTCCATGAGGTTATTTGTTTCAAATATCCTCTACTTCTTAGGTCCATCATGACTTGACTAAAATTGAGCTACATGTTGTATGTTCTAGTTGCTTACGAAGATACTTTCATACCATTGAAGGTCTTTAGGAACATTTTATTTTTCCATCCTTCATTGAATTCATTTGTTCTTGTTTTCATATATGCATAGAATTATACTGTCTTATTTTTCCATGGTTTCTGACTGCTCTGGTATACATTGGATTACTTCTTGCATTTACCCTTGACTGGTTTCAAGACACCCTGTGATTCTTTAGATCTTTGATTGGGTTCAAGACACCTAAATGTACTCATAAACATTGTTTTAATTTTTCCTTTGTCCTTTGTACTTACATATTCCTTGTGCATGTTCTCACTTGAAACTCTTCTCTTCATAAATGTAATTACACGCTTGAAACATTTATTAGTTTTAAAATATAGATTTTTTTTTTCCTTCCTTAGATGCCCATATCATCCTCTGATCTTCCTCAAAACACGTGTTCTCTTTATTTGTTGCTTTGTCACTCTTTAGACCACCCTCTTGGCTATGTGGTATTGATTCATGCTTCTTTTATTTTTGATCTTGTCTCTTTTGACCTTCCATGAGGTTCTCTAGGATCCCATTCCATATTTCCTCCTCGTCACTTTTTTTGTAACTTGTTGTTGTCACCTTCACTTTTGTGACTTAATTGACCTTCTTGGTCTTTATCTTTCTTCAATAACTACATGTTGTTTCTCTGCCTCACTTTGGCTTGTTCATCAACCTTGCCTTGCATCTCTTTGTCCACTCCATTAGAATCTGACTACTGCATTATTCCATCAACCTCATCTTCATCTTTCACGAAGGATAAGACCTAATTCTTGGTCTTCTCAACAAACTCCTTGAAGCCAAATACCATGTTTCTCCTTTCAATACCTGCATGTTGGTCCATCAAAGGCACTAAAACATGCTCTATTCCATTCTTTGTTAGAAAACATTTATTCAACCTTCCATTATACACCACCTTCCTGTCATATTACCATGGCCTATCCTAAGATTAGGTGACACACATCCATTGGCATCACATCACATAAGACCTCACCATGCAAAATTCCAATTTTGAAAGGTACTCTACATTGCTCATTTACAAGAATTTGATGGTTCTTCTACACCCATGCAACTCTGTAAGGTGTAGGATGAACTAATCTTCTCAAACCCAATTTACTAACCATTTCCTCTAAGATACAATATTCAATATTGCATTATCTATAATAACATTGCACTTACCTCTTGTCTTACATCTTGTTTTGGATAGAATTCTCCTACAAACTAACTCCTAAGATTTTGTTTGTTGTAGAAGTACTCTTCTTACCAACAATGATTCTCCATGCATGTGATCATCATATTCATTAGCTAGCTTCTCTATACCTAAGAATATTTCTTCCATATTTGTTATCCTTGTTTCTAGGTTTCTGATTTCATGCTTCATATCTTTTTGTGCATTCATCATGTCATCCATTTTTCCCAGAACTTCTATCTTAAGAAAATCCATAATAGCCCGTAATGAAGCTTTCTCTCCCTTTTCCATAGTGACAAAAGATAAATTTTCACACTTTCAGTTAGTCTAAACTTTGCAATATGTTTTATCATAACAGAGCAACCAGCTCTGATACTAAAATGGTGGAGGTGTTATATGGAAATTATTTATATACTTATTGTTTGAGTACTAACCTCCTAGATACCCATCTTCTTGAAAGAGAGTTCTAATAATACTTGAACTGACTTATTTCTACATTGTTACCGAGGATAATTCTCATGAGGTTTAATAGAACCATCACTATGCTACTAACACCTTTAAGTCCATTGAGACCAAATACATATTTATATATGATGGAAAATAATTAGATAATCATACCTTGGTTGTTGATTATGGATCCACTGCTCATAGCTCTTCATTTTCTCTCCTGACATCACCTCAATAATCCCTTACAACCATTTTATACCCTGATTCTTCTCTTATGATCTTAGGACATTCTTTAGCCCTATCACACCAACCTAGGCCTAGATAGGCTTCTTAGATCTAAGTATCCAAACCAACATGTAGGGTTCTTAACCTTTCTCAAAACTTATAAGACACTTTATATAGTCCATTTCAAGGTGTTTAGACCCAATTCTCAGTCATATTCTTACCTTTCAGCTTATATCTCTCCTTAAGGCCTTATTGGCTTGTAGCCTTCTAGGCACATAAACTAAGTTCAAACTCAAATTCCACTGAAACAACTATTCAACTTCTATAGTGATTTGGATACCCTTTATCCCCTTACATATGTACAACAATTCTCAAGGTACCTTCCTTTGTACCATTTCACACATCTTTTGTAAATTTACACCCTCAATTAGGCCTATTATGCCCCTTAAGCATGATAGTACACCCTTGTAGCTATAATATAGCCTAAAATAGCATCGAACCAATTCTATAATGTAAAAAAAATGAAGTATATAAATTTTAGACAATTGATTCTATCATTTTAACCCTCATGCACTTTATTTCCTTCTCAACCTGTGTACTGTCACAGTCAGAATGTCAACTTCACAATATCTTTTTCACATGTGGAAGATGAGTCTCTAAATTTGGTGGACTTCTACAACTCTCCTGGGTAGAGAAGCTCATAAAATTTTGTTCATTTTCAATTGATAGAACTCAAGATATCATTTGCCCTAGTTAGGGCCTAAGAGTAAGAAACTTGTGCTACAGGTCATTATACAATGTTTCAAAATCTACAAAACTTAATATAAACTCAATTTATCATCCTTTAGCTTCCTGAGCATTCATAGAGGTTTAGAACTCTCCCATTTGTGACTATCCTTTTATCTCTTGCCAGGGATAAGGGGTTTAATTGGATTCATATAAAACAAGAATAAAAACAAAAAACCAGGAACTCTATTACCTACAACACAAATATATTTGTGTTATTATTCATATCAAACCTTACATTCCTCTTGAATCATCTTCCATCCTCTATTTTCATCGAATTCTCTCTCTGTATCTTTATTAGGCTAGCTAAATTCTAGCTCTAGCACACAAAAAGAGCTCAACAACACAACTAAACTTTGTATACAATAAAAAATACATCATATCCACTGTCAACCTCATTAAACCTCTTATGAAAACCAATTACACATCATAATAATCCTTAATTAGGCATTAGAACAACCTATTTACAACTACCTATCTATATTTACTCTCTCTAGTACAAACACATAGTCACTTAGCCTTATTATAGTAAATATACTAGAGTAGATCATATGTTCCTAATAACATCTTATTCTCTAGATGCTCTTACATCAATGAACAATATTATTAAAGGATTTTTCATGTGGAATCCACAGTCATTTTTCAGAGCCATCAGAGGTGGGGTGTCCAAACAATGAGCAAAAATGTGTTTTTGCTATGGTAGATACCTTTTTTCTTGAATAGTGCGATACTCATAACAACAATGGACGAAGTTTTAAAAAAATAAAAAATGGATGAAAATTACTATGTGTTGAGCCATGTTGGTTTTTAAACTCATCTTAACATACTTTCCCCCCATTTTGTTTTTTTTTTGAATTTGAATGTTGACCATAGCTGACTAACAATGGTTGGAATGAGGTTACAAATTTCTAAATGGGTCTCAGATACCCTCGTGTTCATTACAAAATTTTTTAAGGGAAAAGGGGGAATTATCTCTTTAAAAACTTTCCATGGGTAGTCTCATCATGAGATAGGGGCATTAGGATTTAAGTTGTGTCACTAAAAAAATATTCCTAGTGCATAAGTGACGATTTTTAATAGGTGGAAGATGATATATTCATGTGGTGAAACAAGTTTTTATCCCCCATGTCCCTTTGGGAAAGGGACATAGGGACACCAAGGCCTTCAAAGTGTACATAGGTTCAACATGTCATGATGAAGTGGGTAGGTGGGGTTAGGTGAGAGGAATACTTTTTGTAACTGTTAACCTTTAAATCTTACCTTGAAATGAAGATGTTAAAAGTTGATTCTAATTTTTTCTGAAATCTTTCTCCCAAAAGTGTTTATTAAAAAGTCTTTGCAACTCTCTGAAATTCCAAAAGTTCAAAAATTTGGGCTTTGGATTTCAGAGGTTTTCCTTTTTGGGGATTAAAATTCCAAAATCAAATTTTTATTTCAATGTTCCGAACTTCGAAAACCAAAAATTCTAAAAATTTGGAGGTTCAGACTTTCAAGATTCATAAGTCTCCTTTGGTAGTTTTCAATATTTCAACTTGGAGTTCCAAATTCTGAAACTCTGAAGTTCTAAAATTTTGAAACTTCAGACTTTTGGGTTTTAGAGTCTATCCGTCATCTTTTCATGAGAACTCCGTCTCTCAAGTTTTGAAGTCTGAAACTTTGAAGTTATAAAATTTTGGAACTTCAAACTTTCAGGGTTTCAAAATTCAGGGTTTCAATGGGAATTTAATTCTCACCTTCCTCCACATGTGTCAGCTTTTGAGCATTATTTTGAAGTTCCGATACTTAGGTTTTTCTATATAAACTCAAGTTTTTATTTTCCATTTTCACCTGACCTTTTGCTGTGACACTCTGATTTTTACTGAACTCTTTTGTAACTTTCAAAGTGTCTGATTTTTTAGGTAATTTTGTTTTGGTTATTGGAATTCTTGGTTTATGATCATTTTGGGTTTTCTTCCTTGTTTACGTTTATTTTTTAGCATTAATTTTTCTTACTATGATAAATGGAGCCCTCATCATCCACCAGTTTTCACCTTAACTTTATTGACATTGTTTTTACATGCAGTTACAAAATCTAATATGTGTAGGCGTCTAATCCAGGTAATTTTGCATGGGTAATTTCTTCTAAATCTCCACAAGTATTTTTCATTCCTTTCCCTGTTGACGGTTTTAGAGGTTCTTCCTTGTTTTAGACTGGAACCCTTCATATTTTCATGTTTCAAAATTTCCTGGAGGTCTCCACAGTTTTAGAGTTTTGGAGTTGTCTAGGATCTTCAGAGTTTCATGATGTTCCTATTTCAGAGTTTCACAAGTTTCAGAATTTTAGAGTTTCACGTTCTAAGAATTTCGGAGGTTCACAGTTTCAGAGTTTCGGAGGTTCCAATTTTTAGAGATTTCACGTTTCAAACTTTCGGAGGTTCTAGTTTTGGACTTTCGGGAGTATTCTAGTTTTGGTGTTTCAGAGGTTCGACGTTTTCAGACTTTTGGAAATTCACCCTTTTTGGGGTTTCAGAAGGTTTTTCACTTCGGAGCTAGTGTCTTTTCGAAATTTCAGACTTCGACATTTATGAGCTTTTACAGTGTTTGTTACCAAAGGTCATTCGGATTTTGAATTCTGAACTTAATGTCAACTTCCTCGTCCAAAGGCTAATAGAAAGATGAAATACACATTTTTAGGAGTTACTCCTCACTTGTGTCTTTCTTCAGAATTAGGGAATATTGGGGATACCGATCTGGGGCAGTTAGATTTTCAAAACTTCTAGGCAAGGTTGAGAGCTCCAAATAAATAAATATTAGATGGAGGCTATATATGACAGTGGACTTGCTCTCGTTTCTAGTTTTCCTACATCCATGCATTGTCCTAAATTCCTCTTGGCCACAACATCCCATTTTGATAAATATTTTAGGATCGGTGAAAGAATGGTGACGGAAAGGTCGTAATTTGATTAGACTCTAATTTCTTTGAAGATTTGTTTAAACTCCCTAATGTTGAGGATTATGCCACAATTTCACCTGAAGTTGCAATTGAACATTGGGACAAGGAAACTGAATTGTGTGTGAGGGTCATGATGAAGATGTACTTGGCCAAAAGTGTCACCAAGTTTCCTAAGACTATGTTTCGATTAGATTTCATCTAAGAAGTAAATGATCTCATTGTATTGTTGAGTAGAGTTTCGGGTCTTTCTTCTTCAAAAGAGTTTCAAGAATGTATGTTCCTATACATTGCCACTATTAAGAAGAACAAAGAATTCATATGATGGGGAAATCATATCAACAACTCCATATGTTTTCGATTGAGTAAACTCTTGTCTTCCAATTTTTTTTACATGACTTATTTCTTGGTCTATGTTGCAGTTGTCATGGGGGAATTCAATGTGTTAAATACCAAAGGTGTTAGGAGTGCATTAAATATTTTCAATTTTTATCCACAAATCATGATGGACGAGGGAAGAAGACATTTTTCGTAGGAGTCAATGATTGCCTTCTTTGTTGTTCTTCTTTATCATTTTGATAAGGATTTGTATAATTGAAGGATTCCTGATGAGGCTTTCAAATAAGTATGAGAGTGGGGATCCATTTACCTTTAGTTTCCAACATTTACGTACATCAAGATTCCTAGTTTTGTGGGTACTCCCAGAACAAGTTACCCAAGATGACCTACTGACAAATGGGTTTTGGTAGAGTTGGTTTGGTAATTTTTGGATTATCACAAAATCCAGAACAAATGACATAAGGTGGGAGTCCAATTTCGCATTTAAATTGGTAGATATACTTGTGCCAGTATTAATAAAGCAAAGAATGTGGATGAGGAAATGTTTGAAGTGACTTTGCAAACTTTTCATCCTAGAACCAATTTTGACTACTGGGGAAAGTTCAGTGAAACAGGTTTATCCAGTTCTCATGTACCTTAGCTAGAGGATATTTGGATTCACTATCGGGATGAGTTCATTATTAAATAACGAGAATACGAAAGGATGAATTTGGATGAGGTTATATAGTTTGGTATCACAAATATTCCAAAGCAGATGGAGGATGATGAAGAAGTATTGGATCCGGTAAACAAGGATAAGCATGTTTCCAATCAACCATTACCATGGATCGATTGGTATTCAGAGGAAAGTTGTAATACTAAGGACAGGGCAGCGACCTGTTTTATAAAAAACATATGATTGGTTGGCTACCTTGGGAATTTCATCCAAAGGGTTGGATCAATCTATAAGAATAAAATCCCAACAAATAACAAGTCTTCCTACACCCATGAAAGGAAAAAGGTTCTACCCAAAGGGCCAATATAATTATTAATAAGATTTCATTTGTTTTTGGAAGTTCCTATCTTTATAAGACCTCTGCTTCCAAGGTTGTGTCCCCTACAGTAATACCAGTATAATAAGTTATCGAGGTTATTGATTCTCCAAGTTGTATCAAAAAATACGTTCCACCCCCTCATTCCTTTCCATTATCACTTCCTCGATCATTACCTTCCACTCCTGTACTCATTTCTTCTTTTCCATCACTCATCTATGGCCCAGGTATTTTCATCCCTTTCTATCCTCTTAGCAGGGAGAAATTATTCGGACTCCCAGTTTTGACATCACTCCCTTTGCAGTTTTTCATTTCCTTCTATCTCAACTTCTCGCCTTGTTGTATCCACTCCCGAGGCTTTTTTCACATCTACCCCATCCATGACTACAACCTCCACTTTGTTTCCAACTAATGTTACTAGTGCTATTGTGTTATCTAGTGCTCTAGGGGTACTGAATTGGTCATGTCCAATTCTATCTAGCGTATGTTATACCAGAATGGTTATATCACCAAAATCGAAAACAAAAGAAGAAGGTGCCTCTAGTAGACATGATAGATCTAAGTGTGTTGGAACCTACTATAAGGAGACATGCCAGATGACCAAATATTGTCTCCAGTTCTATTTGTAAACCAATAAGGAGAGAGAGAGTAATGGAAATTTCTACTCTCGTTGAAGGAATGACTAAAGAATCCATCACAACAACAGACTATCAAATTTCCATACATTTTCACTAGGTAAGGTGACACACGAAGGTGCCAAAAAAGATGTGAAAATGGCTCTTAGGAATTTGTTGGAGATAGTATGATAAAGAATAAAGCTTCTAAGGATTGAACTATACAAGTGATTGGATAGCTCATTGATTTTCTCAGAAAGGTCAACCAAATTTCCATGGATCAATTGGTATGGTAAAGGAAAGTTGCAATACTAAGGAAAGGGTTGGGACCCATTTTACAAATGGACATATAATTGGTTGGCTACCTTGAATCGAATTCCACCCAAAGGGTTAGATACAATCTATAAGAATGCAGAATCTCAACCAACAATGAGTCTTCCAAACCCAGACAAAAGGGAAAAGGTATACGCAAAGGCCCAATACAATTCCTAAGAATCTTTCATTTGTTGTTGGAAGTTATTCTCTTCCAAGGACCCTTGTTTCCAAGGTTGTGTCCCACTGGTAATACCAGATATCAGAAATTGATCAAGAGTTATTGATTCTCCAAGTGTATCACAATCATCCATAGTCATCCCCTATTTCTCTACCATTATCACTTCCTCCCTTATTATCTTCTTCTCCCACACTCATTTCCTATTTTCCATCCCCATCCATGGCCTCGGTATTTACATCCCTTCCTATCCTCTAAGTAGGGGAAATGATTGGGTCTCTAGTTTCCATTTCACGCCCTCTACATCTTTCATTTCCTTCCATCTCAACTTCTAGCCTTGTTGTATCCACTCCTGGGGATATTCTCACATCCATCCCATCTATCATTACCACCTCTGCTTCATTGCCAAATCATGTTACTAGTGTTATTGTCTTGTCTAGTGCTCAAGATAATAAATCGGTCATTCCACTTCCATCACCAACTATACTGTGAAAAGGCTTATTACCAGAATCCAAAACATAAGAAGAAGGTGCTTCCTGGTAGATGTCAATATATCTAAGTGTGTTGGAACCTCTCTGAGGAGATAGGCCATAGGTGCTAAAAATGTCACTCTGTGTCATGCAAACTTAACCTGCGCTAGGGCATATCTATTTTCATGTCGACATAGTGTTATTGTTCTTGTGCCATAGGTGCTCAAATATTGATGTTGACATCCTCTTCCATGCGTCTATCCAAAATGGTATTGCCAAACTCCAAAATAGAAGAAGCAGGTGCATCTGGTAGATGTAATAGATCTAAGTGTACTAGAAACTACTCTGAGGAGATAACCCAAATGGCCAAAGATCATTTCCAGTCTATCTATAAACCAATCAAGAGAGAGAATATTTGAAATTACTACTCTCATTGAGGGAAAAACTAAAGAAACTATCACAGTAGTTGACTACACAAATTTCCATATTTTCACTAGGTAAGGAAACACATGAAGGTACCAAACAAGATGTGCAAATGAATCTCAGGAATTTATCGGATAAGTATGATAAACACAAAGATTCTAAGGATGAACTAAAATTGAAATTTGAACAGCTCACATCCTTGTTGAGAAAAGTAATGTAGTATACTCCATCCACTGATCCTTCAACTACTACTACTCTGACAATTTCTTTCATTCTGGATGATATTTCATATCATGAGATTGAGAAGATAGGTCAGAAGGGAATATCAGTGAATGGATGGATGGAACACATGCTTCAAGAAGTTAATCCTTTGATCACAGAAGCTGTTGAAATATATAATGATTTGTAAAATGAAAGAGTCTCCATTCATATAATGGATGAAGAATTCTCTGAAGATAATAATAATTTGAATTTGAATTTGACTACATGGGGCGAGATTAGAGAGGAGGATCCAGATATACTTCTTCAAGAAGAAGTAATTGATGATATTTCTAAGTTGTTCAAATTTCAGAAGGCTATGGAATTTAGGTCCCAGGTTTTACAAGATTTGATAAAGAAATTAGATGACAAACATGTGGAAATAATGGATGCTCTAAATGATATATTAGAAGACTTTGATAATATCAACTGCAAATTCTTCAATGAGAATATTGATGATCTTCCAGTAGATCAAATTAAGTCAAATTTCAAGGATTTGGTGAAGAAAGACGATGAGGTAACTAGGAATTTCAATAGTGACTCCATTGACAGGTTGGTTTCATGCCAGAATTTCACAAGTCGACTGAAGAAAGTGGTAAGTAAACTTAAAAGGATCCCAGCTAAGGTAGCAAGAGAGATTGAAATAGTAGATGTGGTGAATCATTACGCATGTGGACTAGAAGAAGGAGAAGTACAAGGAATTATCAAGTGTTTCATTGACTATAAGCATCAGATGACTACTTGGGAGAAAGAGCAAGAGAAAACTGAAGAAGGAAAAGATTTTGTACGACAGAGCTAAAGCTAGGCGGCCATGGAAGGAAATTTCTAAGCTTTGGATAAGTCTAAGTTGCAGGGTTGACTGAGTCAAACCTTTGTAACTACTTTGCTATTTTTATGGGAGCCTATTCCCTGGAACTTAATTACATTCTATTTTTAGTAATTTGTTAGTTAAGGTCCAGCTGTAATGGCTCATCCTAAAAACTTATAAATAGTTAAGTGCATGAAGTTTTTTAGAGATAGATAGATCATTGGGAAGTTACTCTTCAAGCTTGGAAGAGTGCTTTGATTACTTTGAAGCCTTTCAATTACATTCAGAAAAATATTTTTCCATGAAAATTCTGATTTATTGTGTTAATAGTTGATCAATGTATGCTTTGTGGATGTGCAATTCCTTAGTGTAAGTGATTAACTCACCTTTATTTCAGAGTATCTTATTTCAATTTTGTGGGAAAATGATGTGATTATCTTGAATATCAGTTGTGGAAATATTATATTTCCTTCTGTTATAAAGTTGCATTATCATTGGCTGTCATAAAGTGAAAGGGATGTTTGACATGTGAATATCTTATATTGTCATTATTTATTGATTGTTTGTTCGAATAGATTTGATCTATCTGTTAGGTATGCTTGGGGTCTTACAAGGGAGTGAATGATATTTTGTATATGGTTTATTATTTTCCCTTTCATAATAGCATAAGGTGAATTAGATTGTGATGGTTGATTTATCCTTTCTGAGTTACCCCTTTCCAAGTGAATATCATATGATTATCTAGTTATACTTTTGTTGTATCAAAGTATTTTCTTAAATTTTTCATTTCTAACACTTAAACTCATGAAGTGAGTAGATTAGAATCATTTAAAGTGTTTTTAGCCTTGCACATCAATCTTACATTGGGTGCCCCAAGTTCCAAAGGAATTGACCTTCTCCAGAGGTTCATCCCAAGGCAACAAGGTCCCACACCTTGGGGATGATCCAACATTACACGAGATCTTTCAGTAATTCAATGGGTGCACGATCCATGTGACAACAATTTTTGGCACGTTGGTGGGACAATTGGTATTTCTCATCACACTTGCATGAGTTAAAGTACCTCATGACTCCATTTCTCTAGATTTCAAGTCTCAGTGTGTTCACTTATGCAAAGAATTCAGACACGAGCTTCTTCCAAGTAAGGAAAATATCAACATACTGAAATTATCCATGTCTCCTCCAAGGAGAAAGAGAAGTGATAGTTCAATATCATCCCATATAGATCATTCAACTCCTCCTGATGGAAGGTTTCCTTCACCAAGGAACAATCAACCCTTGGTCACCATGGCAACCAATGCTTGTCCTCCTTTCAATGCCAGAAGCCCCTTGCTATTAGCCCAAAGAGATGTTATTCCTGCAGCTACCCTGAAAATTTTTCCATTTTATACTGGAGAAAATAATGTTACCCCTTTGGAGCACATTTTGGATATAGCTAGTATCTGTGTAGTACATAGCATTACAGAGGAAAATGTGGCAGTTAGACTCCTCGCTACTTCCTTTAAAGGTAAAGCACTTCAATGGTTTTGAAGTTTGAACGTTGGTTCCATAACTACTTGGAATGAGTTAGGTGAGAAGTTCTGTAAGTAGTTTGCAGACAAAAGTGATCACTTGTCACTTATGGAACAACTCACAACCATAAAGAGAGCCCCTCATGAATATATGAGTGATTTTAATTTCCATTTCGACAAGACTTGGAACAGAATCCCAACACTCATAAGGCCATCTCCAAGTAATGCATTTCTATATTATTTATGGGCATTGAACAATGACATAATAGTTATGATTCAATCCATGGGGGGAACTATAGTTCCTGATGTCTATGAAATTGCTATAAAAGCTGAAAATTCTTTAATTCAAGTGGGAAAGATCACACCTAGGCCTCCCATGCCTTTATTTTTTGAAATTATAGGGAAACAACCAGTCATTGCTCATGTTCCAACAAATTCCAATCAATCAACTGTGACTGCATCCATTCCTTCGAATGATCTGGCTGAGGTCAAATCATTGCTGCAAACTTTTGGGAATGAGCTCATAGAAATCAAAAGGAAGCAGTCTCAATATGCTCATATCAATCCCAATACCAAACGGGTCATCCCCCTTTTCAAGGAAGTAATCAGTCCCAAAAATAAGCTACAAATAAAGTTACAAATGTTAAGCCTTTGAACTTTTGAAACCCTCTTACTATCAGTTCATCCAGAGCCATAGTACCTGTCCAGAATAATCTCGTCCAAGATTATGAATGGTGTTATCCTTGTTCTCAGCCTCACAACCAAAATATTTTCCCAAATGGAGTTTTGAGTCAAGCTCTTATGGTCCAAAGTGTATCCACCCCACCTGAGTCATCAGTCAGATCAACTGCACAAGAGGACCAAGAGCAACCTTCTGATGAAACCACACTACTAAATTGGAAAACAGATGATTTTTGTGGTTTGAATACTGATGCTTCATCTATAGTAGTGAATACTCATTCTAAAAAGAGAGAAATGGAATCTCAACCTTCCAAAGATTTGATCAGGCATCTACTTCACAACCTCAATAAAAAGTATCATTTGATAAGGATGCAGGAAAGAAATCACTAGAAACACCTGCTAGTCAAGCTGTAAGGAAAGAAGTATCTTCAGGTATTATGGTACCCAACAAGCATTTTCCAAAAGAGGATTCTAACGCCCAAAAAGTATTAGAAAAGTAGGAGAAATTCCATTCAGTATTGTGGAACAAATGAAGAAGACCAACCTGAGTGTTACTATGTGGGACACACTCTCAATTAAATCTCAAAGGAACTTGCATCGAGAGGATTTGAATAGTTTTGATACAATTGAAGGATAATCGGCTCATGGAGCAGCAATGGAAACAAGTTTGTGTCAACCAGAAGGGAAAACATTTCCTAAGGCCAACAAACCACCACCATTCTATATCTCCCTGATCATTGGTGATCATTTGGTCCATAATTACATGATCGATTCTAGAGCCAGTAGTTCTGTTATGCCCAAGCAGATTGCAGACGTGTTGGGAATACCATATACTCCAATTTCAAGGGGAGTTTTCTAGTTAGATGGTACAAATTTTCAAACTATCAGAGTCATTAAGGGACTCCAGCTTACTATCCATGCATGCCCCAGTTTTTCATTCACACAAGACATATCAGTTATTGATCTTCCTCCTCTCTTTGCCATTTTCTTGTCACGAGATTTTACTGCCAAGATGGGTGGTTACCTGTCATCATATTGGTCACATATGATCCTCAGAAATTGGTACAGGATGAAGGTGACTATAAGAGTAGAACCAATTTTCCATAATCATGTGGAGCCTTACACTGCTAGTCCCATAAATGGGAATTATGCCATTTGTGACCCAGAAGAAGAAGATGTTGATCATGAACCAACTACTCTCATAGAGGAAGTTCCTGATACAGTGCTTGATGAGGTAAGTGTAGATCATCAATATGATCCCTACATTGATTTATTGGTGGAAGAAGAATTTGGTTTACTATTTTTGGAGGAAACTGGATTGGGTACATACTGCATTCATGAAGAAGGTACAATCATAACTCAATTGGTTAAAACATCAAACAATTTTGAGGGACTATGGAAATGATTCTTTGATGGCTCGAGGAGAAAAAATGGATCCGGTGTTGGAGTTATGTTGATTTATCTAGAGGGAAATAAATACTTCTCATCTTTTCAGTTGCAATTTAGTTGCACTAATAATGTCGCTGAATATGAGGCCCTCATACAAGGAATTCAACTAGCTAAGAAGAGAGGAATCAAGGCTCTGACTATTTTTGGAGATAGTGAGTTGGTTGTGCATCAAGTGATGGCACACAGTGCATCAAAAAATGATCTCTTAAGATCATATAAGAATCAAGTTTGGGACTTGATTGAAGATTTCAAAGCTTTTGGGATTCATGCAGTTCCTAGAAAGAAAAATCAAGATATTGATAGGCTTGCTACAATTGGCTCATAATACGACATACCGGTGGACATCAAGAAAGAAGGGAAGAAAATGGGCAAAATGGTGGTTTGGCCTATAGTTCCAGATAATTTGAGTAGCTGACAAGTGTTTGATAGTGACAAAAAAAATGTTCTTTTCCTATAAGAAGAGGCAGAATTTTCTGCTAAACACCAAGATAAGTTACAAAACTCATATGGCGATAAAATTATATAGTTGCAAGGAAATAAGCTACCCAAAGGCTTAGTTACTAGAGAATCCATCTTCAATTTAGATGACCAAGCCAAAAGAAAAAGCACAAACATGGTGGTCAAGGAAGAAGATTTTGAGGAAGTCGAGGTGGCAAGTGAAAAGCTTTAAAGATTGGTAAAGTATGTACTGCTGAAGAGAAGAAAGCTTTCATCAAACTGTGTCAAGAGTATCATGACATTTTTGTATGGAGCTATAAGGACCTTGCGTGGTTATGATCATGGACTAGCAAAAAATACCATCGAGCTGGATCCTAATGCCAAACTAGTTCGTTAGAAACAGAGGCCAATTAATCCCAAAATTGAGCCACTAATGAGAAAGGAGCTAACTAAACTCATCGAGGCCTGTATAATTTTTCCTATCAAGCATTCATCTTGGGTGGCCAATCTAGTTCCTGTATGGAAGAAAAATGGATAAATTTGGTTATGTGTGGATTTTAGAGATCTGAACCGTGCCTCCTTGAAAGATCATTATCCTCTTCCATCAATGGAAAAAATTCTTCAAACATTGGCGGGATCTCAGAGGTTTTCTTTTCTCGATGGGTATTCAGGTTATAATCAGATTCTAGTTCAAGAATCTGATCAATTTAAAATGGCCTTCACCACCAAATGGGGCACATATGCTTATAACAAAATGCCATTTGGATTGTCCAATGTCGGGGCTAATTTTCAAAGAGCTATGGACATGGCGTTTAAAGGACTAATCAATGATATTATCTTGGTTTACCTAGATGATATAACTGTGAACTCTAAGCATGTTGGTGACCACATTACACATCTGAGGAAGATGTTCCAAAGGTGCAGGGAATTTGGGGTTTCACTCAACCCTAAAAAATGTATTTTTGTAGTACACGAGGGAAAGTTGTTAGGACATGTTGTTTCATTGGAAGGACTATTTATCGATCCAGCCAGAATTCACTCAATTTTATCCCTCTCCCTTCCAAGTCACAAAAAGGGACTCCAAAATTTTCTAGGCACCATAAATTTTGTGCAGAGATTCATTCCCCAATTCACAGAATTAGCTAAACCAATGACATCTATGCTGAAGAAAACTATGCCTTTCTCATGGAAAAAAGAAGGGAAAGAGAGAGTTTCAAGCCATCAAAATGGCCATTTCTCAGGCTCCAACACTGGTGAACCCTAGGTTTGATAAATATTTTATTCTCTATGATTTTGTAGGTCAAGAGAGCATTTCAGGCATCCTTACTCAGCAAAACGATGATTTGATGGAGTAGCCCATTACTTTTTTCAGTCAATCCCTCAAAGACTATGAGCTCAAATATTCATTTGTTGAGAAACAAGTCTTTGAAGTTATTTGAGCTCTCTGAATAAATTTAAGCACATGTTGTCCAACAACAAAATTCACCTGATGGTTTCTCATCCTGGTGTCAAGGAATTTTTGTTGAACAAAGAGATGAATGAGAAGTGTGCTGGATGGATCACGAAGGTGATGGAGTATGACGTACACATCAAAGTTACTAAACTTGTCAGAGGTAAAGGTTTGTGTCAGCAACTTGCTGCAGACATGGAAACTAAAGGTGATGAAGATGTTACACTCTTGAATACTGATGAAGGTGATGATCAAGTTGATTGGTTATCTAAGATGCAGAATTCCTTCTCTCGGGAGTATATCCTTCAAACATGGATAAAATTCAAAGACGTACCTTCCATCTTCAGTCTATTCCATATGTCCTGGTGGATAATGTTCTTTTTTGAAAGGATTTGAACGGTGTTCTTCTTCGTTGCAGGAGACCAGAACAAGTAAAATATTAGAAGAGTTCCAAAATGGCCTATCTAGAGGACATTACTCTACGCTAACAACTGCTACCAAGATTATGCGGGCCAGTTACTATTGGCCAGATTTGTTCAAAGATGCCCATCTCTGGGTGAGGAAATGTAAGGAATGTGCCCTTTTCACCAGCAAATAGAAGTTGGCAGCTCTTCCACTGCACCCAATTCAAGTGGATCAACCTTTCATTCAATGGGGGTTGGATTTCATCAGGATGATTAATCCTCCATCCAGTGATGGACATAAATGGGTTCTTACTGCAATAGACTACTTTACTCGATGGACAGAGGTAGTAGCATTGAAAGAAAGCAATGAGAAGGTAGTCCTCAATTTCTTGGAAAATATAATGACAAGGTTCAGTGTTCCATTTACAGTTATTTCTGACAATGCAATGGATTTTCTTGGTCTGAAGTTGAGTGAATGGGATGTTAAGAATGGGGTCTACCTCAAGACTTCATCCAATTACTATCCACAAGGAAATGGATTGGCTGAGTCTAGCAACAAGAACCTCATAAGAATTATCAAACGTACGATGGAGACTAACAAGAGGACTTGGCATACACAACTTAAGACTACCTTATGGGTAGATTGAATCACACCTAAAAGGGCCATCAAAAATTCTCCTTTCATGCTTGTATATGGAAGGGAAGAAAAACTTCCACTCTCCTTGGAGTTATCTTCTTTGGAGTTAGCTCATCAGCTTGAGGTTATGGAGAATGATTCCTTGTCGGTGAGGTTTTTTGAACTCATGGAGTTGGAAGAAGTGTGAAACAAGGCTATGAGTACTTTGGAACAACATCAGGCCCATGTTAAAAAATCCTTTGACAAGAAAAATTCTGACAGACATTTTCAAGAGGGAGATTTAGTTCTCAAATGGGATGAAGATAGAGCCAAACCAGGTAGACATGCCAAGTTTGATGCTCTCTGGAGTGGGCCATACATCATCACAAGTTGTAAAGAGGTGAATTCATTTCATCTATCTAGGATCAATGGAGAATAATTTCCCATTCATGTGAATGGGATACATCTCAAAGCTTTCTTTTGAGATTGTTCCACCCCCTGTACAGTGCTCTTTTTGTTTTTTTCCTCCAAGTGCTTTGCACATTGTTTTGTTCTTCTTTTCCTTTTTTTTGTGTGCTCTGAATGTAGTTTTCTTTCAGGACTCTTTTTCCCAATGGTTTGTATAAGGCTACTGGCCCTAAAGCTTAGCAGGAAAGCATTCCCTAGAGGTCACCAAAAATGTTAACCTTTAAATCTTACCTTGAAATGAAGATGTTAAAGTCAATTTAAAAAAATTTCTTCTGAAATATTTCACATGAAAGTGTTTAAAAATGTGTTTAAGGTTCTCCAAATTCTGAAAGTCTGAAAATTTGGCTTCAATTTTGGAGGTTTTCCTTTTCAGGGATTAAAGTGCTAAAATCAAAATTTTGATTTGGAGTTCCAAATGAAAGTCCAAAATTTCAGAGAACTTTCAAAATTCGGAGGTCTCTTTTGGTAAATTGGGATTTTTTCAACTTGGAGTTCCAAAGTCTGAAACTCCAAAGTTTCAAAATTTCAGAACTTCAGAATTTCAAGTTTCAGAAGTCTATGTTTCCTTTTTGAGAAATTTCTTCTGAAGTTCCGAAGTCTGAAACTCTGAAGTTCCAAAATTTTGGAACTTCAGACTTTTGGGTTTCAAAAGTCTCCCATCTTAATTTTTATATTTTTCTTTTTGGAGTTCTGAAGTCTGAAAATCTGAAGTTCAAAAATTTTGGAACTTCAGACTTTTGAGTTTCGGAGTCTTCCATTATCTTTTCACAATCTTCGTCTCTCGAGTTCCGAAGTATGAAACTCTGAAGTTCTGAAATTTTGGAACTTTAGACTTTAGGGTTCTATGAGCATTTAATTCTCACCAACCTTCACATGTGTCAGATTATGAGCATTAATTTTAGGTTTTTCTATATAAATTCAAGTTTTTACCTCTCATTTTTACCTGACTTTTTACTCTGACAATATGATTTTTACTGCATTCTTTGTACTTTCGAGGCATCATTTTCAAGGTAATTTTGTTTGGGTTATTTCTTCTTGGTTTATGATCTTTTTATGTTTGTCTTCCTTGTTTATTTTCTTTTGTTCTTCCTTATTCTGTTTTGAAATGGAACCCTTGTCGTCCACCATGTTTTCCTTGAAAATGTTTCCTGATCTCCACAGTTGCAAAAATCTAACATGTGCAGGCATCCATCTCAGATTGCATTATAGTTTTTCAAGATCTTCCCAAGTGTTTGACTTTCTTTTCATGCCCTTCGAAAAGTTCGTAGTTCACAAGTTTATTTCAGAGTTCACATTTTGCCTTTTCTACTTTTTGGAGTTTGGAGGTTTTTTTCAGTTTCAGAGTTTCTTTTTTCAGAGTTTCGGAGGTCTACCTTTTTCAGAGTTCAGAGGTTTTTTTTTTCAAGGTTTCATTTTTGGATTTCAGAGACTCCTTTTTTGGAGAGTTTCAGAAGTTCCTTTCGGAGGTTCAGAGGTTTTAATTTTTGGAGTTTCAGACATCTGTTGTTTTTCAGGTTTTCAGAGGTTTTTCACACTTCGGAACTAGAATTTTTTGGACTTTCAGACTTCAGGCATTTCAAACTTTTACATTATTTGTTACAAATTTTCAAAGGCCCTTTCAGATTCTGAAACCCAAACTTAATGTCAACTTCTTTAGCAAAAGGAGAAGAAAAAATGGAATATACATGCCTAGGAGTTTCTCCTCACTCTTGTCTATCTTCAGACTTAGGGAATATAGGAGATACTGATCTCGGGTAGGTTGATTTTCCAGATTTTGGGCAAGGGTGAAAGCCCCTAACAAGAAATCCTAGATGCAAGCTATATATGACAGTGGGCTTGTTCTTGCTATTGGTTTTCCTGCATCCATGCATTTCCCAGAATTCGTCTTGGCTGTAGCAACCCACTTTGATGAAGATTTCAGGTTAGTAAAAGATGTTGACGACAAGGTTGTAATTTGATTGGACTCTGATTTCTTTGAAGATTTTTTCAAACTCCCAGATGTTGAGGACTATGCCACAATTTCACCAGAAGCAAGCAGTTGAACATTGGGACAAAGAAACTGAATTATGTACAAAGGTCATGATGAAGAGCTACTTGGCCAAGAGTGTCACCAAGTTTCCTAAGACCATGTATCAATCATATTTCATCCAGGAAGTAAATGATCTTATCATGTTGCTGAGTAGAGTTTCAGGCCTTGCCTCTACAAAATAATTTTAGGAATGGATGTTCCTATATATTTCCACTATTAAAAATAAAAAAGAATTCATATGATGGGGAGAACATATCAGTAGTTCTATCTGTTTTCAATTGAGTAAAGTTTTGTCTTCAAAGAAATTTTACATGACCTTCTTTCTTGGTCTATGCTGCAGCTGCTATGGGAATTTAATGGGTTAAATACTAAAGGTGTTAGAAGTGCATCACAAATTTTCAATTTTTATCCTCAAATTACAATGGATGAGGGAAGCAGACACTTTCACAGGATCAATGATGCCTTCTTCATTGTTATCCTTTATCATTTTGATAAGGATTTGTATAATCGAAGGATTTCAGATGAGGCTTTCAAAGAAGTACGTGAGTGGGGAGCTATTTATCTGTAATTTCCTACATTTACATACATCTAGATTCCTTATTTTTTGGTGCTCTAGTAAAGCTGCCAAGATTCCCTACTAACAAATGGGTTTTGCTAGAGTTGGTTTGACAATTGTTGGATTACCATAAAATCAAGAACAAATGGCACAAGGTTAGAGTCTAGTTTGCCATTTCAATTGGCAGATATACTTGTGCCAAGTAATTATAAAGTGAAGAATGTGGATGCAAAAATGTCAGAAGTGACTTTGCGAACCTTTCATCCCTGAACCAATTTTGACTACTGGGGAAAATTCATTGAAACAAGTTTATCCAATTCTCATGTACCCTAGTTTGAAGACATTTGGATTCATTTTTGGGATGAGTTCATTATTCAGAAATGAGAATATGAAAGGTTGACTTGTGATGAGGTTCGACAGTTTGGTATCATAGAGATTCCAAAGGAGATGGAGGATGAGGAGGAAGTATTGGATGTATTTTACAAGGATAACAATGTCACCAATCAACCATTTCCATGGATTGATTGGTATGTAGAAGAATGTTGCAATACTAAGGAGAGGGCGGGGCCCATTTTGTAGAGAACATATAATTGGTTGGCTACCTTGGGAATTTCACCCAAAGGGTTAGAAAAATCTATAAGAACAGAAGCCCAACCAACAATGAGTCTTCCAACACCTACAAAATGAAAAATGTCTATCCAAAGGGCCCATATAGTCCCTAAGAATATTTCATTCATTGTTGGAAGTTCCTCTCTTCCAAGGCTCCTACTTCCAAGGTTGTGTCTCCGGTAATACCAGTATCAAAATTGTTGAAGTTATTGATTCTCCAAGTGTATCACAAGATTTTTCATCTCCTCTTTCTCTACCATTATCACTTCCTCCATCATTTCCTTCCACTTATACACTCATTTCTTCTTTTCCATCCCCATCCATGGCCTCAGGTATTTTCATCTCTTCTAATCCTATCAGTAGGGGAGATGATCGGGTCTCCAGTTTCCACTTCACTTCATCTACAACTTTCATTTCCTTCCATCTCAACTTCTAGCCTCATTGTATCCACCCCTGGGGCTATTCTCACTTCCACCCCATCTATCATTACCACCTCCATTCTAGTGCCAACTAATGTTACTAGTGCTATTGTGTCATCTAGTGCTCCAGGTACTGAATCAGTCATTCCACTTCCATCAGCATCTATGCTATACCAGAATGGTTGTTTCACCAGACTCCAAAACATAGAAGAAGAAAGTGCCTATGGTGGATGTTATAGATCTAAGTGTGTTGGAACCTACTCTAAGGAGACAACCCAAATATCAAAATATCATCTCTAGCCTATCAGTAAACCAATCAGGAGAGAGGGTCTTTGAAATTGCTACTCTCATTGAGGGAAAAACTAAAGAAACTATCACAACAAAGGACTATCAAATTTCCATATTTTCATTAGGTAAGGCAACACATGAAGGTTCCAAAAAAGATGTGAAAACAACTCTTGGAAATGTTTTGGAGAAGTATGATAAAGACAAAGCTTATAAGGATGAACTAAAAATGAAAGTTTAACAACTCACTTCCCTATTGAGAAAAGTAACACAACCTACTCCATCCACTGATATTTCAACTACTACTGCTCTAACAATTTCTTCCGTTCTAGATGATATTTCATATCATGAGATTAAGAAGATGGGTCAGAAGGGAAGATCAATGAATGGATGGATAGAACACATACTTCAAGAAGCTAATCCTTTGATTAAAGAGGCTATTGAATATATAATGATTTGTAGACTGAAAGAGCCTCTATTCATAAGAATGGATGAAGCCTTCTCTGAAGATAATAATAATTTGAATTTGAATTTGACTACATGGAGCGAGATTAGAGAGGAGGATCCAGATCTACTTCTTCAAGAAGAAGTAATTGATGATATTTCTAAGTTGTTTGAATTTTCAAAAGGCTATGGAATTTAGGTCCCAGGTGTTACAGGATTTGATAAAGAAATTGGATGACAAATGTGTGGAAATAATGGATGCTCTAAATGATATCTTAGAAGAGTTTGATAATATCAATTGCAAGTTCTTCAATGAGAATATTGATGCTCTTCCAAAAGATCAAATTAAGTAAAATTTCAAGGATTTGGTGAAGAAAGATGACGAGGTAACTAGGAATTTCAATAGTGACTCCATTGACAGGTTGGTTTCATGCCAAAATTTCATAGGTCGACTGAATAAATTGGTAAGTAAACTTAAATGAATTCCAGCCAAGGTAACAAGAGAGATTGAGACAACATATGTGGTGAATCCATTATGCATGTGGACCAGAGGAAGAGGAAGTACAAGGAATTATCAAGTGTTTCATCGAATATAAGCATCATATGGCTATCTGGGAGAAAGAGCAGGAGAAAACTGAAGAATGAGAAGGTATTGCAGGGCCAAGCTAAAGCTAGGCCATGGAAGGACAGTTCCAAGCTCTGGATCAGTCCAAGTTGTAGGGTTGACTGAGTCAAACCTTTGCAACTACTTTGCTATTTTTATGGGAGCTTGTTCCCTGGAACTTAATTACATTCTATTTTTAGTAATTTGTTAGTTAAGGTCCAGCTGTAATGGCTCAACCTAAAGAACTTATAAATAGTTAAGTGCATGAAGTTTTTTAAGACATAGAGATCATTGGAGAAGTTACTCTTCAAGCTTAGAAGAGTGCTTTGAATACTTTGAAGCCTTTCAATTACATTCAGAACAATATTTTTCCATGAAGAATCTGATTTATTGTGTTAATAGTTGATCAATGTATGCTTTGTGGATGTGCACAATTCCTTAGTGTAAGTGATTAACTCACCTTTATTTCAGAATATCTTATTTCAATCTATGGGAAAGTGATGTGATTATCTTGAATATCAGTTGTGGAAAGATTATTTTCCTTCTGTTATAAAGTTGCATTATCATTGGTTGTCATAAGTGAAAGGGATATTTGACATGTGCATGTTTTATATTGTTATGGTTGTTGATTGTGTATTCAAATCAAATTTGATCTATCTGTTAGGTATGCTTGGGGTCTTACAAGGGAATGTATGCTATTTTATCTATGGTTTATTATTTACCCTGTCCAAATAGCACAAGGTGAATTAGATTGTGATGGTTGTTTTATCCTTTTGATTTACCCCTTTCCGGTGTGAAGATCATACTATTATCTAGGTATACTCTTGGTGTATCACCGTATTTTCCTTATTTGTTTTTTCTAACCCTAAACCTCATGAATTGAGTAGATTAGAGTAATTTTAAAGTGTTTTTAGACTTGCACATCAATCTTAAATCGGGTACCCCAAGTTACAAAGGAAGTCGGCCTTCTCTGCAGGTTCATCCCAAGGCAACAAGGTCCCACACCTTGGGGAGGGGCAACTTCCCATCACAGGTCTCCAATTATAGAATTCTCCATTTTTAGAACCTGCTTTCAGCAATATACTAGGTGATTCTTCTATCTCAGAGACCTTTTTTCCCCAAGAGTATTTCCCGAGTTGGTAGCTCTAATAACACTAGATAAAATAACTAGTTCAATATAAATGGAAAAATAGGTAGAATACTGAATCCATATACCCATAAGTTACTCAAGGAGTTTTTTACCTCCATAACTCTGTTACAATTAACACTATAATTCACAATTCTGACGATACATAGACGAGATTTGATCATATATATTTCATACTGACATTATTGGGAATGGTCATAAATTTTCATCCTAATTAACATATGGCCCATGTAAAAGACTAACTGTTGAATCCATTTGGCCATATAATTATCATTTAACTATGCTCATAGGGTGACCACACATATCCTAAATTCGCATGTTATAGGCTATGTGCAGAAAAATAAATATGAAGGTGTTTATGAAAACATTGCATGACACCAATATCTGGAAACAAGCTCACTCATTCAATCGCTACACAATGAGGTTCCATCAAGATAAATTAAGAGATTAGTAAAAGATTTAATAATTCCTATATTAACTTGAGATACTATGATACATCTAGAGTATCCCATCCCATGTTAACACCTTACAATATTCTATGTTAAGGAAAAAGTAATTAACATCATTGGCTAAACACATATTAATTAATTTCCCTGAAGATATTCCCAATGTTACAAATAGTTCCTAAGTATTTACTAAATCAATTCAATATCCAGTTTTTTTTTACTCATATACATGATGAGTTTAATGTCAGTTGTTGAGGTCAACACCATCGGCTTCCGATAGGGTTGTTCACCAATGTTTGCAAAATCCTCAAAATAGGACTATTTAGGCCTCTGAGAGAAATTCTTTTCATGAATGGTGTCTGAATCTTTTCCAAAAGTCACCTCCATTCACATGAAACACACTTGACAATAACACTAGCGTTGTGTTTGAAAATTATGTGGGTAACATAGTTCTACTGAATTTGATGTCTTGAGGACATGTATACGATAAACTATAAGAGGTATGCTCCTTGAACCTGTGTTTTAAAAAATCTTCCCACCTCTTTCATAAAAGTTTTACCTGCTAGACATTTTTCATGAAAAAATATTGAGAAAACATGATGTTGAAATCAGGTAGGATCTTTAATGGAATTCCCACATGTTATGACTTGTTTTGATTTGTGGTATAACTGAAATAGATTTACCTTATTAATAATTCAAAATTCTAATGCAAGCCTTCCTTGAAGGAAATCCTCTTGCAACTTCGGATGAGATGAAAGCAAGTGTGGAATGGATTGCCATATACATTATTATTGTTGTCTGTTGAATAATTCAGTTAAGGATGCTCATTATTATTGGTTCCCAACTATGGACATTATTTACCATGCTACTTGAAATGGACCCTCTTAATGAGTATCGTCATCCCATGTGAACCATTCATTATGGTAAACCTTAAACAAGTATCGTTTTTTTGCTTCTACCTGTGGTCTTCCAAGACATGAATTGTGAAGGATAGCAGAGCACCCCATTGTTTATAGATCAATGAGAGGTTGTGGATTGTGGATCAATCTTTGAATAAGTTATTGGTGAATAAATGCATTTTTCTAATTTAGAAAGTTTATTTGGTCTATGTAGTTAGTTGGTTTGAATAATAATTTAAGGGGAAATGAAGTTAAATAGTTAGCTCTTGAATTATTCATTCTGAACGATGAAACTTGTAATTGGATAAATCCACCTTTGTAGGGTTTTAGAACCTACAGATGACCCATCAACATTTAACTTGAGTCGTATATAATGTATACAAAGGTAAAAATCAAGCCTGGGAGTTAATTAATTCAAAAACACTAGATTTAATTTAGTTATGGCTAATCAAAGGTATCTAGAGGCATCTCTTGAATATCAGTGAGACTCTAGTGGCATTCATCATGCTTTGATAATGAAAAAGTGCACTGATCTAGAAATGTGATCCGTGGAGTTGCACATAGGAAAGATTATGCATATACAAATGAATAACTGCAAGTTATGGAGAATAATGAGATACTCTCGATGACGTATGCAAGACATAGATCAACTCTAGACAATAATCTGTAGACATGTCCAATACTTTTCTCCATTAATGTGTTCATCTCAGTTCTAATCTGTACATATATAGGAGGATCAGATTTCTGAACTTTACCACTAGATCACTTGCTAAACATCAATGGTCTATAACTCTCACTAATTGATACTAGAAGTAGAGATGATTCCACATAAGTAATATAACTCAACACAACTGGTAAGCTAACTCAACAAAAACCAATACACCTAAGTAATCTAACACAAGTGTAGAGCTAACAAAAGTGCAATAATTATCCTAATAAAAAAATAAAAGGATAAATAATCACCTACATTAACACCCATTGGAGCATAGCTTAGGTGGGAGGAAAATTTGGCTCCTAGAAACAAGGTTTGATGAGGTTCCCACTTAGAATAATTGGGAAAAGGGAACAACGTAAAGTACCCAAAACTAGTAATACCAAATTAGAGAGAGAGAAAATGTGTTGTAAGGCATCCAAGAAGCATGGCTCCAAAAACAATTGTAAAATACTGAAGAATTTTGGTGTGCACTATGGTCTAAATCCATTGCATGATCACAAAACAAAAAAAACCAACATTGGGTTATACCATAATATATCCAAACAAGGATACTATCAATGAAGTGATGTTAAAAGTGTAAAAAAAACACAAAACATAATTCAATTAACTAATAAAAATAGGTGTTCCATGATCAAGGAACAACAACCAAAGTAATTTTTTTTTTTGTGAAAGGAGATGCGTATGTGCATTGAATTTCTTGATCAAATCCAAAGTAATAGGAGTGTGTTGATACAAGAGCAACTTAGGTGTATAATGAAAGGACATGGGTGAACTAAAGAAGCTTGGGTCAACACCACACCCTCCCATACCACTGAATGGGTGGAGTGACACTAGAAATTTCTATGAGTTTTCAAAGACATACTCAAACACCAATAAAATAACATAGGGATTCACCAGAATAGTTCACCCACAAGAGAGATTGTCAACATGCCTAAGAGTGTAAAAAATAAAATACAAAATATCTCAACAAGTAGGAGAAATATAATACACATGATAAAGAAAATTTCTCAAAATAAGGAGGATTACAATGCATATTATAGAGAAAGTGGAGCAAGAAACAGAATGGTGGAGGATCCATACATGTAGATTCCTCTCAATGATTGCCTATGTCACACCACAAGTGATTAAAAATACACCCCAAATCACCACATATGCATCAAAAATATGTTTTTATATGATGTAGTAAATACTCAACGAGTTCATGCAAAGGAACAATAGAGTGTGTGTCAGGTCAATCATGTATGCAATCTGAAATCTCATGCTTCTCAAGTCTGAGTGAATTTGTAGAACTCATGAGTAGATCATGATTCTTGGAAATAATTGAGTATAAGAAATATGAGCTTTGTTAATGTGTGACCCTAGAGATTTACCTGTTTGAAAAACAATGTCGTGGCGATAATTCCACTTAACATGCAAAAGAGGGGAAACAATACCCTATGAATGTTTTCCAATACCTTTGCCAATAAAACTCATACAATGGAGTATATAAGAAAAAATATAGTGGTATGCTTCTTAAAGAATCTAGGAATGTAAATAGGAGCTAAAATGTGATACACATAATGTATTACTACAATAGGAACAAGTGTAATAAAACATGCAATAACAAGCACAATAGGCTTATGAGCACTGGTAACATCAATAGACTCAGAAAATGAAAAAACAAGGTTAGTGGGTACAGGATAAATATCTGCATGTGGAATAGGAATGGGGTTTTAGATTCCACAACATGATGATGATATTATAGGGTAACAAGTTTTTGTTACAAAGAGGGTATGAATGTATTTTTACTGTGAATGAGGTTATGATGAAGATATTTTTAGTTTTTAAGTGATCTATTTTTTTCCACAAAAATTACCATGTCCTCCTAAATTCCACACACTTTGGATAAAAACATCATATTTTTATAAGCCATAATAGATGCAAGAATGCAATGCCCAAAAATTTAGAACACCGAGATCAATTGAAATTGCATCCACATGTGATTACAACACCCCCTAAATGTTGGCATTTTATAAAGTTGTCAATTTTAAATAATAAATAGGACTAATGCATAGAAAATTTAAACATATGAACTTTTGCAAAAGATAATGCTCAATTTTGAGCTGCCGATCAAAAGTTATTACAAAAATATTTCTCTTAAACAAGGCCTATTTAAAATAGAATTGCACTCAAGCATAAAATAATGCACTAAATTAGGATTTATGTAGCCTTCCAACCAGTCATTGGAATTGGCATGGAATATAAATTATAATGGATTAATTTTTTAGAGGGAATTGACCTACTCCCAACCCATGCCTCACACTTCACCATAGACTAGTGAAGATACAAGCTTAATTAACACACAATTCTTTTAACAATTGACCAATTTGCATTCCAAAAGTAAAAAATGCTAGTATTTGAAATAAAGAGTTTTAAGTTGAAACTAATTCACCTTGGCAAAGCATGGGCCCACCAAAATAAATGCATTATTTCCATATTTTAGGTCTTTTAAGGCTAGTAAATGCCATTTTTTAACATTGATTTGGGGCTGCCTTAGACTACACAAAAACTATTTGCAGGTTGAAGAAGACCAACTTGGAGATTTAGAGAATCTACCTTGAAATGAAGATGTTAAAGTCAATTTAAAAAATATATCTTCTGAAATCTTTCACCTGAAAGTGTTTAAAAATGTGTTAAAAGTTCTCTAAATTCTGAAAGTTTGAAAATTTCGGGCTTCATATTTATTTTGATTCCAGAGTTCCAAACTCTGAAAGCCCAAAAGTTTGAAATTTTGGACTTTCAGAATTTGAAGGTCTCTTTTGGTAATTTTAGATTTTTTAACTTGGAGTTCCGAAGTCTGAAACTCTGAAGTTCTGAAATTTTGGAACTTCAGGATTTTTGGTTTCAGAATTCTATGTTGCCCTTTTGAGAAATTTCTTCCCAGAGTTCTGAAGTCTGAAACTCTGAAAGTTCCAAAATTTTGTAACTTCAGACTTTCAAGTTTCGGAAGTCTCCCACCTATTTTTCGATGTTTTCGCTTTCAGAGTTCCAATGTCTGAAACTCCGAAGTTCCAAAATTTTGGAGCTTCAGACTTTCAGGTTTTGGTTTTCTTCCATTACCTTTTCACAATCTTCGTCTCTTGAGTTCCAAGTCTGAAACTCCAAAGTTCCAAAATTTTGAACTTCAGAATTTCAGGTTTTGACTTCGATTCTATGAACATTTAATTCTCACCAACCTTCACATGTGTCAGATTCTGAGCATTAATTTTGGGTTTTCTATATAAACTCAAGTTTTACCTGTCATTTTCACCTGAATTTTTTCTCTGACAGTTTGATTTCTACTAGACTCTTTTATACTTTCGAGGCATCATTTTCAAGGTAATTTTGTTTGGGTTATTTCTTTTTGGTTTATGATCTTTTTGGTTTTCTTCTTCCTTGTTTATTTTTTTTTGTTCTTATTTATTTTGGTTTGAAATGGAACCCTTGACATCCACCATGTCTTTCTTGAAATGTTTCCTGATCTCCACAGTTGCAAAATCCAACATGTGCAGGCATCCAGCTCAGATTGTCATTATAGTTTTTCAAGATCTTCCCAAGTGTTTTACTTTTTTTCATGCCTTTGGAAAAGTTCATAGTTTACACTCTTCCTTATTTCAGAGTTCGGAGGTTTTTTGTTTCAGAGTTTGGAAGTTTTCATTTTTAGTTTCAGAGGTTCTTCTTTTTTGATTTTGGAAGGTTTTCTCTTTTGGAGTTCAAAAGTTGTTTTTTTTGTTCTTCTACTTCTTTTCAGAGTTTCAGGAAGGTTTGTTTTTCTAAGGTTTGAGTTTTTAGGAGGTTCAGAGGTTTCCATTTTAAGAGTTCAGAAGTTTCTTTTTCAGAGGTTTCAGAGGATTTTAATTTTTTTGAGTTTTGGACATCTATTGTTTTAGGTTTTCAGAGGTTTCTCACTTCAGAACTAGAAGTCTTTTCAGACTTTCAGACTTTGGTATTTCGGACTTTTTACATTATTTGTTACAAATTTCCAAAGGATCCTTTCAGATTCCAAAACCCAAACTTAATGTCAACTTCTTCAGCAAAATGAAAAGAAAAGATGAAATATACATTCCTAGGAGTTTCTCCTCACTCTTGTCTATCTTCAGAATTAGGGAATATAGGAGATACAGATCTTGGGCAGGTTGATTTTCCAAATTTCTGGGCAAGGGTAAAATCTCCTAACAAGAAATCCTGGATGCAAGCTATATATGATAGTGGGCTTGTTCTTGCTTGTCGGTTTTCCTACATCCATGCATTGCCCTGAATTCATCTTGGCTGCAGCAGCCCACTTTGATGAAGATTCCAGGTCAGTAAAAGATGCTGACGGCAAGGTTGTAATTCGATTAGATTCTGATTTCTTTGAAGATTTATTCAAACTCCTAGACATTGAAGACTATGCCACAATTTCACTAGAAGCAGTAGTTGAACATTAGGACAAAGAAACTGAGTTATGTACAAAGGTCGTGATGAAGAGCTACTTGGCCAAGAGTGTCACCAAGCTACCAAAGGCCATGTATCGATCAAACTTCATCTAGGAAGTAAACGATATTATCGTGTTGTTGAGTAGAGTTTCAGGCCTTGCCTCTACGAAATAATTTTAGGAATGGATGTTCTTATACATTGCCACCATTAAGAAAAATAAAAGAATTTATACAATGGGGGGAGCATATTAGCAGCTCCATCTGTTTTCAATTAAGTAAGGTTTTGTCTTCAAAGAAATTTTACATGACCTCTTTCTTGGTCTATGTTGCAGCTGCTATGGGAGATTTCACTGGGTTGAACACTAAAGGTGTTAGAAGTGCTTCACAAATTTATGATTTTTATCCTCAACTTACAATGGATGAGGGAAGCAAACACTTTCACAGGATCAATGATGCCTTCTTCGATGTTATCCTTTATCATTTTGATAATTATTTGTATAATCAAAGGATTTCAGATGAATCTTTCAAAGAAGTACATGAGTGGGGAGCTATTTACCTGTAGTTTCCTACATTTACATACATCTGATTCCTAGTTTTGTAGGTGCTCCTAGTAAGCTGCCAAGATGCCCTACTGACAAATGGGTTTTGTTAGAGTTGGTTCAGACAATTTTGGACTACCATAAAATCTAGAACAAATGACACAAAATAGGGGAGTCCAATTTCCTATTAAAATTGATAGGTATAGTTGTGCAAGTATTTATAAGGTGATGAATGTGGATGCATTAATGTTGAAAGTTACTTTGCAGACCTTTCATCCCCAAACCAATTTTTATTACTGGGGAAAATTTAGTGAAATTTTTTTATCTAGTTCTCATGTACCCCAATTAGAATACATTTGGATTCATTTTCGGGATTAGTTCATTATCTGGCAATGGGAATATGAAAGTTTGACTCTGGATGAGGTTTGACAGTTTGGTATCGTAGAGATTCCAAAGGAAATGGAGGATGAGGAGGAAGTATTGGATGCAGTTTACAAGGATAACAATGTCTCCAATCAACCATTGTCATGGATTGATTGGTATGTAGAAGAATGTTGTAATACTAAGGAGAGGGTGGGGCCCATTTTGTAGAGAACATATAATTGGTTGGCTACCTTGGGAATTTCACCCAAAGGGTTAGATCAACCTATAAGAACAGAATCCCAATCAACAATGAGTCTTCCAACACCTACTAAAGGGAAAAGGTCTATCCAAAGGGCCCATATAGTCCCTAAGAATATTTCATTCATTGTTGGAAGTTCCTCTCTCTCCAAGGCTCCTACTTCCAAGGTTGTGTCTCTAGCAATACCAGTATCAGAAATTGTTGAAGTTACTGATTCTCCAAGTGTATCACAAAATCTTCCATCCTCTCCTTCCTTACCATTATCACTTCCTCCATCATTTCCTTCCACTTCTACACTCATTTCTTCTTTTCCATCCCCATCCATGGCCCAGGTATTTTCATCTCTTCCTGTTCTCTCAGTAGGGGAGATGATTGGGTCTCCAGTTTCCACTTCACTTCCTCTACAACTTTCATTTCCTTCCATCTCAACTTCTAGCCTCATTGTATCCACCCCTGGGGCTATTCTCACTTCCACCCCATCTATCATTACCACCTCCATTCTAGTACCAACTAATGTTACCAGTGCCATTGTATTGTCTAGTGCTCTAGGTACCGAATCAGTTGTTCCACTTCCATCAGCATCTGCTATACAAGAATGGTTGTTTCACCAGACTCCAAAACATGAGAAGAAAGTACCTCTGGTGGATGTTATAGATCTAAGTGTGTTGGAACCTACTCCAAGGAGATAGGCCAAGTGGCAAAAGATTGTCTCCATCCTATCAGTAAACCAATCAGGAGAAAGGGTCATGGAAATTTCTACCCCCATTGAGGGAAAAACCAAAGAAACTATCACAACAACTGACTACCAAATTTCCAGATTTTCACTAGGAAAAGCAACACACGAAGGGGCCAAACAAGATGTGCAATCCGCTCTCAGAAATTTGTTGGAAAAGTATGATAAAGACAAAGCTTCTAAGGATGAACTAAAAGCAAAAGTTGAGCAGCTCACTTCCCTGTTGAGAAAGGTAACACAACCTACTCCATCCACTGATATTTCAACTACTACTGCTCTGACAATTTCTTCCACTCTGGATGATATTTCATATCATGAGATTGAGAAGATAGGTCAGAAGGGAAGATCAGTGAATGGATGGATAGAACACATACTTCAAGAAGCCAATCCTTTGATTAAAGAGGTTGTTGAAATATATAATGATTTGCAGACTGAAAGAGCCTCTATTCGTAGAATGGATGAAGCCTTCTCTGAAGATAATAATAACTTGAATTTGAATTTGACTACATGGAGTGAAATCAGAGAAGAGGATCCAGATCTACTTCTTCAAGAAGAAGTAATCGATGATGTTTCTAAGTTGTTTGAATTTCAAAAGGCTATGGAATTTAGGTCCCAGGTATTACAGGATTTAATAAAGAAATTGGATGACAAGCATGTGGAAATAATGGATGCTCTGAATGACATCTCAGAAGAGTTTGATAATGTTAACTGCAAGTTCTTCAATGAAAACATTGATGCTCTTCTGGTAGATCAAATTAAGTCAAATTTCAAGGTTTTGGTGAAGAAGGATGATGAGGTAACTAGGACTTTCAATAGTGACTCCATTGACAGGTTGGTTTCATGCCAAAATTTCACAGGTCGACTGAAGAAAGTGGTAAGTAAACTTAAAAGAATTCCAGCCAAGGTAGCAAGAGAGATCGAGACAACAGATGTGGTGAACCATTATGCGTGTGGGCTAGAGGAAGGAGAAGTACAAGGAATTATCAAGTGTTTCATCGAATACAAGCATCAGATGGCTACATGGGAGAAAGAACAAGAGAAAACTGAAGAAGGAGAAGGTGTTGTAGGGCCAAGCTAAAGCTAGGCCGACATGGAAGGATAGTTCCAAGCTCTGGATCAGTCCAAGTTGCAGGGTTGACCGAGTCAAACCCTTGCAACCACCTTGCTATTTTTATGGGAGCATGTTCCCTAGAACTTAATGATATTCTATTTTTAGTAATTTGTTGGTTAAGGCCCAGCTGTAATGGCTCAACCTAAAAACTTATAAATAGTTAAGTGCATGAAGTTTTATATAGATAGATCATTTGGGAAGTTACTCTTCAAGATTGGAAGAGTGCTTTGAATATTTTGAAGCCTTTCAATTACATTCAGAGTAATATTTTTCCATGAAGAATCTGATTTATTGTGTTAATGGTTGATCAATGTATGCTTTTTGGATGCACAATTCCTTAGTGTAAGTGGTTAACTTGCCTTTATTTCAGAATATCTTATTTCATTATGTGGGAAAGTGATATGATTGTTTTTGAATATCAGTTGTGGAAAGATTATTTTCCTTCTGTTATAAAAGTTGCATTATCATTAGTTGTCATAAGTGAAAGAGATGTTTGACATGTGCATATTTTATATTGTCATGGTTGTTGATTGTGTTTTCAATCAGATTTGATCTATCTGTTATGTATACTTGGGGTTTTACAAGGAGATGTATATTATTTTGACTGTGGTTTGTTATTTACCCTGTCCAAATAGCACTAGGTGAATTAGATTGTGATGGTTGTTTTATTCTTTCTAAGTTACCCCTTTCTGGTGTAAAGATCATCTGATTATCTAGTTATACTCTTGGTGTATCACCGTATTTTCTTTATTTGTTATCTCTAACCCTGAACCTTGTGAAGTGAGTAGATTAGAATCATTTAAAGTGTTTTAGCCTTGCACATCGATCTTAAATCGGGTGCCCCAAGTTCCAAAGGAATTTGGCCTTCTCTGGAGGTTCATCCCAAGGCAACAAGGTCCCACACCTTGGGGATGTTCCAATGTTGCATGGGATCTTTCAATAATTCAACGGGTGCATGATCTGCATGACAATAGTTTTTGGCACGCCCGGTGGGATAGAGTTGGTACTTCTCTTCACACTTGCATGAATCAAAGTACCTGGTGACTCCATTTCTCTGGATTTCAAGTCTCAGTGTAATCACTTATGTGAAGAATTCAGACATGAGCTTCTTCCAAGCAAGGAAAATATCAGCATACTGAATTATCCTTGTCTCCACCAAGGAGAAAGAGAAGTGACGGTTCAACATCATCCCATAGAGGTCATTCAACTCCTCCTGATGGAAGGTTTCCTCCACCAAGGAACAAATGACCCTTGGTCGCCATGGCAACCAATGCTTGTCCTTTCAACACCAGCAACCCCTTGCTATTAGCCCAAAGAGATGTTATTCCCGCAGCTGCCCTGAAAATTTTTCCATTTTATACTGGAGAAAACAATGTTACTCCTTTGGAGCACATTTTGGATATAGCTAGTATCTGTGTAGTACATAGCATTACAGAGGAAAATGTGGCAGTTAGACTCCTTGCTATTTCCTTTAAAGGTAAAACACTTCAATGGTTTTGAAGTTTGAACATTGGTTCTATAACTACTTGGAATGAGTTGGGTGAAAAAATTTGTAAGTAGTTTGCAGACAAAAGTGATCACTATCACTTATGGAACAACTCACGACCATAAGAAGAGCTCCTCAAGAATACATGAGTGATTTCAATTTCCATTTTGACAAGACTTGGAACAAAATCCCAACACTCATAAGGTTATCTCCTAGTAATTCTTTTCTGTATTATTTACGGGCATTGAACAATGACATAACAGTTATGATTCAATCCATGGGGGGAACTATCATTCCTGATGTTTATGAAATTGCTATAAGAGCTGAAAATTCTTTAATTCAAGTAGGAAAGATCACTCCTAGGCCTCCCATGCCTCTGTTTGCTGAAATTATAGGGAAACAACCAGTCATTTCTCTTGTTCCAACAAATTCCAATCAATCAACTGTGACTGTGTCTATTCCTTCAAATGATCTAGCTGAGGTCAAATCTTACTGCAAACCTTCGGGAATGAGCTCGTAGCAATCAAAAGGAAACAGTCTCAATATGCTCACCCATTTAAATCCCAATGCCAAACATGGTTCATCCCCCTTTTCAAGGAAGAAATCAACCCCAAAACACAGCTACAAATCAAGATGCAAATGTTAAGCCTTTGAATTTTTGGAACCCTCTTGTTGTCAGTTCATCTAGAGCCATAGTACCTGTCCAAAATAATCTTGTCCAAGATTATGAATGGTGTTACCCTTGTTCTCAGCCTCACAACCAAAATATTTTCCCAAATGGAGTTTTGAGTCAAGATCTTATGGTCCAAAGTATATCTGCCCCACCTGAGTCATCAGTCAGATCAGCTGCACAAGAGAACCAAGATCAACCTTCTGATGAAACCACACTACTAAATTGGAAAACAAATGATTTTTACGGTTTGAATACCGATGCCTCCTCTATAGTGGCACATACACGTTCTAAAAAGAGAGAAATGGAATCTCAACCTTCCAAAGCTGATCAGGCATCCACTTCCCAACCTCAAACACAAGGAATAATTGATAAGGATGCATGGAAGAAATCACCAGAAACATCCACTAATCAAATTACAAGGAAAGAAGGGTCTTCAGGTATCACAGTACCCAACAAGAATTTTCCAAAAGAGGACTCTAACGCCAAAAAAGGTATTAGAAAAGTAGGGGAAATTCCATTCAGTATTGTGGAACAAATGAAGAAGACCAACCTGAGCATCACTATGTGGGACACACTCTCAATTCCTTCTCAAAGGAATTTGCGGGAGGCTTTGAATATTTTTGGTACAACTGATGGATCATCAGGTCATGGAGAAGAAATAGCAACAAGTCTATGTCAACCAGAAGGGAAAGGAATTCCTAAGGCCATGAAACCACCACCATTCTATATCTCCCTGATCATTGGTGATCATTTGGTGCATAATTGCATGATCGATTCTGGAGCCAGTAGTTCCATTATGCCCAAGCAGATTGCAGATGTATTGGGAATACCATATACTCCAATCTCAAGGGGAGTTGTCTAGTTAGATGGTACAATAGTTTAGACTGTCAGAGTCATTAAGGGACTCCAGCTTACCATCCATGCATGTCCCAGCTTGTCATTCACACAAGACATATCAGTTATTGATCTTCCTCCTCTCTTCGCCATTTTCCTATCACAAGATTTCACTGCCAAGATGGGTGGTTACTTGTCATCAGATTGGTCACATATGATTCTCAGAACTTGGTATGGGACAAAGGTGACTATAAGAGCATAACCAATTTTCCATAATCATGTGGAGCCTTACACCGCTAATCCCATAAATGGGAATTATGCCATTTGTGACCCAGAAGAGGAAGATGTTGATCATGAACCAACTACTCTCATAGAGGAATTTCTTGATACAGTGCTTGATGAGGTAAGTATAGATCATCGAAATGATCCCTACACTAATTTATTGGCAGATGAAGAATCTGGTTTACTATTTGTGGAGGAAACTGGATTGGGTACATATTACATCCATGAAGAAGGTACGATCATACCTCAATTGGTTAAAACATCAAACAATTTTGAGGGACTGTGGAAATTGTTCTTCGATGGTTCGAGAAGTAAAAATGGATCCAGTGTGGAGTTATGTTGATTTCTCCAGAAGGGGATAAATACTTCTCATCTTTTCAGTTGCAATTTAGTTGCACTAATAATGTGTCCGAATATGAGGCCCTCATACAAGGGATTCAACTAGCTCAGAAGAGAGGAATCAAGGCTCTTGACTATCTTTGGAGATAGTGAGTTGGTTGTGCATCAAGTGACAACCCACAACGCATCAAAAAATGATCTCTTAAGATCATATAAGAATCAAGTTTGGGACTTGATAGAAGATTTCAAAGCTTTTGGAATTCATGCAGTTCCTAGAAAGTAAAATCAAGATGCTGATAGGCTTGCTACAATTGGCTCACAATATGACATACCTATAGACATCATGAAGGAAGGGAAGAAAATGGTCAAAATGGTGGTCCATCCCACAGTTCCAGATAATTTGAGTAGCTGGAAAGTGTTTGATAGTGACAAACAAATTGTTCTTTTCCTGTAAGAAGAGGTGGAATTTGCTGCCAAACACCAAGATAAGTTGCAAAACTCATATGGTGATCAAATTATATAGTTGAAGGGAAATAAGCTATCAAAAGGCTTAGTTACTCTTGAATCCATCTTCAATTCAGATGACCAAGCCAAAAAAGCACAAACATGGTGACCAAGGAAAACAACTTTGAGGAAGTCGAGGTGGCGACTGAAAAACTTTTAAAGATTGGTAAATTATGTGCTATCGAAGAGAAGAAATATTTCAACAAATTGTGTCAAGAATATGATGACATTTTTGCATAGAGCTTCAAAGACCTGCCTGGTTTTGATCCAGGTCTAGCACAACACACCATTGAACTGGATCCTAATTCCAAGCCAGTTCATCAGAAACAGAGGCCAATTAATCCCAAAATTGAGCCACTAATGAGAAAGGAGCTAACCAAACTCATCGAGGCCTGTATAATTTTTCCCATCAAGCATTCCTCATGGGTAGCCAATCTGGTGCCCATAAGGAAGAAGAACAGAGAGATTCAGTTGTGCGTAGATTTCAGGGATTTGAACCATGCCTCGTTGAAAGACCATTATCCTCTTCCATCAATGGAGAAAATCCTTCAAACAGTGGCAGGAGCTCAAATATTTTCTTTTCTCGATGGATATTCAGGTTACAATCAAATTCTGGTCCAAGAATCTGATCAATTCAAAATGGATTTCACTACCAAGTGGGGCACATATGCTTACAACAAAATGCCATTTGGATTGTCCAATGTCGGGGCTACTTTCCAAAGAGCCATGGACATGGAATTTAAGGGACTAATCAATGATATCATCTTGGTTTACCTTGATGATATAACTGTATATTCTAAGCATGTAGAAGATCACATCACACATCTAAGGAAGGTTTTCCAAAGATGTAGAGAATTTGGGGTTTCACTTAACCCCAAGAAATGTATTTTTGTAGTGCACAAGGGAAATTTGTTGGGGCATGTTGTTTCAGCAGAAGGACTGTCAATCGATCTAGCTAGGATTCATTCAATTATGTCCTTATCTCTCCCAAGTCACAAGAAGGGTCTCCATAGTTTTCTGGGAACCATAAATTTCATGCAGAGATTCATCCCTCAATTCACAACATTGGCTAAACCACTGACAACCATGCTGAAGAAAAATATGCCATTCTCATGGAAAAAGGAAGGGAAGGAGAGATTCAAAGCTATCAAAATGGCCATTTCTCAAGCTCCCACACTGGTGAACCCCAGGTTTGATAAAGATTTTATTCTTTATGCTTTTGCAGGTCAAGAGAGCATTTCAGGGATCCTCACCCAGCAAAATGATGATCTGATGGAGCAACCAATTGCCTTCTTCAGTCAATCCCTCAAAGACTATGAGCTCAAATATTCATTTGTTGAGAAACAAGTCTTTGCATTTATTCAAGCTCTAAAGAAATTTAAGCACATGTTGTCCAACAACAAAATTCACCTGATGGTTTCTCATCCTGGTGTCAAGGAATTTTTGTTGAACAAAGAGATGAATGAGAAGCATGCTGGATGGATCACGAAGGTGATGGAGTATGACGTACACATCAAAGTCACTAAACTTGTCAGAGGTAAGGGTTTGTGTCAGCAGCTTGCTGTAGACATGGAGATCAAATATGATGGAGATGTTACGCTCTTAAATACTGATGAAGGTGATGATCAAGTTGATTGGTTGTCTAAGATGCAAAATTTCCTCCTCTCGGGAGTATATCCTTCAAACATGGATAAAGGTCAAAGACGTACCTTCCATCTCTAAGTCTATTCCATATGTCCTGGTGGATAATATTCTTTTTTGAAAGGATTTGAATGGTGTTCTTCTTCGCTGCATGAAACTAGAACAGGTAAGTAAAATATTAGAAGAATTCCACAATGGCCTATCTGGAGGACATTACTCTGCGCGAACAACTGCTACCAAAATTATGTGGGCCAGTTACTATTGGCCAGATTTGTTCAAAGATGCCCATCTCTGGGTGAGGAAATGTAAGGAATGTGCCCTTTTCACTGGAAAGCAGAAGTTGGCAGCTCTTCCACTGCACCCAATTCAAGTGGATCAACCTTTCATTCAATGGGGGTTGGATTTCATAGGGATGATTAATCCTCCATCCAGTGACATACATAAATGGGTTCTTACTACAATGGACTACTTTACTCGATGGACAAAGGTAGTAGCATTGAAAGAAAGCAACGAGAAGGCAGTCCTCGATTTCTTGGAAAATATAATGACAAGGTTCGGTGTTCCATTTACTGTTATTTCTGACAATGCAATGGATTTTCTCAGTCTGAAGTTGAGTGAATGGGTTGTTAAGAATGGGGTCTACCTCAAGACTTCATCCAATTACTATCCACAAGGGAACGGGTTGGCTGAGTCTAGCAACAAGAACCTCATAAGAATTATCAAACACACGATGGAGACTAACAGGAGGACTTGGCATACACAGCTTAAGACTGCCTTATGGGAAGATCGAATCACACCTAAAAGGGCCATCAGAAATTATCCTTTCATGCTTGTATATGGAAGGGAAGAAAAACTTCCACTCTCCTTGGAATTACCTTCTTTGGAGTTGGCTCATCAGCTTGAGGTTATGGAGAATGATTCCTTGTCGGTGAGGTTTGTTGAACTCATGGAGTTGGAAGAAGTGTGAAACAAGGCTATGAGAACTTTGGAACAACATCAGGCTCAGGTTAAGAAATCCTTTGACAAGAAAACATCTGATAGAATTTTCAAGAGGGAGATTTAGTTCTCAAATGGGATGAAGATAGAGCCAAACCAGGTAGACATGCCAAGTTTGACACTCTCTGGAGTGGGTCATACATCATCACAAGTTGTAAAGAGGTGAATTCATTTCATCTATCCAGGCTCAATGGAGAAGAATTTCCCATTCACGTGAATGGGATACATCTCAAAGCTTGCTTTTGAGATTGTTCCACCCCCTGTACAGTGCTCTTTTTGTCTTTTCCTCCAAGTGCTTTGCACATTGTTTTGTTTTTCTTTTTCCTTTTCTTTTGTTTTGTGTGTGTCTCTGAATGTAGTTTTCTTCCAAGACTCTTTTTCCCAATGGTTTGTATAAGGCTACTGGCCCTAAAGCTTAGCAGGAAAGCATTCCCTGGAGGTCACCAAAAATGTTAACTTTTAAATCTTACCTTGAAATGAAGATGTTAAAATCAACTTGATTTTTTTCATCTGAAATCTTTCACCTGGAAGTGTTTAAGAAATATGTTAAAAGTTCTCTAAAAGTCTAAAAGTCTGAAAAGTCCGGTTTCAGATTTTGGAGGTTTTCCTCTTCAGGGATTAAAATGCTAAGAATTGAAATTTTGATTCTGGAGTTTGAACTCTGAAAGTCTGAAAGGTCTCTTTTGGTAAAATTTTTAACTTGGAGTTTCAAAACTTTTTCTAAAATTTCAGAACTTTCTTTTGGTTTCAAGTCCATGTTGATTTTTTAAGAAAATTCTTCCTAGAGTTCTGAAGTCTGAAACTATGAAGTTCCAAATTTTTGGAACTTCAGACTTTTGGGTTTCAGAAGTCTCCCATCTATTTTTTGATATTTTTTCTTTCAGATTTCCAAAGTCTGAAACTCTGAAGTTCTGAAATTTTGGAACTTCAGACTTTCAGGTTTCAGAGTCTTCCATTACCTTTTCACAATTTTCATCTCTCGAGTTCTGAAGTCTGAAACTCTGAAGTTTTGAAAATTTTAGAACTTTAGACTTTCAAGGGTTTCAGACTTTCAGATTTCTTTGAGCATTTAATTCTCACCAACCTTCACACGTGTCATATTCCAAGCATTAATTTTGGATTTTCCTATATAAACTCAAGTTTTTAGCTGTCATTTTCACCTAACTTTTTTCTCTGACAATCTGATTTTTACTGCATTCTCTGTACTTTCAAGGCATCATTTTCAAGGTATTTTGTTTGGGTTATTTCTTTTTGGTTTATGATCTTTTCAGGTTTTTTCTTCCTTGTTTATTTTCATTTGTTCTTCCTTTTTCTGTTTTGAAATGGAACCCTTGGCATCCACCATGTTTTCCTTGAAAGTGTTTCCTGATCTCCACAGTTGTAAAATCCAACATGTGCAGGCATCCAGCTCAGATTTCATCATAGTTTTTGAGATCCTCCCAAGTGTTTTACTTGCTTTCCTTGTCTTTGGCAAAGTTTTCAGTTTACGACTCTCTTTCTTTTTCAGAGTTGGTTTTTTAGTTTCGTTTCAGAGTTCAGAAGTTTTCTTTTTCAGAGTTTGGAAGTTCTTGTTTTTCAGAGTTTGAAGGTTTGTTTTTGAGGTTCAGAGATTTTCTTTTTGGAGTTTGGAAGTTTGTTCAGAGAGTCTTTTTTCAGAGTTTTTGGTGTTTTTGGAGTTTCAGAGGTTTTCTTTTTTAGAGGTTTCATTTTTTTTAGATTTCAGAGATTTTTTTCAGACTTTCAGACATCTGTTGTTCGGGTTTTCAGAGGTTTCACACTTTGGAGTTAGAGTCTTTTCAGACTTTCAGACTTCAACATTTCGGGACTTTTGCAGTATTTGTTACAAATTTCCAAAGGCTTTTTCAGATTCTGAAACCCAAATTTAATGTCAACTTCTTCAGCAAAGGGAAAAGAGAAAATGAAATATACATTCCTAGGAGTTTCTCCTCACTCTTGTCTATCTTCAGACTTAGGGAATATAGGAGATACTGATCTCAGACAGGTTGATTTTCCTGATTTCTGGGCAAGGGTAAAGGCTCCTAACAAGAAATCCTGGATGCAAGCTATATATGACAGTGGGCTTGTTCTTGCGTTTTCCCTACATCAATACATTGCCCCGAATTCATCTTGGTTGCAGTAACCCACTTTGATGAAGACTCTAGGTAGGTAAAGGATGTTGATGGAAAGGTGGTAATTCAATTAGATGCCGATTTCTTTGAAGACTTGTTCAAACTCCTAGACATTGAAAACTGCCACAATTTCACTAGAGGCATCCGTTGAACATTGGGATAAAGAAACTGAGTTATGTACAAGGGTCATGATGAAGAGCTACTTGGCCAAGAGTGTCACCAAGTTTCCAAAGACCCTGTATCGATCAAACTTCATCTAGGAAGTGAACGATATTATCATGTTATTGAGTAGAGTTTCAGGCCTTGCCTCTGCAAAAGAATTTCAGGAATGGATGTTCTTATATATTTCCACCATTAAGAAAAATAAGGAATTCATACGATGGGGGGAGCATATCAAAAGCTCCATCTGTTTTCAATTAAGGCAAGGTTTTGTCTTCGAAGAAATTTTACATGACCTCTTTCTTGGTCTATGTTGCAGCTGCTATGGGAGATTTCACTGGGTTGAACACTAAAGGTGTTAGGAGTGCTTCACAAATTTATTTTTATCCTCAACTTATAATGGATGATGGAAGCAAACACTTTCGTAGGATCAATGATGCCTTCTTCATTGTTATCCTTTATCATTTTGATAAGGATCTATATAACCAAAGAATTTTAGATGAAGCTTTCAAGGATAAACGTGAGTGGGGAGCTATTTTCCTGCAGTTTCCTACATTCACATACATCTGGATCCCTAGTTTTGTAGGTGCTCCTAGTAAGCTTCCAAGATGCCCTACGGACAAATGGGTTTTGTTGGAGTTGGTTCGACAATTGTTGGACTACCATAAAATCCAGAACAAATGACACAAGGTGGGAGTCCAGTTTCCCATTTCAATTGGTAGATATACTTGTGCAAGTATTTACAAGGTGAAAGAATTTAGATGCAGAAATGTCAGAAGTGACCTTGCGAACATTTCATCCTCGAACCAATTTTGATTACTGGGGAAAATTTAGTGAAACAGGTTTATCTAGTTCTCATGTACCCCAGTTAGAAGACATTTGGATTCATTGTTCGAGATGAGTTCATTATCCAGAAATGAGAATATGAAAGGATGACCCTGGATGAGGTTCGACAGTTTGGGATCACAGAGATTCCAAAGGAAATGGAGGATGAAGAGGAAGTATTGGATGCAGTTTACAAGGATAACAATGTCGCCAATCAACCATTTCCATGGATTGATTGGTATGTAGAAGAAATTTGTAATACTAAGGAGAGGGTGGGGCCCATTTTGTAGAGGACATATAATTGGTTCCTAAAAATAAGTCATCCTAAATGCAAGCTATCTATGACAATGGGCTTAATCTTTCTTCAGTGCTTTCCTATGTCAATGCATTGCCCTGAATTTTCCTTGCGATATAGCAAAGCCCACAGATGAAGAATCCAAGTTGGTAAAATATATTCAGACGATAAGGTGGTTATTTGATTAGACGTTGGATTACATTTCCTTCACTAACTTTTAGACACAGAGGACTACATGAGGCCTCTTTTTAGATTGGGATAAAGATATTGATTTATGTACAAGGGTTGATGAAGAGCTACTTGGCCAAGATTGTCACTGTCCCTGTATCTATAGACTTTTTTATCATCAAGGAGGTCGGATCTCACATATTATCCAATTTATTGAGTAAAGATTTAGGCCTTTGTCCAACTATGAAATGATTGTATTTAAGGAATGGGTTCTTAGACATTTGTTACCATTAAGAAAAACATTAGGATTTATATTATCTAATGGATTCTAGCAACTCCATAATGGAGGATGAAGAAGAAAGGTTATTGAAGAAATTTTACATGGGGTAGATCTTGAACTATTCCATAGATGTTACCTGGGATATTTATTGGCCAAAACTAAAGGTTTCTAAGAGTTCTTCAAAGTGAATCTATGAAAAGGGTTATCCTCATTGCTTACTCTGGATGAAAAGAAGCAGGATTCCGTAGGATTGATGCTTTCTTCACCATTATCGTTTAACTTTGTTCTAATAAAGATTTATATAACCGAAGGATCTTGGATGAAGATTTAAAAGAGGTGTGAAAGTGGAGAGTTATTTACTTGTAGTTTCCTATATTCACATACATCTGGATTCTTGGTTTTGTAGGGGCTCTTAGTATGCTGCCAAGATGTCCTACGGACAAATGGGTTTTGTTTATTGGCCAGGTCATTCAACATTTGGATCATCTACCATTCCTGTAAGGTTAAAAGAAATAAGGTCTTACCATGAGTCCTAGTTTAGGCCATTGGCAATTCTAACAGATATTGCGACCATTTTAATGTGCATTGAAAAGGTGATAGAACACTGTACTTACATGCAGAAACTTCATCCATTTTTGTAACATTTCATCCTCTTACCAATTTCAATTACTAGGGAAAATTTAGTGAAACACATTATCTAGTTCCAATTTACCCCAGTTAGGACATTTGGATTTATTTTCAAGATGAATTCATTATCCAACAAAGGGATTATGAAAGGTTGACCTTAGATGAGTTTCAAAAGTTTGGGATCGTAGAGATTCCAAAGGAAAGGGAGGATGAAGAGGAAGTATTGGATGAAATTTACAAGGATAACAATGTCACCAATCAACCATTTCCATATTATTATTATATAGAAGAATTTTGTTATACCAAGGATTGGCGGGCCCATTTTATAGAGGACATATAATTGGTTGACCACATTGGGAATTTCACCAGAAAGTTAGGGTAGATCAACTTATAACAATAGAAGCTCAATTGACAATGAGTCTCTAACACTACTAAAGGAAAGAGATCTATCCAAAGGGCCCATAAAATTCCTAAGAATATTTAATTTATTGTTGGATTCCTCTCTCTCTAAGGATTCTTCTAAGGTCTGTGTCTCTTAGTAATACCAACATCAGAAATTGTTAATGTCATTGATTCCCCAAGTTTATCACAAAATCTTCAGATCCTCTTTTTCCTTACCATTATAACTTCCTCTATCCCTTCCTTCCACTTCTATCATTTCTTCTTTTCCATCCTCGTCCATGGCCTAGGTATTTTCATCTATTCCATGTTCTCTCAGTAGGGGAGATGATTGTGTCTACCAACCACTTCACTTCCTCTAAAACTTTAATTTCCTTATATCTCATCTTCTAGCCTCATTGTATCCACCCATGGGGCTATTCTCACTTCCACCCCATCTATCATTACCACCTCCATTCAAGTGCCAACTAATGTTACCAGTTCCATTGTATTGTCTAGTTCTCTACGTACCGAATAAGTTGTTCCACTTCCATCAACATCTGATATACCAGAATGGTTATTTCACCAGACTCTGAAACAAAAGAATAAAAACCTCTGGTGGATGTTATAGATATGAGTTTTTTAGAACCTACTCCTAGGAGATAATCCAATCGACCAAATATCATCTCCAACCTATCAGTAAACCAATCAGGAGATAGGGTTGTGGAAATTACTACTCCTGGTGAGGGAAAACCCAAAGAAACTATCACAACATCTTACTACAAAATTTCCATATTTTCACTAGGAAAATAAATACATGAAGGGGCCAAACAATATGTACAGAAGACTCTCGAAAATTTGTTGGAGAAATAAAAAAATACAAAGCTTCTAAGGATGAGCTCAAAGTAAAAGTTGAGTAGCTCATTGCCCTATTGATAAAGGTAACACAACCCACTCCATCCACTAATATTTCTACTACTACTGATCTAACAATTTCTTCGACTCTAGATAAAATTTCCTATCATGAGATTGAGAAGATAGGTCAGAAGGGAATATCAGTGAATGGGTGGATAGAGCACATAATTTAAAAATCCATTTCATTGATTAAAGAGGCTGTTAAAATATATAATAATTTGTAGACTGAAAGATCCTCTATTCATAGAATGGATGAAGCCTTCTCTGAGGATAACAATAACTTGAATTTGAATTTGACTACATGGAGAGAGATAAAATAAGAAGATTGAGATATACTTCTTAAAGAATACATAATCGATGATGTTTCTAAGTCGTTTTAATTTCAAAAGGCTATGGAATTTAGGTCCTAGGTATTATATGATTTGATAAAGAAATTGGTCGACAAGCATGTGGAAATAATAGATGCTCTGAGCAATATCTCATAAGAGTTCAATAATGTTAACTGCAAGTTCTTCAATGAAAACATTGATGCTCTTCTGGTAGATTAGATTAAGTCAAATTTCAAGTATTTGGTGAAGAGGGTCGACAAGGTGACCAGGAATTTCAAAAGTGACTCCATTGATAGGTTGGTTTCATTCAAAAATTTCACATGTCGACGGGAGAAATTGGCAAGTAAAATTAGTATAATTCAAGTCAGGGTAGCAAGAGAAATTGAGACAACATATGTGGTGAACCATTACATGTGTGGGCCAGAGGAAGGATAAGTATAAGAATTTATCAAGCGTTTCATTGAATACAAGCATTAGATGGATGCATGGGGGAAAGAGCAAGAAAAAACTTAAGAAGGAGAGGGTGTTGTAGGGACAAGCTAAAGATAGGTGGCCATGGAAGGACAGTTCAAAGCTCTGGATCGGTCCAAGTTGTAGGGTTGATGGAGTCAAACCACTGCAACCACCTTGTTATTTTTATGGGAGCATGTTCCCTAGAGACGTAATGATATTCTATGTTTAGTAAAAAAAATTGTTATGGTATAGCTGTAATGCCTCAACATGAAAAATTATAAATAGTTAAGTGCATGAAGGTTTTTAGATATAGAGAGATAATTGGGAAGTTACTCTTTAAGCTTGGAAGTGTGCTTTGAAGACTTTGAAGCCTTTCGATTAAATTCAGAGTAATATTTTGTCATGAATAATATGATTTATTATGTTAATTGTTGATCAATGTATGCTTTGTGGATACACAATTCCTTAGTGTAAGTGGTTAACTCACCTTTATTTCAGAATATCTTATTTCATTATGTGGTAAAGTGATATGATTTTTTTTAATATCAGTTGTGGAAATATTATTTTCCTTCTATTATTAAAGTTACATGATCATTAATTGTCATAAGTGAAAGAGATGCTTGACATGTGTATTTTCTATATTGCAATAGTTGTTAATTGTGTTTTCAATCAGATTTGATCTATCTGTTATGTATACTTGGGGTCTTACAAAGAGTTGTATAATTTTTTAACTATGGTTTGTTATTTACCTTGTCCAAATAGAATTTGGTGAATTAGATTATGATTGTTGTTTTATCCTTTCTAAGTTACCCCTTTCTGGCGTAAAGATTGTCTGGTTATCTAGTTATACTATTGGTGTATCACTGTATTTTCTTTATTTGTTATCTCTAACTCTGAACCTTATGAAGTGAGTAGATTAGAATCATTTAAGGTGTCTTACTTGCACATTGATCTTAAATCAGGCACCCTAAGTTCCAAAGGAAGCTATCCTTCTCTGGAGGTTCATCCCAAGGCAACAAGGTACCACACCTTGGGGAAGTTCCAAATGTTTCATGGAATATTTGAGCAATTAAACGAGTGCATGATCTGCATGAAAACGGCAAAAATAAAAAAACTACAAATATTTCTCCATTATTAGCAATAGAGTAATGTGAAATCTTCTTTTGCAAATACTACAATTTCCAAAATCAAACACTTTCAAAAAAAAAACCAAACATGCTTAATATGAGCTACTCTTTGATACCATATTGAGAACGTGAGGAATACACTAAATTAAAGAGTGCGTTGGTGAGAAATGTGAGACGTGAATTGCACAAAGGTAAGACTTATCATACACACACAAAACTACAAGTTATGAAGGACAACAAGATCATTGTAATAGAACAAAAAATGGTTTTCTCTCACTACTCTTCTCCATATCAATACATTACTCCATATATTAGCTCAATAATCAGATCAATACATTACTACATATATAGGAGGAAAGTGTAACTACCACTAGATCAATGGTGAATAAATATCACTAACTGATACTGACAGTAGATCTGACTCTACACAAAAATAAGATAACTCAACAAAACTATGAAGCTAAATCAATGTAACGGGTGTACCTAAGAAAGCTAACACAAGTGCAAGAATTATCCTGAAAAACAAATAAAATGATAAATAATAACCTACACTAACAACATAAGTGTATAGTTTATGCATGATAGAACTAGTTTGATTAATTATAAGGGGATTTTGGTGAATTATAATGGAATGTGGAGAGATAATGGTATAGAATTCATTTTAGAATTGATTTGGCACATTGTACAGGTGGTAAGGAGTATTAGGAATAGGTATAGTTTTTAGTTTGTTTACAACATCCACCTACCAGATGGAGAAGAGTTATAAAAGAAAGAGTAATTACATAAAATAGTTAAAAGGATTATTTTCTTACCATCAAATACTTAAAATATGTATTTCTTTACCCAAATAGATTAGTTAGAGGGGGATGTAGGAGAGGTTAATGGAAATACCTATTCATTCATTCTATATAAATAGAAAGATTCTGAAAAATTATACCTTAAGGTTCACGTGGATTTTCATTTATCGACAGTTAAATTTTATAATATATAATTTAAAGTAAGGGTATCATATTTGTTTTAGAAGCGAGGATAAACAAGGAAGGTGTCAATATTCCAAATTATTCATTCTAGAAAAAACATTGCATAGAGTGATTTACCAAGTAAACATGATATCTTGTTTTTCACTAATAAAACCTTAAAAATTATAATTCAACCACAATAAAGTTAAAGAAAGGTTTCATAATGGGCCTCCAAGCCTATCCTATAGGATACATATAACAAGGTTAAAAAGAATTCACTCTATACCTTGTTTTCATACATGACCAACTACGTGGTCACTAATCACGTAAAGATCATGAGAAAAGAGAAAATCCATTCATTTGGAAGTAACATAAAGGAATAAAAAGAGAAAAGAGTTTTAATGAAGGTTCAAGGAAGACATAAATTTTAATATTTCTCATGAGTCACACATGTGAAGGACAAGCGCAGTATCATGAAAGGTTTCATAATGGGTCTCCAAGCCTATCCTTTAGGGTATATACAACAATGTTCAATAGACTTCACAGTGTAAATTTTTTCCATAGATGACCAACTGTGTGGTCACTAGTCAAGAAAATATCATGAGACATTTAAGGGGGAAAGTCCATAAATTTATAAGGAACCTAACCGAATAAAAAGAGTTTTATTAACATTTCACAAGGTTCAAGGAATACATAAATTCTAGTATTTCTCATGAGTGACATGGGGGAAGGACAAGCACATGATCATGCGCACTTGGAAAGGGAACAAAAAGAAAAACAATTCAAAGTTTCTTGACCATGATTACATGTCTTAATCATAACCATCTGATCTTTTAAAACAACGATTTAATAAATGATAACAAATTTTAGTTCAATAAGAACGCATGCCCTAACGGATTTTTTTTTGTATTAATTCAAATATAACAATTTTACTTTCCTAAACCTTACGGAAGTAAAATATGAGGAAAAAAATAGTGAAGACGTAACCATATCAAAAGAGTATATGTACATAAGATTTATAATACAATAAATACAAATACATTATAATTTTCCAAACAATACAATTTGAATATGCCCTTTCCAATTTCAAGTACAAAAAAATGACATCAATATCCTAAAAGAAAAACAAGGTTACTCATATATCCCAAGCACATCCAAAATCGAGGACAAGAGAAGGGTCCAACCCTTTGAGTTTAGATATAAACTTTATGAATTCCCCAATCTTCAAGATGCGCCACATCGAGGGATTGTTTAAAATCATTCCATGGCTAGAGAGTAACACACTCAGTCTATCACCACCCATATTTTTCCTAATCAAGAGAAATTTATAGATGGAAAAGAAATAGAAAGTACCCCTTTTAAGTTCACTATCAGTAAATATCTCAACAAGGATCTCGAACATGTGACCAGTATTACAAATCATAGAATTATTAATGAAAAGATCACTCCTTCGGGAGAATTCCTTCAAATTATTTCATGTCATGCATAAGGATATTATGAATTGCAATTGGGACTTCATCCCCTTTGTCCCAAATTTCACAATAATTAATAGTCACTCCCATATTATCCAATTGATCAGCAACATTTTTTTCCACTACATGGAGTGTAAAAGAAAGAGATTTTTTCAAAGGCCTTATGAAGCTCCTTGATGTCAGAAATAATATTGCCAAACATCTAGTTATAGTTCTGATTCTTCTTAAGGGCATTAATAAGAATCATAGAGTTCCCCTCTATCTGAACCATTTTAAAACCCTTATTCGTAGCTAAATTAACACCCCAAAGAAGATCCATAGCCTCATCAAAATTATTGATATAGATCCCCAAAGGCCCAACATATGCATACATCCAATTTCCTTCATGATCCCTAAGGGTGCCTTCCCCACCCGTAGGGCCAGGATTGGAATTGTAAATTTTTCAATAACATCTGTCATCATATATATTGGGATGGACATATTTTACTAAGTAATAAATTGTACAAAAAATTTCAATTTCTAGAATAGGGGAGAGAGAATAAATTTCTCTGTTAATATTTTTTAGTGATTCCATTAGTTGTAGACACTTAAATTTGGTAGCTTATCATTTAGAAATAAGATTTTGTCTTTGTTCATATGAAAATATAAATTTTCACATTCTAAGTCTAATTAGTACACACACACACATCCTATGACTTGTTCTCCCTCACAACTCTATCATTGAATTAGAGAATATTAATTAATTTAAACAATCAATCATCCTATTTGTTTTTTGACTGGATAGTAGCCCAATTGGGAACTAGATTAGATTGTTTAATTACATATTTTCCTATGTTCTATAGGGAACATATAGATTCAGTGATATAAATTATTTGAAGAAACTAAACTAGCGAGCACCTTCAGCTAATAAAATATGGGTATGGGGAATCCACACCATCAAATTCACACAGGGCACAATCCTCTCCTCAAATGTTTGAATCTCTATGTTAGGTATCTCTAGGCCTTGTACTCATCAAGACTTGATCCCTGGTGGGATCCATGAGAGCCAATGTCATCACCAATAGACCAAGGTCCTTTTGATATCAACCCCAAAATTTATCTTTTACATCACTATTGTTTTGGAAAAAAATATATAACATAGGTCTATACAGGACTATGGTCTTGCATGACATGTATGGTCCTTAAAAATTCCATCTAATATCTCTTTTTTCGATTTAAATATCTTACGTGTGTCGTTTCATCTTCCCATTTTGACCTTAATGTGGATATCTAACCTTTGGAATCCTATATAAACATTTTAATTTCACTTTATCACTCATTTGATCCTATTGTAAATATCAGCAAGTTAAACAACTCAAGGTTGTCTAAACTCTTCGTAAAGTAGTTGCAAATCATTTATAACATCTACTATAATAGGTCTAAAGAACTCAACTAGATCAAAGAGTCTAGATTTTTCTATTTCCAAACACTCAGAGGTCTTAGCGTCATGTTTTACCAAGATAAATTCACTCCAAGAATTACAAAAGATCTTGAAGGGGGGAAATGGTTTAGAATAACAGGTGAAGAACATTGTATCACACTACTACCATGTTGGCTATATTATCTACACTATAGGTATTCCACTATATTTGTGTCAAGAGACATGAGTAAACACATACAGGGTTGTCTTAAATTACATACACTAGGAGAAATATATTAAACTTGATACTTCTTGAGGGGATGTAGTACAACAATTGGATTGGTTTAGCATGGTTTGATTACCATCCTCACCCACAGATTAATTTATTCTTTTTTTATCTAATGATTTAATGAATATTATTGTAGGTATTTAGGATTTCTACTTGTTTGTAGGTTCATTATAGGTTGTGTTACAAGGTTGTGTGATCTTGAGAAAAATACATTAACACACATTTCCTTAGGTAAGTAAATGGTTAGGAAAAAGATACAAAACCCTACTGTTAGCAGGTCCAAAACTGTATAAAAGGGTAAAACTATACCATGGTCCAAATAAGTAGAGTTGTACGATCCTATGCAAAGTAGGCATAATTAACATGTTCTAATTTAATAAATAAAAATCATTTCCAAGCTTCATAAGATCATTATTTATCCAGTCTACACAACCTATATCTTCCCTATGCCAATCTACTCTGCTATAATGAAATACTTATCCATGTGTGTGTTTCAATATAATCATTCTTGTCATTTTGGCATAGTTATAAGTATTGATGTGTTATTATAACTATGCATGGTTAATTTTATTTGTATTAATTTATAATAATCTCATGTCAATAAACCGTTAGATCATATATATTTCTTATATCACATGCTTATGCTTGCGTATAATGTTTAAGGGTGTAAACATTTGGTGAACCCGACTTGATTGATCTATTGCTTCGACATTAGTTGTCTTAACCGTTTCTCCTTCCCTAAGGTTTTAGATTTACAAATATTCTATGTTAGTATTCATAAATTCTAATTCTCATCTATTTCATGCCCTAAATCTGAATTTTCAAAATTTTCCCTAGGGTTTCATGTTTGGTCATTCCCTTTGGGCCTCTTTCTAGGGTTTCTTCTTGGTCCAAACACCTTTCATCCCATATCTCAAGTATAATGTATATATTTTCAAATCCCTTTAAGGGTTTATAATTGTTTTGATAAATTAAATGAAAACCTCTTTTTGTTTGGTATAATTTTAGCACAATTTTTGGAATTCCAAAATTACTATTTTTAGTAATAAAAGACATATTAGGAAAAATATGCAATCAATTTGAAAATTTCTTCGAGGTTTTTGTTCTTCATATTCAGATCTCAAAATACTTCTCTTTGTTTAAATTTCATCCATATCTTATTTTTAAAATGGTCATTGTTTTACTAATTTGATGATTATAATTTTTTTTCTAAAAAACACTTTTGGGTTCTACCTTCAATGGTACTCACTTGAAAACTACCTTACATTTCTCATTAAGCATATATCTTATCTTCTTCTATGCTTAATTATCGTTTCTAGTTATTCATTTATTTTTCTAAATATCTACTTGTGCAAATCTATTTGAAAATTCATAAGGGTAAATAACCCTTTTATACAAGTATGCTGTTGTCCCTTGATGAGCTCATAAAAATGGAAATCTTCAAAGGAGAATATTCCTGACCTATTCTCCTGGTATCCTCACCCTCAGTTGAAAATTCTCACTCTTTATGTGCTCGTGAAGAGTCAATCTCTCAAATTTGGGTCATAAATGCATTTCTATGATAATCCCATACATGCCTGAGTTATAAGTGCTTCATACACACCATGATCAATTTACATTTTCTAAGGAACAAGGAGTTGAAATTAACCCTACACTGTGATATACATGATACTTATTCTAATTCAATGTTTATAAATGTCAGATGATGATTTGAAAACAATCCATGATGTTAATTCAATTATTTCTGATGATGAAAATATGAATGCATTCCACATAATAAAGTACCTCTTTGGTGTCATGCATGATATGTCCAGTATGACATACTTTGAAAATCCATATATTACTCAATAGGATGTTAATTCAATCGAATATTTATGTGTACATCTCTTATGGTCCCTTCATAAGCTTGAACAAACATAACAAGGACATATTTTCATTAGGTTATCCTAGAGTCAATTTGAGTGTCTTGACCACGTGATTGTTCATGATGTAAATTATAAGCTATGACAATCAAGCATAAGGATCATCTCAAGGATTTTGATACAACGATATTGTACTAGATCCTCATTGCTCCCATAGCAATCATGTCTATATGTCATCACTCAATGATCATATACTAGTTCTAATCCTCCTATGGGAGCAATGTGATATAAATGGATATGCATGATAAATATTCATTCATATCAAGAGAGGTAAATGGCTACATAGAGGAACAGATTTATATCAGCTCGACAAAATGAAATATTAAATTATTAATTCATCTACATTGGCGATCCCTCTTATGCATTGACAAGAGGATATTCATCAACATGATATCCATGGGATAACATCTTGATAAGAGATTAATCAATTTTCCACCTAATCATTATTATCCATTTATAGGCTTGAATAATCAATTAAAGGAAAATGAATTTTACAACTATCTTACAGAATAGAAACAAAAATCGTGATAAATGATTGTTATACTCTAATCGAAAGATATGATAACTTGAAGATAAATGCAATATTTCATGGATATATACCATATTTTACCATAGACTCTCCTTGTCCTCCATTGAGGAATCTGATACGTGAAGGTTACAGATAAAAATTGTGAGGTTACATTTGATCATGAATACTAGTTTGTGTATTTCCTATAGAATCCCATCGATTCCGATCTATTTAGGTCATCTATCTACATGGTCATCATTGAATCACACTAGATTTATAATGGGTAAAAGGATAAACAGGTCCTCATAGTCGATGAGCAAATGCAATTTGATACATATCTATCAAAAAAGGGAAATCTAGTTCAACTATGAAAGATATGCACAGTACAAGCATCACCTCTAAAAGTCTAATATTTATCTATGATGTCATTACATATATCCTAATGTGTAAAAAGAAAAGGATAATACACATCGCACTGATAAATATTAAGTACAATAAGAACTACTATAAAGATTTAATTTAATGAAAAAATGTAACAAGAGAAATTTGCACAAGTAATATTATAATTAGAGTTACCATGCATCCTATATTTGATTAGCTTAACCATTATGATGCATGGTTAACATAGTCAGACAATTTAGATGTCCATAGTCTGTGATATTACGCTACTGTTAATCAATTCTAAAATGACAAGATGGATAAATATTGATAGAACAATCTTCCTTATTTACATGAAAAATAACCTTTGTCACTGATACTTAATCTCAATCCAATTACTTTGTAATAAATTAGATTACTCTCCATAGGCCTATGGAACATACCAAATAGATATTCTAAACTCCCACATCTCAAAATCCTCTTCCACTCACCATTTTGGGGTTACATCTAGAATTACTACATCTATAGTGCCTATATATTTTTGGGAAACCTATCCCCCCTCCACCTTGTACATATATAAATTAAAAAATATGAATAAATTATAAAAGTCACATCATAAAAAAATTCGAATAATCACATAATACAAGAACATTCAAATAGTTACAAAATTAGGACCCACACATGACTTGGTTTACTAACTCTCTCCTGTCAATATGTTGTTTGTCATATCATTTTGATAAATAACATAATTTTTATATAATATTTACAAACACACATGTGTTCACAAGTTATATTGATCTTTACCAAAGAAATACACAATTTGATACACAATGATAGGTTCTATCCTAGTCCCTTCCTAATGATGTTGATCATTTGGGGGCATCTACTACACTCTACTTGTAGTTTTGATTCACTACATTTACTTTATACTTCCTCATTATACTTGATTACATATATTTGTATATGATATTCTTTAAACTAACATGACTAACACATGTGTCTTGTGCAACACTAACCTATATTTTATATGTGATATTTCACTTTTGTTTTCTATAATTGATTTATAGGTTTCTCTATTAGTTTATTTTTTGGTTGCTAGTTTAATTATTATATCTAGCCCAAGTGCCTTGATTATCTTATTATATTCTAGGTGTTACATGTTTGTGTCTCTATGTCTATATTTTTTTCAAACACTTCCCACTTTATATGTGGCCTATATGCCTTCACTATGCCATTATTGTGACATCTTGGGTGTCCCATGTTTACATATCTATGCTTTGATATGAATTGTTTACATACTATTTTTGATGTTAGATGGATATGCTATTATTTTTCTTGTATTTTTTTTAATGTCTAACACATGAATACTATTATTACTCTTTCTTGTTTCACATTGCAGGTTCATTTGTATGCCATGGTATCTACCATGTCCATCCCATTCTATAGGACTAAAATCCTAACAGTGGCCACCAATATAACCTTCCATGTGATCTAATGAAGATTATTAGATTTATATGACATATGTACACATAATTTCTTTTGATCCATGTACTCAAATTCTTTATCGTACATATATCAAAGGAAGTGGATTTTATATGGATATAATACACATCTACAAATAATAAAAATAAATTAAAAGACACATACATGTGTGTTAATAATGTGCATATCCTCATAGACAGTTACATATACAAAAAAGTGGCAAAATTTACATTGGTGTAAAACAGTAAACTTTAAAAAAGATCGTATTAAGGTATAGCCCTTGCTAGAAACTCCTAAACTGGGGGTAATTATTAGAAAATTACTTCTTATAGACATTTACATAATCATACTAAATATTCAGATAGATACTTAGCTCAAAGTAGAACATAGGGCTCATGAGTACTTCATTCCTTTTATATCATAAAATTTAGATACAATGAATCATATAGGGGTTTGGGGGCATGGTAATTCTTCTCATTTGAATTTTTCAACATTTGTATAATCATACTCAGTTATAAACACAAGGTGGGGAATGTGATATCCATTCCTTTTTGATATTGTGTTTTGGTTACAACAAAGGGCATATAGTTTTGTGAAGTGGTGTGTTCTATACATTTTTGGAAGGTATCAACGTGGCTAAGTTATTTATAATATACCCTTACTTTAGTATTTCATTTTTGTGTGGGATGATAATATAGTTAAGAAAATTTCCAATACACTTCTCTTCTATCTTAAGGGATGTTTCAGTACCTCTGTCTCCTACTTTTGTTTATCTTTCAACACAACTAGGTATTAATTGCCTCCGATCTCCCGGTAGTTAATTTTTATTTTTCAAATCTCTAAAGTACAAAAATGACACAAAATTATCCCTCCATAAAATAACATGCGTATTCCCTCCATGTATATCATTTATTTTAATTTACTAAGTAAAAATTTCAATTTTACTATGTTACCAACATTATTTACATTTGAGTTATAGTTAAATTTCTTCTATAGAAATTGAATAAACTATGTGTTGTAGGTTTCATCATGGAGCATGCCAAAATCAACACATCGGAAAAAAACTATCAAGTGAAACCAAATTGTGTGTGCAAACCCAAGTATTTTTTCTCTTTAAAAAAAATTTCAATTACAAACTTAAAGTGAGAATGTACAAATTGAAATTTGGTAACTTATCCTTTGGCGATGTCAAGTTTGACATTTTTTAAGCTAATAAAAATGTCATATCCTAATCCCAATCACAAAATATTTATCTCTCTTGAAATGATCATCATCACACTTGGATTTTTTCATACAAAATATTAGTTAACTAAAGCAATAATTCAACCCTAACCATCATCTACAAATTTCATCTTTTACACAATTGTTTTCCTTGGAAAAATCATACAACACACATCTATGGTGGATGATGGTTTTGAATAACCTATACAATCTTGGACCCTTATATATAGCAATGATTTTTCTAATTTGAATATACTATGTGCCATTTCATCTTCATATTTCATCCTCAATGCAGATATCTTATCTATGGAATACCATCTATGTACATCAATTACTTTTTATCACTCGAATGAGATCTTATTACAAATATGTACACTACAAAACTCAATTATATCTAAAACATCCTTATAGAAGCTGTACATCATATATAGTTGGCGGTGTAAATAAACTTGCAACAATTAATATGTTATACAATGGGTTACATTCATTTAGTTGTCAGACCAGGGAGCATAGACTTGAAATATTGTCTGCATTGTATATAGAGTTTTAGTTGATCTAAGAGGTTGGAAAGGAAATAACTATCACATAACAATGATGAAAGTAAAATAAAACTCAGACTTGAAAATGGACTATTGCTAAATGTTATTACTAAAACAAAGTTACAAATTCAGAGAGAAGATTGTTCCTAAGGAAATATGCATGAAATGAAACAATGGAGGGGATTTAGTAGACCTCAAGTGGGCCCTAACTTGGGTGCTAATCCCATCCTAACTTTGTAACTAAAAAACTAAATGACAGAACTCAAATTTAGTTATTTATTTGCATAAAACATCACATCTAGGAACAAAAGAGATTACTATAATTCTCTTCTAACTTTGTTCACTCTTTTATGTAATTCCAAATCTGACTCTCTAACTTACTTGTTACAAGGAGCACCAACCCTTTCCTTTATATATTATCATTTACAACACATGAAAATAATAAGAATACAATACGGAGTATTCAACAGAAGAAATGAGCAATTCAACAAGTGTTTGGAATAATCAACAAGTGTTCAATTAACAATCATTTCTTCACTAGTTCTTAATCAATGACCAAATAAAAGATTGATTTGTTTCTCAATTTTCCAAATTTCTATTGTAATTACTTCTCCAATGGCACATAAGGACTTAAGTGTCCATCACTTTAGGTTTCAAAATATCATTCATAAATGTGGTTTCTTTGTTGTGAATGATTTCCTTATGTTGCAGATGAGTTGTTTGGCTATGACAAGTTGTTACAAACAAGTTCTTTTGTTGCGCATGACAAATTTCTTAAAACCAAGAGTGGCATCAATACATATAATCATTCAAATAATTTATTGGAATAAGAAGAATAAATTCACACATAATATAAAAAAATAAATATAATTAGATATATATATATATCAATTAGTCAAAAAATCATGGTTGTAATAGTGATGATCAATAATGTACTTAGGAAATACATAGACATGGCTACAATGGTATTATCAAAATACAAAAGATGAGTTGTTATGAAAGCAATTAATACTTTTCATCACCACCCCCAAGCTTAAATGATTGAATTTCCTTATTCAAGAGCTTCATATATTTTCTATTGGAAACTTCATTATTCTCGCTGAAATCTATGGGTGTTCCTATCCCTTCCTATTTTGATAATAAATATCCACAACCCCTCCTCAATCTATCCCATAATATTTCTTGCACCCTCTGATTGATTGGTAAATTTTGTGTCTAAGGTGTAATTGGGAAATGAAATATTGGAGGATGATAAGCTATAGGAAACCAATCATCCCCACATTCATTTGTTATTTCAATATACTTTTTCACCCTATGTAACATTGGAAGTATATTTAGATGTGAGGGCATGTCTTTCCTTTGGAGTGCAGGTGATAAATCTCTCTGGCTCCATACCATCATAACCTAAACTGCATGTTCTTTGATCATGTTCCTAACTTCTGTGTGGGATTCCATCCTCATTTTCAACACTCTGTTTCTAATTGCATCCACTTCCATATAGTTGTCATATTCTTCTCCAATTTCTTATGATATTGTTGCCTCAACTCTGATATATAGTGGTGTAACCTTCTCCAAATTTCTATATGCCTCCATTTGATGAGCTCTTTCCATTTCATTTGAAATATAAGAACATAATTCCTTAACTTGTACATCCCCAATATAAAGAATTGGGATCCAATCTTTGTCATTTGGAAGGGAATAATTATGTAAATATATCTCACATAATAAATTCTGCAGTTCATGTGTACTATGCTAATACAAAGTAAAAAAATTCTTGGCTGATCTAATGTCATATATCATATCATAATTTATGCAAGTAAACTTATGGTACAACATATTTTCTTTTAGGTATATGGCATATAAATTTTATGGGGGTATGAAACTCAGCATGTCAAATGCTACCTGTATTGTTTCCTCTTTTTTTGTTTCATTATTCTAATCTCCTTGTCTTTGTCTTCCATTTCCTCTTTATGTTTAGAGATAAGGCCTTCCTTCTCCTTTTCCCATTTCTTATTGATCTTGATAATGTAAGAATCCCTTTGCAGCAACCGATTTTTAATATTGGGCCCCATAGTTTATGTTCCCATCTCATTGCAAGATGGGTTTTTAGGTTCCTTTATGATTTCATGAATAATATTTTAGGGTTGCATTGGTTCTACATTTTCTTCTTATGAACTATCATTTTATGATTTTTCAACAAATTTCTCAATGAATTTTTCATTGACATCATCTGCAGTCATTTATTCTTGTTTATTTCCTCCTTTCACTGGCTCTTCTACTTGTCTCATTTCATGACTGTGTACTTCATGAATTGTTCCCTCATTCTTATTTATTTCTACTTATCCTTCCATTGGTTGTTCATGATATTCTGTCTCTTGAGTTACTATGGGAGAAGTATATCTATACTCTTTTTCCAATGGTACAGGCTCCAAATTTTCTTTTATGGATTCCAAATCATTATCCTATGAGATGGTGTGAGATTTTCTTAAACTAGAGGTTTTTTTCCTCTTTGTCCTAATCCTATGGGAGCGACTAGTTTTTTTTATCAAAATGAGTAGATTTAATTTTCTTTTCGAAAGTGGAGGTTTCGAGGGAGGAAAATTCCAATAAAGTTTAAGTAGTAAAGATACTCTCTGGTGATATAGGAATAGGGGTTTCTTTTGTGGAATGAAAAATTTCAGAAATTATTGCTTCTTGAGATAGGGAATAGGATGGTGTAACTTCTGACATATGTGAAATATAACTTTCAGTGTTGGTTCTCCTTTTTATCCTTTTTCCCATAATGTTTTCAATATTTTTCACTTTCACAAAGTCATCCCATGATATATGAGTTTTGTTGCTATGTAAAGTGTGCTTGACCACTATGGCTAGTAGACAGTGATGTGACAGGGATTCCCTACCCCTCAAAACCTATTTTATCATTTTCTTAAGCATCTCATGAAAGAAATTTGGAAAACTCACTTGATTATTATTTTTCAAATGATTTAAAAATTTGAAATGCATTGTATTTAACCTTAAATATATTCCTTCACAAGTAAAACATTGAATGAATAACTTTATAGTTTGATCCCATAAAGGTTTGAGAGATGTCCTACAAGCACCTTAGTGGTATGAGATGAACTCCTCATCATTGTCCGCAAATTATCTTTTTTCTAATTTTGGGTTAGCTTTTGTCTAGAAATGGATCTCCTTGAGCAGGTAAACCAGCTACCTCTACTTAAATCTCATCACTTACCCTGATGTTATCCCTTTTACCTTTGCCTCTCCATTGTTCAGGGTATGTGTAAACTCTTCCACAAATCCCTCAACAAAGCCTTGAAATTTGTTAATGTATTGTATCCAGTCATGATTCTCAAAGTATTGCACAACCTCATGATGATTCAAAAGTTACAGATTTACAGAAGGTTCATATCTTATCATGTCACCTCCCATGGAGGATACGCAACTTCTCCCACGTGTAATACAAAACCAAATTGTTTTTCCTTGAAAGTACTTTGGAAAAATGAATTGTGTTGATGTCTTTTCATTTCTTTGAATTTTATTACCAAGGGGACAAGAAATACATTTAGGGGTGATTAATCATTAATTGAATGTGAAAACATGGAGTACATGAATAAAATGTCTATGACACATTGGATTATTTGGAGGGTGTAAGTGGACAAATCATAGCTAAAAGGCGGCGGTATTTTAGTGTGTCACATGCTTTATGACTTGGCATAAATCATTAAATATAATTAATCTAATCATTATTTATTAGAGTAATAAATGTATGCACTTGTCTCATTGTTGTTTGTGATGATTGATTTGCATGCTTTATTGAAATGGAGTCTTGGCTACATAAAAGTTCCCTGCAATGCTACAGACATGGGTTTAACTTGTGTTGAATGCTCCTTACTGCAAACAGATGCTTCTTGGAGAGGGAACTCTAATTGGTTGGGGTTCCAATCATTCTTTGTATATCATCCACTTGTGCTTGCTTCTTTGATATCCTTTATGTAACCATGATATCTTCCAGACGCTTAAAAAAGAGAGGATATTATTTCATGTGGTTGCAAGTTGAACTCTTAGTCATTTCACTCTCTTCTAATGACGGATATCACACTCTCCTGAAATCACTTGTCAATAAAACATGTAAAACAAAACATTATATAAAAAAAGGGGTTAGCAGAATGTTGATGATCATCCAGAAAGGTAGATCTCAAAAATATTATTTAGCCTTGAAGTATTTAGCAAACTGAATGCTCCAAGGGTACTGAAATCTCATCAATTATTTGTAATCCTAGAAGGCGAGCCAATAGGATCAACGTATGAGGTAAATTATGATGTTTCTTCCTACATTCTTCTTTCATATCCTCAGAAACATTTATAAATGATCCTTTATCAACTAGATTTTTATATAATCTTAACATGTTGTCATTCTGCAACAACTTGAATCTCATCAGATCAATAGTAGTACGCTTCAAAGCTCCATTAGGGAAGGTATTCTCACTTTCATAGGGGCCTAGCCACCTTATTTTAATATTACCTATGTGATCCTTGTGTTTTTAGTCAAAAATGAGTTCACATTCTCCTTCTTGGAACTGTCTTGTTTTAATATATTGGTCATGCCATTTGATTATTTATTTTTGCACTACCTTCATGTTATGAAGTGTTTTCTTTCTCAATTTATTTATCTCATTGAGTTGGAGAATTATTTGTCTCTATTTGATTCAAGAAATGTCCTAAGTATTGAGAGGGCATGCGATTGGGGTGTAGAATCACATGCAAGAGCAGGCTAAAGAGGTGCATGCCCAGGAAGATCAGTTTGGGACTTAGCCAATTTTGTATGGCATGGGCTAAAAATAGGAAATGCAGTTGGAGTATGACCCAAGAAAAAATAAACCTAGAAGACTTCATAGCCAAGAAAGGGTTATTTTTGGACCAAAGTGGAAGATCAAGAATCATGCATAGTTTGATCTAATAGTAGGAATAAAGAATATTTTATTTATAGATTTAATCTATTATTAGGATTGTAAAGAAAGCATGCTTGCTTTATGATTGCTTTTGTATGTAAGTGTATGGCTATTTTGAGCATGTAGACTATTTTAAGAGGCATGAGAGTTGAAGTAAAAATCACCACCCCTATATATATTATTTAATCTACATTGTCTTAGTATTCAGTGATGCAATAGAGCTATGCTTCCCTGATTTACTAGTGTGCATGACTCTGTGATGGTAATTGTAATATATTCAGCCTTAGTTACATGATTAATTTATGAAATAGATCATTTTGGATGGATCCTAGTAATTGATGTATTTGATCATGCTATTTGCATGGTGAATCTGATCTTAATAATGGTTTGAACTGTTATGTTTCCTTATTATGTGTATTCCTATTTGAGCTCATGGATCTTATGTTTGTACTAGAATGTATGCTTTTATAATGGTTAATATGAACATGTATGCTAACATCTTGACAAGATAACACAAAAGAGGGACCCCGTAGGCTTTACGTACTTTGGGTGAGTGTTAAACTCTTTCTGAATGAAGTGTCAGCATGTCTAGGCAATTAAGTATAGAAAACAAGACTATATTTTGGTTCTGTTGCAAGGACCTCTTTTCAATATTTTTTTCAAGATGTTTCTTGTAGATGGCATATAGATTCACTTTGGAGAGTATTGAAGGATGGATAAATGAAGGATAAGTCCAGTTTTCACAAATATATAACACTGAAATTGATTTTAATGCACACAAATGGGTGGAAGAAAACCTTATGATGCGCTCTATGAGTTTTTCTTCAACTTATTTCCTGTAGAGTTATATGAGTGGCTGTCATCATATGTGATAGGCAAGTGCTAGATTTATAGGGCCAGAATTATTACTAAACTCTTATTGATGTTGATTTAGAGTGGACTAGAGCCGTAGATCATTGGTAGGATGGATTATTGTACAGTTAGATTTTGGAATAACTATTTCTATGTATATTTGTCCTGAAGAAATTTAATTCCACTTCTTGTGCACCATACCTTTATGGGATCTTACTTGATAGCAGCTATTTAGAGCCTTTATGGTTAATCAAGACCCCCTATTGAGCATGGCCATAGAGCTAGATGTGGTGAAGAATGCACCTTGGTAGTAAATGACTCAGATATAATGAAGCATGAGAGAGGAAAATTATGAAAAAGAGGGAGATTGAGGAGTCCCTAGAGTTTAGGATAAAGATGACTCATGAAGGATTTTAAGATCTCATGGAAAGCGAGGAGCCACAACATCTGGTTCTCCCAACATTAGGTAAAAACAGTAGAGAATACCCTTCATCTTTAGATGAGAGTGTGTTAGAGGAATAAATATTGAGGACTTCATGCGCACATCTAATCCCACCTAGTGACCTAGCCCTTGTGCATGGTGTTCTAGTTCCATAAGTAGTAACTGAGAAGCAAACTAGTGTAATTAAGAAAGTAGAGACAAGTAGGTATTGGTTTGTGCTAAATTTAAAATATAGAGTTAAAAGTGTTCCCATGGAAACCCGGTCAAGATCATTGTTTGGGGGTCTGATTGGAGGAATATTTTTTGGCACATCCTTAGGAAAGAGTGTGGACACATAGAACATTAGGAATACAACTAGAATTACTATAACTTCGTAGACTATGTGAGTTTATTTTAGCACTACAATTGGTATGCAACGAAATACATCAACTAGTCTGGTGCCCACTAATGGAGGGTCAAGTCGATAAGGAGGATTAGGATATAGTGGATCAGAAGGTTCGAGAGGTGAAGGAAATACTTGTAGCGGTTTTGGTTCTTGATCTGGAGGACATGGCCCACATCCCTAGCAACCCCCACATCAACCTCAACAAGTGTATTATGAGATGTCTCTTTGCTTACCAGAATATAAAGGAATTTAAGATGCAACAGAGCATGTGCACAATTGTGAGCTACTATGACATGTCAAAGGAATTACAGCCTCAGAGAGAAAATAAAGTTAGTTTTCTACTACTCTTCAAGGGCATGCACGCATAGCTGGTAAAAAAAGTATGATCCACATCAGACCACAGTGGAGTAGTATGCTTTATGTTCTACACTTCTAGCTGAGTTTCATATTCTAGAATTTAAGCAAAATATTATCAGTGTGCTTAAGGAAATTAAGCAAGGATTATTTGAGATTGTAAGGAAATATGACAATATATTTAAAACTTTACTATCAAATTTATCATATGGCATTCATCTCACTCAGTATGTGCAGTGGTTTATTGGTGGGTTGTTGACTCCTTTCATACGAGCACATTCTTATAATAATTTTATAGATATGTGCGAGGCTTTGGAAGCCACTTTGTGTGATGAGGTTGTTGGAAATGTTGATACTAGAGTAATCCCATTTTTGGAGGCACAAATTGCAGCCATGGTGAAGTAGATGGAAAATATTATTGCTAATTTATCTCATGAGATGCACAGTGGAATATTTTGTATAGATTTTGAAGTGGAAGGACATACTAAAGATAATTTCCCACAAAGTTAATCAAATGTGCAATGTAATATGGTGTAGATATTGTGAAGCAAAAGGACATACTAAAGATAATTTCCCACATAGATCGGTGCACACACTGTTATTGGATTGCAAAGTTCATCACCTAAATCATGATGTTCAAGATTTCCCTTTGTTTTAGCATGCACTTACCAAGAAGGTATCTATGTATTGCAAGATTTACAAATCCCACACTCATGTAACCACTGACTGTAAGTTGATTGATCACAGTAAAAAATCCATTGAGATAGGAGTGTGCCATAAGAGTGTGGATAGTGGATCTAAGGAGCATGAAGACCATAGCCATGTTGGGCAGGTCAATGGAAATAACAGGAATAGTGGCTTTAAAGGCGTATATAGAGGTCGATATCATGATGGTGGTAAAGGAATGTTTCTGTGAGTAAATTTAATACATGTGAATATCCTTATCATTATCAACATGATTTCCTTCAAAATATAAATTTATCATGGTGCGAAAAGATGAAAAAGTTGGAATATTGTCCAGAGTTGTATGAACACATGTGCAAGACTCAGAAGAAGGAAAAGGGCACATGAAAGATTAAATTGGAGCATGTCACTTCTTATCAATGGATGTCGAATAAGACCCATGATCCTAAGTTACAAAATATGATGGTGACTATGCGTACTAAGGCCATGCAAAATACGAGATGCTAAAGGCTAAGCCGCTTATTACAAGGGAAGAAGTGATACATTCCAAGTATCCAGATGCTACACACCAAAAGGAATTTTTTAGGATACTAAGGAAGCTATTAGGGCACTGCATGAAGAAATATAATGTTTAAAGGAATAAGTGCATGACAGGGATCATGCGAGGAAGGTTGAAATCCCACAGATGGAAATGGATGACTTGAAAGAAGAGTGTAAGATGTTATGACATGATAACATCATTTCATTGTTGGGGGAGTGGTTGTGAGAAAAGGTACTACACATTGGGATTAAGCGTGAAAGAAAAATACTTCATGTAATTCTACCACCTCAGAATCATGAATTTGACAAAGAGATTACTCTTGATATAGTAATTTATGGTTGGTTACTTGTTTCGCGTAGAATGTTTTAGTTCCTAGAATAGAGGTGCTTCTATCCTTTCATTCTCTTGAGAAATAGATAAGGGTTAGGGCTAGGAGGAATACCTGATGAATGTTTGGAGGGTGTGCGCGTACCATAGAGAGAGATCAGATCGATTGCGAAGAACTCCTTTTTGTGTAGGAAGGACTACCTGCAAGTAAGAATACAAGACCACCAGATTCTAATTAGACAATAAATGAGGGAACTGCCTTAGGCCCCAGGAAATATTGGACTTCCTTTCGAAGGTGGTCAGTTCCCCTGCTAATACGAATTAACACAAATTCTAAGAAAGAATTTATTGCCAAATTACAATTTAATTACCTCGTTAAAACAATAGAGAAAAGGATGTTTTTGGTTTTGAGTCATAGTGACCAATGCCGGTCACTGTCACCAGTACCGGTTGCTGATAACCGATATCGGTAGGGGCAGTGATTTAAGGGCTTTTGGTGAAGGTTGGCTATAAGGTGGCTATGGTGTTTATAAGGCTGGTAAATGATTGGGGATAGGTAATGGGGTGATGGAGAAGACTCAAAGAGTATGGGGGGCTGTTCTTGGGGCAATGTAAGGGTAGAGGAATGACAGTTAGATGTAGGATGTTACCAGGTAGTGGATCTAGGAGTAAACTTATAATTACTGTGATTTAGAAGTCCAAGAAATGTTATTAAAAGAACGTACCAGACACTACTTACTAGTACTTGATGAAGATACAGGTCCAAGGACTGTGATGACGAAGGCAGGGCTCAAGTAGGATGATCTGACAATCAAAGATGAGCTATCTTCTCTCCCAATGCTTGGATGAGTGTCATTGGGATCTGGTTACTCAGCTGCAGTCTTGGGCTTGATGTCCTTCTCTGCAAACTCTTCCCTTTCCTTCACTTGTCTCTGCCCTGTCAAGTCAATTTCTGATCTTTTTTTTAATGAATTCCAGATCCTCTTGTTTTTAGTTGGGGGAGGTCATTTACAGGGAACCGATGGTGGTTACGTAACCGACGGGGGTCGAGTAGGAACTGATGTCGGTTAAGTCAAAGTGGGCTGTTTTTAGTAAAATAGCCAACTTTCCCTCCTTTTCTCCCGAGGGATTAGTTGTGGGCTTGGTCAAGTCATTATTAGGTTGGTTTTGGTGCAGGTGAGGAGTAATTAGTCATGGGTGTAGATGTAGACCAAGTTATAGGTCTTAATTAGGTTAGTTTAGGATTAGGGCTAGGTCATGATGAGGTGGCGAAATGAGGTGGCAGGTTTGGGAGATGTGGATTTATTAATTATAAGGTAATTAATAAATAATTGTGTAGGGTTTAGGTGGTGAGGTTAGGTTGTGAAATGAGATGTGGGGCATAGTGTGTCGTAAGACATAAATTTGGTGTCTACATTAGCCCCTTGTTGTCGTGTAGCTTGTCTTGTAAAGCTGCACTAACAATAATAAGAAGTGGTTGCTCTTGTTAAGGGTATAGGTAATCCCCCTCAAATATATCACAGATTGAGGTAACGTGAAATCATGGATAGGGTTGATAAAGGGTAAATGGTGTTGAGATGATGGTAAGATGGTGGGGTAAGTTCAAGGAAGCATACGCACATTGAAATGCAGTAGTGCGACCAGGGTACATGATTTGAAGAGCAAACAAACAATTCATAGGCAAAGGTCGATAGTTTATCCAAACAAGGGTGATATAATCCTAGTATCCAAGGCATAGGAAGTAGCTCCAGGGGATATAACGGGTAAGGTACAGGAACGTTTAGGCATGTTCGGCAGTACCAAATGGTTGTTTTGGTTGAGATAAACGTCACGGTCTCGGTCTAGGTAAAGTTGGTTGACTGATCAAGTTAAGTACCCTAATCATGCTAAAACACGAATAGGTGAGCTCGATTGAACAAAAAGCTACATGATGGGTGGATAAAATTGTAATTTTCAGGTTTTGGGTGAGGTATTTAATTGGTGCGGCCTTGGGTCGGGCCGATTGATTAGTGAGGGCCATGGGTCGGGCCTGATTGGTTGGTTGCGGCCTTGGGTTGGGCCTGATTGGTTGGGTGCCGCCTTTTGTCGGGCCTGTTTGGTTGGGTGCGGCGTTGGGTTAGGCCTGATTGGTTGGTTGCGGCCTTGGGTCAGGCCAAATGGTTGGTTGTGGCCTTGGGTCAGGCAAAATGGTTGGTTGCGGCGTTGGGTCGGGCCAGATTGGTTGGTTGTGGCCTTGGGGCAGGCCAATTGAAGTAAAAATAAGGCTAGTCAACAAAGCCAGGGGTAGGTGATGGGGGAAAAAAGTGGAGAGTGGTGGATAAGGGCGGGAGTTAGGTGAAGGGAGTGGGTAACCAATATCGGTTATGTCTGACCGATATTGGTTAGAAGACCGATACCGGTATTCTAGGGTGCAAAATAACAGGTATCAGTTATAGGTCAAAACCTATAAAAAGAAAAAATACGGCCTGTCATTGTTACTTTGTGAATTTGAGCACCCAAATTGAGTTGTCTGAGGTGTGAAGTGATTTTGTTGAGTTGGTGGGCTGAGGTGGCAGTATTTGAGTGGAGGAGTGAGTGATTGGTAGAACCCAGCAATCAGGAGGCAGAATTTGATTGGTGGATAACCCAGCTGAGGAGATTTGGAGCCATGGCACAACCAGGAGGAGTAGGAGGTGTTGGACCAGCTGGACCACCGCCACCTATCCCACCATGACGACGTGTAGTTGTACCGGTAGGCTCTGAGCTCTTGCTTATGTGAATTGAATGAGTTTAACTTAGATTTGGGTTTTGGGTAGGAATCCAAAATTTAATGAAATAATGAATAAATGGAGGTAATTTGTAAAATGGAGTGGGTAGGTAGGCTAGTTAGGCCAAAACGGTAGGGTGGGTAGGTTTTTAGGTTTTTTTGGTGGGTAAATAGGGAGAAATATGTTAAAATGTGTTTTGTGGGCTGTTTTGGGTTTGGCCCCGGATTGGGACAGTGACCGATGTCGGTCACTAAGTGACCGACATTGGTCACAAAATGTTTGAAATAGTTTGCCTACCGAGAGACTAGCGTCGATCATATGTCGACCGGCGTCGGTACCCTTTTTTTTGTGAGAATTATATTGTTGGTGTTAGTGTTGTTGTTTGTTGGAATTGTCTTGTTGGTGTTGTTGTTGTTGTTGTTGGGGGTGAAGTGGGAGGGGGTAGAGTTGATAGGAAAGGTGATTGGGGTGGGGGGGAAAATGGGGTGGTTGTGTGGTTGGTCAAGTAGGATAGATTAGGTGTTAGGTATGAAGTAGGAGGTGTTAAATTTGCGGGGGTATAGTTAGATGACTAGAGTAGATCGGGGTGATTGGTAGGTTGAGTGGGTAGAGAGAGTTAAAGTAGTGGTTATTGTAAAGGGTAGGCCTGATAAAGTTGGTTGTTTTTGCAGGCACGCCAGCAGCTCACGATGTGGGATCGGATGCCCCCTTTATTGAGGCAGATGTGGCCACATGTGTCCGCAGCGCATTGGGCCATTATGCGAGAGGTGGGACTCGGTGGAGTCTAGCGGTATAGGGCTGTGGATAGGGACCACAGCCTGATGGTTTCCCTCATCGAGAGATGGGATCTGGCAACCAACGTCTTCCATCTCCCTACTGGAGAGATGACGATTACCTTAGAGGATGTGTATCGCATCCTGAGACTGTCGATCGTAGGGGAGGTAGTGTTCTAGGTGGATGTGGAGACGGCGATGGACAACATCCTACATGTATTTGGGGATGTAGCCGCATTATTGACCTATCACAGTGCGAGCATTGCCTATGGCGACATGTATCGCGCACACTGACATGAGACACGACTTGCCGTGTTGATGATGATAGGTATCACATGCTTTTCCCTCCCGGACTCAGAGGGAGGCTGCTTCCCATGGGATTTGATGGGAGTGTTACACGAGATGGTAGAGGAGCATACATGCTATGCCTGGGCACCAGTGTATCTGTTGTAGCTATACAGAGAGCTATGGGGTTATCACCGGATGAGGCGATTTGGTATTTTCTCTACATTTTTGTTGCATTGCTGGGCATACGAGCACATCATATGTATACAACCAGTAGGGCTGCCCCAACAGCCAGGGCCACAAATTGTCTACAGATATGGATTTCAGAGGTGGTTGGGGGTCGTGGGCCAACCACGAGCGGTGCTCACAGGATGGGATGTGGCCTACTACCGTCAGCTGTTAGAGGGCTTGACCACAGTGGACATTATATGGAGGCCCTACAGAGGCCATCAGCCCCAAGGAGGAGCCCGAGCACAGATGCGCTGGATCCAGTATAGTTTTTAGATAGCTAGACGGAGGCCCGGAGAGTACGAGTGGATACCCCTAGAGAGGGTACGATGACATTTGGGCTTGCGATAGGATGAGCCACCTCCCTTCCCATAGTACGGGAGGGATGATGTAGAGGTGCCACTGCCTACTCCACAGCCCATTGACCCAGATTGGGTAGCAGAGAGGCCGGCGGACGATATAGTGGATGATATAGAGTGACAGGGGCCTTTTTGGTTTGGTGGGCAGGGGAGAGAGCAGCTAGGAGAGCACAGCCCGCATAGCCAGATTTAGCGGCTGTTATAGCAGAGAGGGACCGGTTCTTAGGATAGGTACAGTTGTTACAGGGGCAGCTTGCTACTATGCAGGAACAGATTGGGGTGTTATAGGGGTAGTTCGCCCTAGCACAGGCTCAGGCACAGCCACAGGGATCGGTAAAGCCATAGGCACCACCACAGGCACAGGCTCCGCCACAAGCACAGGCACAGGGTGTACCGGCAGGACAGGGGCCACTACTATTAGGAGTCGGGGGACCAGCCCCAGCAGCCATGGTGGCACGGGCCCGCTATATGGAGGCGAGAGCGGAGGCCCGGTATTATCAGGACGTCCTTGATGGTACCGGGGCTGACTATCAGCCATATGCGGCACACAGAGCCGAGACATCCCGGAGCCAGAGATCCCAAAGGGGCGCAGCCACAGCCGGTGGTTCTGTTAGAGAGAGGAGGCGAGAGCCAGCACAGGGACCAGCAGGGAGAGGGGCTGAGGGTGGTGGGGAGAGCTGAGACATCCCTAGAGTGGAGATAGGTTTTTGGATATTGGATATAGACACCGGTCTGTGAAACGGTCATGTATATAGAGGCCTGCGTGCCCACATATGATTTATTTATTCATTCTTGTAGTATATACTGGCCTACGAGCCGAGTACAGGTTGTATAGTTAATACCGGCTTGTGAGCCAAGTCGAGATTTTGACAGGGATAGCGGCCTGTGTGTTGGCTTTGTATTATTTTGAGCTCACAAAGGCCCCCATGCAGGGGAAGTATATTTAAACATTGATATATATATATATATATATATATATATATAGATGATGATTTTGATGCACATGGTGTGTATAAAAATGTTTTATGTGTTTTGTCGATGGTTTTTTGAAATTTAATGTGTATAGATGATGTGTTGGATCCACATGGTGTGTATGCTGATGGGTTTGATGTAGATATTAAAATGTCGCATGTATGTTGTCGATGGTTTTTTGAAATTTAATGTGTATAGATGATGTGTTGGATCCACATGGTGTGTATGCTGATGGGTTTGATGTATATACTAAAATGTCGCATGTATTTTTTCGATGGTTTTTTGAAATTTAATGTGTATAGATGATGTGTTGGATCCACATGGTGTGTATGCTGATGGGTTTGATGTATATACTAAAATGTCGCATGTATTTTATCAATGGTTTTTTGAAATTTAATGTGTATAGATGATGTGTTGGATCCACATGGTGTGTATGCTGATGTCAAATATTGATAATGGTGTCGTTATGCAGGAAAAAGAGGCGGGCGCCACAAAAATTTGCAAAAAATAAAGAAAAGGCCCAGGTTTAAGAAAAATGAGACATGTGACCGATATTGGTTAGGAAACCGATGTCAGTAGTTACTTGACCGATACCGGTTAGATGACCGATATCGGTTAGATGACCGATATCGGTTATGCTAAAATGAGCTTTTCTTAAAATAGAAAAGCTTGGGCGGTAACTTAAGTTCTTATTTTTAGAGGCATGCAATAAGTTAAATACAAGAATGCGACGTTGTTTGACGACTGATACAGGTAATTGCATGGGAGAATTGAGTGAGGAGTAAAGAGAAAGGTAAAGTGATTGCGGGCTGAGATTAAGAAGGGAGGAAGGCAAGTTATATTGAAGAGGGTGGTGAACATGGCTGAACAAGGACAAGCATCCAGTGGGTAGAGACGAGAGGGAAGATAGGTTCCACCTCAAGCTGCTGCATCCCAAGAGGTAAACGGTTTGGTTGTAATTTAATTCTTGCATGTTTTATGAATAGGATGAGAGAAGGTAAGTGGATAGAGATGAGAAAGAAAAGGTGATAGGCAAGGGTTTGGGATGGGGTAAGTGTTATGGGGTAGGTAAGTAGGGGTTTCACGTATGTTTGTAGGTACAGAGAGGAGTAAATGAGAAAATAATTATCATAGGTGGTGGTTTTAAGCAGGCTGTATAGGATTGACAGTGACCAATATCGTTTAGAGATAAACGGTATCCGTTAGGAAACCAGTATCGGTTATCTATAACCGATACCGGTTACTGTATGAAATTCTAGAATGTGAGAAAAAACACTTGGGGATTTGATTTATTGAATGGTTATGTGTCATTTTGATGTATACAGGAAGAGGTAGGGTTGAGGATGAATGATAGTGTGCCAGCTTTGTTGTCACGAATCCAAGTTGATGTAACACCAGCTGAATGGGCATTGATAAACCATGTGGGGTTAAATGGAATCCGCTATTATTCATGAATCGCACGCAACCATGCTATGTTGCAGGCGTTGATTGAGAGGTGGAATCCGGAAAATAATACCTTCTATCTACCGACAGGGGAGATGACAGTGACGTTGGAAGATGTGTTTAGGATTTTGAGGCTCCCAATTATAGGAAGACCAGTGTATCAGGCAGGGCCTAGCGCAGCGTGGGGAGTGATAACAACAGTATTTGGTTCAGCTACATGAGATTTGACACAGCGAGGTTTGACATTTACTTATGGTATAATGTATGCAGAACACCCTGAGGAAACCAGGTTGGAAGTGGTATTAATGATAGCAGTGGGGTATTATGCATTACTGAGGGCAGATGGGGGAAGATTTCCAAAAGCATTGATGTGTATTATTTGGGAAATGATAGAAAGGAGCATGACTTTCACATGGGCACCCGCATATCTGGCGGAGCTATACAGGGGCTTATGGGCATGCAGGTGAAATCACAGGATGACACTGGATTGTTCATACTTATTACATTTTTGGCCCTATGAGCACATTGTTTGTGTGCAACCGATAGGCCGACCCATCTAGTCGGGAGAGATAGGAGTGTAGAGGTTGGGATTCAGACGATGGGTCCAGACAGAACAAGAGGCAAGATCCCATGCCATGATAGAGGACATCAAGTATTATAGGAAGGTGTGGGAGATGGTGATGATTGCGGATATCTGTTGGAGGCCTTACGGGAACTATATGGTGACGGAGAACATAGTTGAGGAGTTGAGGGGTGTAGAGCAATTGAGGTGGATCGTGGGGCACAAGCCAGGTGAGTACGAGAGGATTCCTCTAGATCACGTGTGGCGAAAATTTGGATTTGTTCAGGATATACCCATGGCTTATAGACCATACATGAGGATCGACGCCGAGGCATCATTCTCACCACCCCAGCTGACACCTCCGGAAGGACCAGACGAGATAGCAGCCGATCGCAGGGTAATGGATGCAGGAGTGACAGAGGCTTATAGATTATGGTGGGTAGCAGAGCTACGAGGTTCATGTGAGAGGGTCTATCATCCTGACATAGTTGTGATTACAATGGAGAGAGATTGCTTGCAGGGTTTAGTGCACCAGGTTCAAATGTGGGTGAATGAGACAACGGGATTGTTAGCGGTTGTGGAGTCACAAGCGGAGAGACTAGAGGCGAGATTCCTCCATGTGAGAGGGCGTATTCATATGTTACAGGAGAGATTGGTAGATCAGTGGGAGGAACCAATAGCAATGGCACCTTTGAGGATGGAGAGGCCAGGCGAACGGTGTCGATGATCACGATCATCACCTGGTTCAAGATAAGCACAAGGGTCTAAGTTAATTTCATAGAGGTATAAGAATAAACAAGGATGTCGACCTACGCATCGATGATAGAGAAGATGTATTGTTTTAACATCTAAATAAAACTGAATATGTATGTTGATTTGAGTTATGATAATCATAAGAATGGTTGTGTTTGGAATGTTTTGTTTTTAAAAAAGGATAAATATGAATGTGATTAAATAGAAATACACAAAAAGATTTATATTTACCACACATGATAGGTTATGGTAGGGGATGGTCGAGCTAACCTTGGGAGACCCCATGTCTCCTAAGTGTTGCCTACATAGCCCATTGCACAAAGCAAGGAGGGGCCTCAGACCGATGTAGTTCTCCCTTAGGATCAGGGAGAGGTGAATTCAGGCAATTTGGTTAGGGTTAGGCAATTTGTTGTTGGTCTTAGTAAGGGACTGGCGATGTTGGTGTAGGTATAGGTGAAATGAAAGTTAGCTTACGCAAGTAGTAGGAAATCGTGTCATGATTAAGGTCAACACACAATCCTAGATTCAAGTAAAAGAGGTAAAAGTGTCCCATAGTTGAGAAGAGCTAAACAAACCACATATTAACATAGGATGAGCTTGAATCCCTAGGTGCCTTGCATAGGTGAGAATTCGATAGGTGAAAAGAGTCGTATAATCACAATATATCAAATATACGTCACGTCCCTTAAGTTTTGTTGCTTTGACGAATGGTGAGGTGAGGTAGCTGGTATAGTGGGGGTGCAGAGAACTTGTTATAAGGTGATTATTATGACGAAAGAGAACCAAACCTACATAGACAAGTCCATGACTCAAAAGTGCTTTGGAATACTACTTTTTACTTTTCTGGATATAGACTGATCGATGTGGGAAGTCTACATGGGATATGTATTTTTTTGTTCTTGAGGTCTTCACAAAGCTGAGCAATGTGAGAAGCTTTTGATAGAGGATGACTTTGTATAGCTGTCCTTCAAGGGAGCAGTCTATTTATAGTAGCAGATGTAGCGTTTGTGGATAGCTGTCCTTCAGGGGAGAAGTCTATTTAAAATAGCAAATGTGGCTTTGCACGTAGTTGTCCTTCGAGGGAGCAGTCTATGTATAACTTAGAGGTCTAGATGTCCATTTGGCATGAAGCGTCTAGTTTTGTAGGAAGTTTGACTCAAGAATATCCCATAAGCCTATAATTGAGAACGTGTTATTTTGATACTTTTAAGTCATGGACTAGACTAATAAAGGGAAGGCATCTTTAACGGGAGGTTATGACCAAACCATGTGAGCTTGATTTTATTTTGAGATGCATGAAACAAAGTGTATGAGGTGGTAAATGAGCTCAAGGGACGAGCACAAGTTAGATAAGAAGTGATATAACACTAAATTAAATAGTAGAATAGTCGAAGATGCAAGGCATTAAGGGTTTTAGGCTCGGGTTTACCATTAAGCGAAGCTAAACGATAAGTGCTTGATCCGTAAATGTGAGTGATAATGTAAGGCCCAATCCAGTTTGGAGCAAATTTGCCACGTTTGCTCTTTTCTAGTTTGGTTACATGTTGATTCTCTTTGAGGACAAGATCACCAACCTTAAAGGTACGCTCATGAAGTCACTTATCATAAACATGCTTGATGTGCTTTTGATAGATTTGAAGGTGGTCAAGAGCTGTAAGACGACGCTCGTCAAGAAACTCCAATTGGGCTAACCTCTCTTGGCAGAAATCATCATTGGCGAGAATATCCTGAAGAGATATTATTAGGGAGGGTATTTGTATTTCGAGAGGTAAGACAGCCTCGGTACCATATACCAAAGAAAATGGGGTGGCATTAGTGGAGGTACGAATGCTAGTACGATAAGCTCAAAGGGAAAAGGGGATGTGATCAGGCCAATTTTTTCCAGAATCGTTAACGACTTTCATGAGAATTTTGGTCAGGGTTTTGTTAGAAGATTCAGCTTGACCATTTTCTTGGGGATAGTAAGGTGATGAGAAACTAAGTTTGATACCAAAGTTGTCACAAAGGTCTTGTAACAACTTATTTTTGAAATATTTTCCATTATCTGTTATCAGGCGATGAGGAACACCAAAACGACAGATAATGTGATGGTTAATGAATTCTACGATTTTTTCTTTTTTGGTTGAAATGAGTGGAATGGCTTCCACCTGTTTAGTGTAATATTCGGTTGTTGTGATTATCCAATGGTGACGTTGCGAAGAGGGTGGGTGAATCTCATCGATAAGGTCTAAACCCCATTGTGAGAAAGGCCAAATATCTCGTGTGACCTGTAGCGGATGGCTAGGAGTATGTTGAAGATTGACATGTTATTGACACATAATACAACGCTTAACATATTTGTAGCAGTCGTTATTAAGAGTAGGCCAATAATAGCCTAGGCAAAGGATCCATTTGGCCACGGTAAGGCCACTAAAATGTCTGCCACAAATACTGTCATGGACTTGTTGGATGGTATAGGTGACCTCCGCGCCGGTTAGACATCGAAGGAGGATGCCATCAAAGCCACGTTTATAGAGGATTCCCCCCATGACGACATAACGAGAAACACTTTTAAGAAAGGCACATTTTCTGTTACTAGTAAGGTCAGGTGGGAGAATAGAGGTTGTAAGGTAGTCGTAAAATTGGTGATACTAGGTATCGTGTAAATTAGTAGACACATTATTTATCATACAAACATCCGGGGCTGAGTAAGATGGGGCAAAGAGTTGTTGGACTAAGACAAATATGTCAGAGTCAATTGGTGAGGCAGGAATTTGTGAGGCTAAGCAAGCCATAGTATCCGTAAATTTGTTAGTGGAGTAGGGAATGGTTTGGATAAAATAATGAGTAAATAAGGTCAAAAGTGAATCCACGTAATGTTTTTACTTTTGAAGTTCCTCATTTTTACATTGGTAGATGCCCATAACTTGATTGACTACCAATTGAGAGTTGTCGAAAATATTAATATATCTTACACCTAAGTGTAATGCAACCTGGAGACCCAAAACAAGGGTCTCGTATTCCGCGGTATTATTAGTGTAGAGGAAATCGAGCTAGAATGAAAGAGGCATAGGCTCAGTATCAAGAGGAATGAGAACAATGCCGGCCCCTCTGCCGCACTGGCATTTAGACCCATCGAAGAAGAGGGTCATTGGATACGACTCCTCACTGAGTGAAAGAGTGGCAATGAGTTCATCAGGGAAAGTAAAATTGGTAAATTGCTCCCCAGGTAAAGGGGCTTCCGCGAGTTGGTCTGCAATAGTTTGTCCTTTGACTGATTTCTGGTGTACAAACTCAAGGTCGAGGTCGGTGAGGAGCATAAGCCATCGGGCGATGTGTTGGTTTAGATGAGGTTTGGTGTACATATAATGGATGGGGTCCACGTTGGTGATGAAAAAAGTTTTGTGATTTAGGAGGTAGTGTCAGAGTTTGGTGGCCACGAATGATAGGGCTAGGCACAACTTTTCTACATGTGTATACCTAGTCTCGTAATCCACAAGATTACGACTTATGTAATAAACATCTTATTCTCAATGCTCGGAGTCATGATGTGCGAGCATGGCTCCTACAACATGGTCATTGGCAGAAAGGTAAAGGTAGAAAGGGCGATCGTCCTAAGGTGGGATAAGCACGGGTGGTTGCAAGAGATAGGATTTAAGAGCCTCAAAGGCTTGGTGGCACTCTTCGCTCCATTAAAATACAATGTCCTTTTAAGGAGATGATGGAAAGGTTGACATCGATCCGAGAGTTGTGAGATGAAACACCGGATAGATTGGAGTTTTCCCTGTAAACTATGCAATTGTTTGAGGTTAGTGGGTGGGGGCATTTCTAGGATAGCTTTGACTTTAGCTGGATCAACCTCGATGCCACACAAAGAGACAATAAAACCAAGGATTTTTCCCGAAAGGACACCAAAGACATATTTCTTTGGTTGAAGACGAACACAGTATTGTAACAGGAGATTGAAAATAATGGTTAAAACATCAAGATGTTCACTGCGATGTTTATATTTGCCAAGAAGATCATTGACATAATCCTCAAGGATAGTGTGCATAATATCATGAAAAATGTAAGTCATAGCCCACTGATAGGTCACACCAGCATTCTTAAGGCCAAACGACATGACATGATAGTAGAAGGTTCCCCAAGGAGTTATGATGGTTTTTTTATGTTGATCGGCCAGGGCTACCAAAATTTGATTGTATCCCGAGAATCCATCCATGAGAGAAAGCATCTCATGGCCCGCAGTGAGATCAACAAGTTGATCAATACTTGGTAAGGGGAAGTCATCCTTTGGGCAAGCGAGGTTAAGGTCCTGGAAATCTGTACATATCTGAAGTCCCCTCGTTGCTTTAGTAACAGGTACGATGTTAGAAATCCATTGAGGATAGTGAAGAGGTAAGATGAAGGAAACAGAAAGGATTCGTTGAAGCTCTTATTTGACCAAGAGGGCAATGCGTGGATGCATTTTTCTTAGTTTCTGTTTAACTGGTTTGGAGTCATGTTTCAAGGTAATGTTATGGACAACAATGTCATGATCGATTCCCGGCATGTCAGCATAGGACCAAGCGAAAGCTTGGCTGCGGGCACGGAGGAAGGTAGTGAAGGCATTTTGTTCTGATGCGTTAAGAGATTGTCCGATCTTCAGAATGTGAGGATCATCCTCTGTGTGGATGTTGATTTCTATAGTCGACTCATTCAACATGGTTTGAGTTTCAGATGGTAAGGCGCGTTGAATATAAGAGTCATCCGTACCAAGATAAATGAGGATGGATTCATCATCCTGGCACTCAACAACATTAATTGAAGGTGAGTCTTCTTTAATCATGTCTGGATATAGAAGGGGAAGAGAAGATGGGTCTTCATTATCACGTTGATAAGTGAAAGGACCCAGGAAGATAACGTTTACGAAAAAAAAAGTTAAGAGGGATAGATTCCGGGTCTATCAACTCTGTGGGTGACGATGGAAAAATGGGTGATGATGGTTTGGAAGGGGTGACTTCGTCATCTTCCTAGATACAACGGCTATGCGGTGTCATCGGTGTAGGTGGTTCAGATAATCCAAGACCATGACGATCTTTGTGTTTGCGTGTAGTCACGGGAATGATCATATGTCAGCCTTGTTCATAAAGACCAAAACTGAAGCCCTTCCAAGCACAATGCATCAGGAAGGTGAGGGTGAAATGACGATTAGTTAGATATTGAAAATCAGATTGGAAGGGAACCACACCAAGGGGAGGTTCAGGGGTGATAGAGGATGTATCGACACCCCCATACGTTAGGTTGGTGCGGTAATTAAGTGGTCCGTAGGAGATTACTTCCCCCACACGATGGTCATAGGTAGGATGCGCATGTAACTATCCATACTCCTGTGGGGTATGGAAAGTGCTAACGTTATATAGGTGATACTCCCCCAACGTAAGGTGTTGAAAAACATCTACCAAAGGATCTGAGGTTGGGATGTTGTTCGCGGGGAAGGAAGTGGTATTTGCGGCGGTGGTTCATTGGTTGAAGGTGTAGGTGCGGCTAAGGTGGATGGTGGAGGTGTGTTCGAAGTAGATGGTTGGGTTAGATGAATGGGTGCCTTAACTGGTACAAGCACATCATTAGGGTGATATAACATATTACAGGTTTTGAAGGGGGGAGAGTAAACTTTTACAGTGTAGGACTTCCCCTCATACTCGAATTTTATGCATCTATGTAAGGTGGAGGGAACGCATCCCATAGCTCGGATCCAAGGGCAGCCTAACAACATTTTGTATTGGAATTATACCTCAAGGACATAGAAGAGTTCAGGTAAAGTACGTGGCCCTACACGAATGTTAAGGATCACAGTGCCTAAGGTAGAAGTAATAGCATCATTGAATGAATGCAACATGGTGGGGTTGGCACACATGCAGCTAGAAGGAATATTCATTTATTGGAAGGCTTTGGAAGAGATGATGCTTAAGCTAGCACCTCCGTCGATGATAACACGATGTACACAGATGTCCCAGACATAAGCCAAGATGAAAAGAGTGGGGTCAGGATCTTCTGCACCAAAGTCGACAATTTTGTCTTCGGATAAATTGATAGCAGCGGCTTGCTGTACGGGGACGGAAGTGGTAGATTTTTTGGTGAGAGAAGCAATGTGGTTGGGTGTTAAGATGGAGGTAATGGGAAAGGTTTCGTTAGGTAGGACCTCTATCCCTTGAAGGATTTCAATGAGAGCTTGTCGATGAGATTCAGAGGTTTGAATGAGATCATACAGTGTCATTTTTACAGGTGATTGGTGAAGCTGTTTGATCATGGTACGGTGGGAAACTCCATCAGAGACGGGGTAGGTAGGTCCACGAATAACCACTTTAGGTGGTGGTGTGATCAGGATGGCAGACGGAGGAAGAGAGGCCGCAGGTGTGCTTTCTTTAGCTTTCCCATTATTTTTCTACCCTCGAGTAGCAATACTAATCATGTTGATCTCGTGAACATGAGAGGAGGAAGATGGTAGGAATAAATCATTATCTTCAAGAGGTGGGGTTGCAATAATGATATATCTTGGTGAGGTGGGGACAGGTGGTATAGGAGAGGGGATTGAAGCTAAAGGTTTCTCCCTTCGTAAGTTGTCTTTCTTAACCTTTCTATCTGAGAAAGGTGACTGACAAAGGATGGCTTTCAAAGCTTTGCATCCCTCTACATCATGTCTTGGTGTGCGGTGGTAAGCACAGATTGTAGACTCATCATAACCTATAGGTTGAGGTTTAGATGGATCATAGGGTCTAAGTGGGGGTAGGGAAATGGTCACATTCTCTACCAACATATCAAGGATCTTTGCGTAAGATCCTTTGAGCGGGTCAAAGTCAGACGAAGATGAGGCTATTGATTGGGTGGGTTTTGGTAATGGTTGGGTATGGTTGGTTCGAATGGGTGGTGGTTTAGACAAGGGGTTTCGATAATTGGATTTAACTAAACTTGGCTTCGTCGGTGCAGAAGTTATGTTTAGCTGGTTAGATGATGAGGCCACAGATGGCGTGGTGGCAGGAAACAACCATAGAGAAAGAGGAGTGTCACCAAACAAATCCTTTGATGATGGAGTTTTTTTAGGGTTGATAGGTGGACAAGATACTTGGGGTGACGGTGTTGATACACCCATGGATCTCTGTATGGGTGCAGAGGGTGCAGGTCATTTTAAAGAAAACGCAGGAGGTATGATGAATTGAGGCAAGGTGGAGGGGTGAGGTCCCAATATAGAAGGTAGGTGTGATGGCGAGGGTTTTAGTTGTGACAGATGCATAGATTGAACTTGAGGAAATTGGTTTTGTCTCCTAGGTGGATGGACGACTTTATTTTTGGATAAATCTAATCATTTAGATGGGTGTGTTAGGCTGGATATTGGTGAAGTTCTAAGCATAGGGGAAGGTTTGGTTAGGTTAATAGAGGTGGATGAGGTATTCGATAGAGATGAGGGGGGTGAAGATGAGGACATAGGCATTTTGAGCTTTTGTAAACACCTCGGGTATATGGTAGAGGTGTCTGGATCGGTCATCTGCATTTGAGTAGAGCATGGTGTACTCAAATGCTCCCATAGGACTCATCTATCTTCTGAGGGATGACAATCTTCACGTGTGAATAGGAACTTTGATATGGAAGAGAGGTGGGTTGTGATTCCGGTCCACTGTGGGTGTGATACAGGGGGTAAATGAGGCACTGTATCAATGGGCATTAAGAGGTCAACCGGTCGCTGAAAAGATTTAGGCGATGAAGAACTCATAGGTAGGAGGGCATGTTTGAGCGGATCCGTCATGATTAAAGAATTTGGTGATGTTGGTTCGAGAGGTTTCTCTTCTAAGGATGACAGAAACAGTGGTGAGCCTTCTTCTTTTACAGCCAGAGTAACGAAAGGAGATGTTTGGGAAATAGATAAGTTAGATAACATCCACTCACAATCTTACAGGGATGTGGTGTAAGAAGACTCATTCGTGAGAAGAGAACTCTGGGCGGTTAATTCCTTTATGGGTAAAGGAATGGCAAGATTATTGTTTTGTCTTGATGGTGGTGAACGGGGTGCGGCTCCCTACATTATTGAAGAGGCTTGATTCAAAATTTCCTTGATAGAAGCTTTTGGTTGGGAGTTGAAGACCACATGGATTTCATGAACACTCTCCTCGGCTAAGATATCTTGGTTTATGTTACTGTTAGATGAATGGTTTGGGAATAGTTTGTTGAATATTTTCAAATTTCGGTTAGTAAGGGAATCAGGATTATCGAGGGTTATATCCCCTGCATCAACCATTTCCTGCACTTTGTTTTTCAACATCTTGTAGTTTTCGTGACTGTGTCCCTTCACGTGGTGGAAGTTACAGAAGTCATTTTCTTTGTACCAAGAAGGTATAGCACGGGTGGAATCAAACCCGGAGTGAGGTTTAACAGGAGGCAAGGTGATAGCTCCTTCTTTGAGCAATTTGTCTAAAATCATACCATAAGTTTCTCCCAAGGGAGTGTAATTGATGGGCTCGGCTTTATACTTATAAGTGGTTTTTGGCGGGGTACTAGACGGTGCTTTGGATTGGACCATTACCGCGTGTACAGCTCCTTTTGATTTCGAAGCATTCGATGCGTGAGAATTGGTGGTGTTGGGTTTGTTGGTGGAGTCTTGGGTTTGGAAATTAGGGTTTTTATTGCGCAACCACAATTTCTCTTCCTCTAAGGCTCGAATCTCTAGTTTCCAAGCCATTGTAAAGGCCTCATCAAAGGTGCAGAAAGTTTGAATTTGGAGGGTGGGAGAAATGTGCTTAGCGCAAGCCCACGTAAAGATCTCGATGAGTTCAACCTGAGGTAAGGCATAAGTGAGTTGGTTGATGAGACCTCGGCATCGTCCAATGAAATCTACGATAGATTCGTCTTCAAATTGTCAGATGGCATAGAGGTTGGTGATGGATACTTTCTTGGAAATATTAATGGAGAAATGATCTAAAAAAGATTGGGCTAATTGATTAAAAGATAAGATTGAGTGTTGGGTTAAAGCACTGTACCACTCCAAGGCGGGTCCTGATAAGGACATGGGAAAGGTGCGAAGTAGTAAGGCATCGTCATGTGCAATCAGATAGCAGACATGTCTAAATGATCGCAAGTGTTGTTGAGGATCCTCCTTACTATTAAAACCAGTAAATTTTTATAATTCCCATTGAGGAGGATATGAATGAAGGGGGATAGAAGTATGAATAGGCTCCCAACAAACTTGCTCGTATGTCAGGGTGCTACGACTTCTTAAAACAGAAGCCTCTAGATTTTGCATAGTTTCCATCATTTGTTTGATTAAATCAGTGGTTGGGTAAGATGATGGTGCAGTTGTTGTAAACAGAGGCGGATAGGGCCAAGAGCCACTACTAGACAATGGTGGGGTTAAATGTTGATAAGGTATTGATGATGAATATGTTGAGGCGACTGAATAGGGATGTCCTATATAAGATGTTGAAGCCACCGAATAAGTGTGTGGAAATGAAAAGGTGGGCGGAGCTTGAGAAGGAAAGCTCGTGTGGATAGGTGGTAGAGAGAAAGTTATGAAAGAGGCAGTCTGCGAGAGAGACGAGGTAGGAGCAGTCGGTGGTAATGATATGTGGGGCCCCAGATTAACCAAAGGAAAGCCAATCTGTGTTGTATGAACCCCTGAAGCCACTGATTTGGGAGACGGGGCTAAGGATGAAGAAGGTAAGACAGATTTATTAGGTGGGGAAGGAGCTAAGTGAGAAGCTATACTAATAGGCATACCAATGAGAAGTTGACCATCAGGCATACGGTTAGGGGTATGGGACAAATAGTACTGTACGGTGCTAGGATTAGCATCCAAAAATTTGGCAAAGTCCTTATCTCCTACAGGGATCTTGGGAACATCACTGGTGTTGGTAGGATTCCCCATAGGATGTGAAGTTGGTGATTCAAGAAAAGGCACAGAACAGGCATGTGAAACCATGGATGTGGCTTGTTTCCGAGTGATAACAACCATAGACAAGAGTACACAACAAGGATTCAATCTATTAGGAACAGAAACAGCAACAAAATGTTAGAATTGGTAGGTTGCTGGTTTGTCGGGAATTGTGAAAAATAGTAACCGATATCGGTCGAATAACTGATGTTGGTTAGACTGTAGCCGGCGTTGGTCAGTTAACTAATGTCGGTAGAATAGGACCGGTGTCGGTCACTGTGAAAGCAAAGAGAAGATGTAAGAAGCTACCGGTTTGGGATTAACAATGCTTAGTATACCCACAAAATTGTTCTAAAGTGATCACTGAAATAGTGTATGACAGAGAAACAGAACTAAAAATAAGCAAGATGCACAAGCAAATCAAGAGACTAACCTTAGGATTAGTTTTAATTATTGTGGGCTTATGCCTTAGACACAAGATGATGTCAATCCTAAATAAAAGACCTAAGGGAAATGTCAAGTTTGTTTTGGCTTATAAGGTTACCTCAATCAGGCAGAGGAATACCGCGGAAAAGGGGGGATGTTTGAGTTGTTGTGTTGATTATGATGTGATTTGGTATGTGTTGTGAAGTGAAAGTAAGATTAATTTCTCGTCAATACCGTGGATATCACCCTCACGTGTACAACCTGTTACTTAATCTGCGATCACTAGAATTAAAAACAACAAGTAAACATGTGATGCACGTCTTTTAAACCCAAATCAAAAATGATATTTGATGAAGCAAAGGAGATGACTTTCACAAAAGAAAAGATGAGGAAGAAAGACAAATTCTTTTACCAAAATAAAAAAATATCTTATGAATATTTAGAAGAAGAAAAATAACAAGTGTGCTCCCTATATGAAAGCAAGCAAGAAAGAAAGAAACCCAAGAAGGGTCCCGCCGGGTGTGCCAAAATGTTTCGCACAGAATGTTTCTGTTCCTGAATAGAGTTGCTTCTATCCTTTCATTCTCTTGAGAAACAGATAAGGGTTAGATCTAGGAGGAATACCTGTTGAATGTTGGGAGGGTGTGCGCGTACCATAGAGAGAGATCAGATCGATTGCGAAGAACTCCTTTTTGTCTAGGAAGGACTACCTGTGAAGTAAGAATACAAGACCACCACATTATAGTTAGATAATAAATGAGGGAACTACCTTAGGCCCAGGAAATATTAGACTTCCTTTCGAAGGTGGTCAGTTCCCCTTTTAATACGAATTAACACAAATGCTAACAAAGAAGTTATTGCGAAATCACAATTTAGTTACCTCATTAAAAGGCAATTGAGGAAAGGCTGGTTTTGGTTTGAGTCACAGTGACCGATGCTAGTATATGTATAATCGGTACCGGTTGCTGATAACCGATATCGGTAGGGGCAGTGATTTAGGGGCTTTCAATGAAGGTTGGCTGTATTATGGTGTTTATAAGGTTGGTAAATGATTAGGGGTAGGAAATAGGGTATGGAGAAGACTCAGAGAGTGTGGGGAGCTGTTCTTGGGGAAATGTAAGGGTAGAGGAATGAAAGTTAGATGTAGGGTGCTATCGGGTAAGATCTAGGAGTGAGCTTATAATTACTATGAATCAGAAGTTCAAGAAATGGTATTTTAAAAACATACAAGACACCACTTACTAGTTCCTGATGAAGATACAGGTTCAAGGACTGTGATGACCAAGGATTAGGTGGGATGTGTTATCCCATCCCCCAGGGTAAATTTGATAACATGCATCAGGATGTCCAAATTCCAAGAAAAATGATTGATTCAGAGCAAAATCAGGTTTCTAGGGTCCCTTCAGGAATCTTTCTAAACTCCCCAGGCCGAAGAAGGAGGGAGAAAGCTTTGAGAAAGTGCGGAGAAGGTTGCAGAAAGCAAGTAGTTTGGGCCAGTAAAAATTGTGAAAATCGGCTAAGTCCTGGTCCAGCACAAGGTGGGACGAATGGGACAAAGGTACGCGAACCGCCCGAACCGGCCGAAATGAGTCCAGGCGGCCCACTAAGCAAATGGGACAAGTGGGACAGAAGTACGCGGCGGGCGCGAAAAGCCGATCCAGCCGAGGAGAAAAATTGGCTAACTGCTGAAGAGGGTAGCATTCGGGACGAGTGGAACAAATGGACGCGAAATGCCCGAACCGGCTGGATCGCGCGAAATCAGTACAAGGAGCCCAAAAGCAATTGGGACGCGCGGGCCAGAAATACCTGAACTGCCCGAACCAGCCGAAATCAGTCCGAATCAAAATGGGACAGGAGGGCACAAAGGGCCCAAAATCCAAATGGGACATCCGGGACAAATGGAGGCGAAGTACGCGTAGGAGCCGAATCAGCCGAGGACCAATCAGAAGCTGCCACGTGTCCTCACAAGAGAAAAGTCAAAAAGTCAATGGGCGAGTTTTCGAGCACCGATCCGAACCAATGGGATAGTGCCACGTGTCCCAGCTAGGGCCCACAAGGAAAATTCAAAAGACAGCCCACCGAAAAGCAGAAGAGAGAGAATTATTCAGCGAATCAGAGCATGCCACGTGGCGTCCAAGTGGCAGTGCGCGGGAAAATATTTCAAAATCCGTTTTCGCCTGTTCCGTGCCCTAAATCTTCAGATCGACATATCTTTCGATCCAGAGCTCGGATTTGCACGTTCTTGATATCAATGAAAAGCTTGTGAGATTCTCTACACGTTTCCAGGGTCAATCTTGCATTTTGGTTCAGTTTGAAGAAAGAAAATTAGAAGACGCCTCTGGCACGAAATAATAAGTAGAGATAATGCTTCAACAACCACTTTAATACAGCAGACAACCCGCCTCTTCTGTTAGGCAAACCGCCGCTTTGCCAGAACCCGCCGCTTCTGCCATGATGGATGAATTAAATGCAACCTAGAGGTGGTTGGGGCAGATTTCGAATTCCTCTCTCTTTTCTCTCCCATTCTTCCTATAAATTGTAAGGAGGGGTTTCTTTCTGTTGTTGGACATTTCCGCTTTGCACCCTCCCTTCTCTCCTGTTCATAAGAAGATTTGTGGAGTTTTCAAACCTCCCATATAGACTGTAACACCGTTTTTTGCCTTTTGGCCATTGCAATGTATTGAATCTATCCTTGAGCAATATATATGTGTCTGTGGTTACTTCTAAACCCTCTTACATATTTATTACTGTCATTCTTGATCTTTCATTGCATTTTTGCTATCTGTGCATGATGTTGTGTTACATCTACATGATCTGTGTTAAATTTGGCAAAGCATATGTTCTTCATTCCTTGGTGCATCACCTCTATTAGCTTAGATTTATTTTATGCATCTTCTTACCTTGTCTCCTTGGCAAATTAGATTAGATTTTGAGGAAAACCCTCTGCATATTTCGTATGCACCTGAACAGAGGAATAGGAACCAGCCTTTCTCTGGAGATTCCTTTCTCACTCTTCAAGTCCCACACTTGGAGAAAGGATTCAATGTTGATGCAATCACACTGGATATTAGTAATCAACCTAGAAATCTGATCAATATCCAGGGGTGCTGTGATTTTGCACTAACAGTTTTGGCACGCCCGGTGGGACCAGAGGTCTCATTTCTATTTGCAGCAAGGTTGATATGCATCTGCTGCAATTTTCTTGCTTGAAAAGAGCTATTATTTGCATATCTGGCGACTCCAAGGGGAGGAATCAACTGGTTCCAGCAGTCAGGCCTAAAAGCTTATGAGAAGAATCACAAGATCAAGAGCTGGAGAAGAGGAAGTGCTGTTTGAATACCTGCAACTATCTCCAAGAAGAAGGCAAAGAGGAAGAAGGATTCAAAGGTCTCCATCTCCACCAAACAGAACTCTCTCAACTCCTCCACCTGAGCGGCCTTTCTTTCAATATACAAGGACTTTTAAGACCAATCAGAATGGCGCAACCAGTGAACCCCTATGTCAACTTCACAGGCAGCAGCCCACTTGCTCTCAATGCACAAAATCCAATCCCAGTAGCAGCACTGAAGAACATTCCATACTTTACTGGAGAAAATCAGACCACTCCTGGCGATCATGTCAAGGACATTGCTAACATTTGTGCAATCCATGAGATCGACGAGATGCAAGTAGCTGTCAAATTGCTGGCGTCTTCATTCAAGGGGAAAGCATTGCAATGGTTTAGGAGCCTTGGAGCTGGCTCTATCACAAACTGGAATCAGCTGTGTATTGCACTTCATAATCAATTCGGAGAGAAGGGAGACAACTTGTCTCTTTTGGAGCAGCTGACAACCATCAAGAGAGCTTCCAATGAGCAGCTAACTGATTTCAACTTCAGATTTCAAAGATCTTGGGATAGAATTCCAGTAGCAGTCAGACCAACAGCAGAAGGTGCTTTTCTATACTACCTTAAAGCTTTAAATTCTGATATTTCTATATTGATTCAATCCATGGGAGGCACAACTATCCCTGCTGCTTATAATATTGCCATTAGAGCTGAAAATTGTCTGATTCAAGCTGGCAAGCTATCTCCTAGGCCTCCAATGCCATTATATCCAAGCTTAGAGAGCCCAAGTACTAGTCAGGCACCTGTCTTAGCTCCTTCTCCCATTCCTAGAAATCAGAGTTCAAATGAAGCTTCCACTTCATCTCCAAGTGCCCCAAATGAGCTTCAAGAAGTCATGAAGCAACTGCAAAATTTAGGTAATGAGCTGGTCACACTCAAGAGGCAGCAAGCTCAAGGTTTTAGACCTTCGTATCAGCCTCAAGCTCAACCGAATAGGCAGCCATATCAGCCTCAAAGACCACCTAATCCAGCTCACAAATATGAATCAAACAAGGCCTCCTGCCAATAGACCATTCCAGCCCTATAATCCAAATGCCATATCTGCCTCTAAGGCATTAGTACCAGCACAAAACAACATTGCCCAGGAGTATGATTGGTGTTTTCCATGTAATGAACCCCATAATCAATCCATGTGCTATAATGGTGCTCTAACCCAAGCTTTAATGGTAACAAGTGCTGGTGTGGAGGGTGAGAGTAGTCAAGAAAACAGCCAACAACAAGAAACATTCCAACAGCAATCAGCCCCAAATGATACCACGTTGGTAAATTGGCAAGCAGAGGATTTCTGTGGCATGAATCAGATAGTTTCTCAGGGTGTTGCTGCCAACACAAGGTCAAAAAGGAGAAATTTGGGTGAAGAACAGCCATTAGTCCCAGCCAATCCTCAACCTCCCACAGCTCCACAAATGATTGGAAAGCAAAACCCAGTTTCAAATGCACAAGGGCAGACAAAAACAGCCCCTAGGCCAAATCAAATGCCAGCTGTTGCTGCCCATATTCAAGGAACAAATGTGCAAACCAAGTGCCAGCAGAGAGATCCTTCATCACCATTCAGTATCATTGATCAGATGAAGAAGACAAACGTCAATATATCTATGTGGGAATCCCTATCCATCCCAGGCCAAAGAAATCTGCTGCAAGCTGCCATAAAGGACTGGCCAACTTCGAATCAGCAGGTTCAGAGGTAAGACAAAGTGCTTACAAATGCTGCCCAGCCTGAAGGAAATCATGGAACACAACAAGGTAGAATGCTGAAGCCCCCCCCTTTCTATGTTTCGTTAATCATTGGAAATCAGCTAGTGCATAACTGCATGATAGACTCTGGGGCAAGTAGCTCAGTAATGCCTAAACAGATAGCTGATCAGCTAGGGCTCCAGTATGAAATAACATCTAAGGGAGTAGTGCAGCTGGATGGGACAGCAATAGCAACAGTTGGAGTGATTAGAAATTTGAGTCTTACCTTGCATGCATGTCCAAATGTTGTTGTCTTACAAGATATATCAGTCATAGACCTTCCACCACTCTTTGCCCTCTGTTTGTCAAGGGACTTTACTGCCAAGATTGGGGGATATTTGTCCGCTGATTGGTCACACATGCTGTTCAGAACGAGGTATGGAACTAAAGCTACAATCAGGTCGGAACCTATTGCAGATTTCCACATTGAGCCCTATACTCCAAGTCATATTAATACCAATTGCTCAGCATTTGATCAAGAAGATCACCTTGGCACTGATGAAGCTAACACTAAGGTTGGAAGTATCCCAGATTTGACTCTTGATGAATGGGCAAGCAAGGTGCATGCTTTTGATCCTTATCAAGAAGTAGAAGAATCTGAGCTAGGGGTCTATTGTATACACGAAGAAAGTCAACCTATTCCTAACATCACCAAGCCAAGCCACAAGGATGACAATGAGGTATGGCAACTGTTTTTTGATGGATCAAGGAGTAGACAAGGCGCAGGAGGTGGAGCCATGCTTATTTCACCTCAAGGAGTAAAGTATTATTCAGCTTTTAGATTTCAATTTGCATGCTCCAATAACACTGCTGAATATGAAGCCTTGGTGCAAGGGATGCATTGGGCAATAAAGAGAAAAATAAATAACTTGCAAGTGTTTGGGGACAGTGAGCTGATTGTAAATCAGGTCAAGGGACAGCATGCTGCCAAAAATGATCTACTCAGATGCTACAAAAACAGGGTGTGGGACCTCATGGAAGATTTTGAGGGTTTCAGCATCAAGGCCATTCCCAGAAAAGAGAATCAAGCTGCTGACAGGCTTGCAGCAGTAGGGGCAGCCTTTGACATTGTAGAAAACATTCAACAAGACAAGGTACAGCCAAACATCCACGTGATTGTGAGGCCTTCAGTGCCGGATAACGATGTCAATTGGCAAGTATTTGAGAATGACCAGCAAATCATCCACTTCTTGCAAGAAGAAGCTGAGTTCTCAGCTAAGAATCAAGAGAAGTTGAAACAGCAATATGGTGACCAGGTGATACAGCTGAGAACTGACAAGCTGCCCAAGGGACTTGTCACCTTGGAGTCCATTTTTAACCCCAATGATCAGTTTAGAAAGGAGAAAGCAAATATTCAGGTCAAGAGGGAAGATTCGGTATCCATCTTGGTAAAAGAGAACAAGCCATTGCAAATTGGAAAAATGACAACTGAGCAAGAGAGATATGAGTTCATACAGCTTTGTCAAGAATTCCCTGACGTGTTTGCTTGGAGCTATGAAGACTTGAAGGGCTTCAATCCCAACTTAGCTCAGCATACCATCGAGTTGGATCCAAATACTAAGCCTGTCAGGCAGAAACAGAGACCAGTCAATCCACACATGGAGCCTCTCATGAGGAAAGAATTGGACAAGCTGATTGAGTCAGCAATTATATTCCCAATCAAGCATTCTAGTTGGGTTGCCAACTTAGTTCCAGTCAGAAAGAAAAGTGGAGAGATCAGGCTATGTGTTGACTTCAGAGATTTGAATAGAGCCTCTCTCAAGGACCATTATCCACTCCCTTCCATGGAGCAAATATTGCAGGTTGTAGCTGGGTCAGAAAGGTTTTCGCTGCTTGATGGATACTCAGGCTTCAATCAAATTATGGTGAAGGAGGAAGACCAGTTCAAGACAGCCTTCACAACCAAATGGGGCACATATGCTTACAAGAAGATGCCATTTGGACTGTCGAACGCCGGAGCAACATTCCAGCGAGCTATGGATATGGCATTCAAAGGCTTGATTAACAAGATAGTGCTGATATACCTAGATGATATCACTGTCTTCTCAAAGAATGCTGCAGACCATCTCTTTCACCTCAGGCAAGTATTTCAGAGGTGTAGAAAGTTTGGAGTGTCTTTAAATCCTAAGAAGTGCATCTTTCTTGCACATGAAGGGAAACTTCTTGGCCATATTGTCTCCAAGGAAGGATTAGCAATTGATCCAGAAAGGGTTGAAGCCATAAGAGCTCTGCCATTGCCAAGTCACAAAAAGGCTCTTCAAAGTTTCCTGGGAAGGATAAACTTTGTTCGGAGGTTTGTCCCAAATTTTGCAGCCCTTGTCAAGCCCATCACCAAAATGTTAAGAAAAAACATGGCTTTCAAATGGACGGCAGAAGGCAAGGAGAGTTTTGAAGCAATCAAAGAAGCCATCTCCCAGGCACCCACTCTCATCAACCCGGAATTTTCCAAGGATTTCATCCTCTATGCATTTGGGGGTGATGACACTATTTCTGCCATTTTGGTGCAACAGAATAAAGATAATGATGAACAGCCAATTGCCTTCTTTAGCCAAAGCCTAAATGACTGTGAATTGAGGTACTCTTTTATTGAAAAACATGTGCTTGCAGTAGTCAGGAGCTTGAAGAAGTTCAAGCATTTAATCTCAAACAACAAGGTCCAGTTGCTGGTCTCACATGCTGGGGTTAAGGACTTCCTCCTCAACAAGGATTTGAATGAGAAAAGGGCAGGATGGATCACCCGTGTCATGGAGTATGACATTGAGATCAAGATCACCAAGCTGGTAAGAGGCAAGGGTTTGTGTGAGCAGCTCGCTTCCAAACAACTAAACAACCCAGAAGATAAAGAAGACGCTGTCCTGCTTTTACAAGATGATCAAAAACAGGAAAATGATGATGAGTCCATTCCCTGTTGGACTCAAAATATGATACATTTCCTACAGACGGGCATGTGCCCTCTAGAAATGAGCAAAGCAAGAAGAAGACACTTCAGGTTGCAGGCTATTCCATATACCATCATTGATGGAGTTTTGTTCAAGAAGGATGTCAATGGAGTGCTGCTGAGATGCATTAACACAGGTCAGATTCAAAGGGTATTAAAGGAGTTTCATGATGGACCAGCTGGTGGCCATTTTGCACCAAGAGTGACAGCTCTGAAAATCATGAAGGCTGGTTATTATTGGCCTAAAATCTTTAGTGATTGCTATGCATGGATCAAGAAATGTAAGAATTGTGCATTCTTCACAGGAAAAGAGAGACTTGCAGCCCTCCCATTGCATCCAATCTCAGTTGACCAGCCATTCATGCAATGGGGTTTGGACTTCATTGGAATCATCAATCCCAATTCGAGCCAAGGGCACAAATGGATTTTGACAGCCACAGACTACTTCACCAGATGGACAGAAGCAGTAGCACTCAAAGAGGCGAATGAGTCTAGCATCTTGGACTTTTACGAGGGGATAACTACCAGATTTGGTGTGCCTGCTACAATAGTCTCTGATAATGCATTGGCATTCATTGGATCTAAAATTACTGAGTGGGCTGTCAAGAACGGGATCTACCTGAGCACTTCATCAAACTATTACCCTCAAGGTAATGGCCAGGCCGAGTCTACAAACAAAAACTTGCTGAGGATCATTAGGAGGACTCTTGATGAGAATCAGAAGGCTTGGCATACCAAACTGAAATCAGCCTTATGGGCTGATAGGATAACTCCCAAAAGATCCACAGGTAACTCTCCATTTAGGCTTGTCTACGGAAGAGAGGCAATCTTGCCCATGTCACTTGAGTTGCCAACGTTGGAACTCATGAAACAGCTGGAGTTGCTAGAGTTTGGGCCCATGGAGGTGAGATATGCAGAATTGATGGAGCTGCAAGAAATCAGAGATCAGGCATTCCAAGCAATGGAAAAGGATCAGGCTTTGATCAAGAAGACCTTTGATAGGAAGGCCAAAGATAGATCTTTTCAAGTAGGAGATCTAGTATTGAAATGGGATGTGGACAGAGCAAAACCAGGAAGGCATTCAAAATTTGATGCCATTTGGAGTGGCCCATACATGGTCACAAAGTGCAAGAACAACAATGCTTTCCAATTGGCCTCATTGGATGGTGAAGAACTGCAGATTCCAGTAAATGGAATCTATCTCAAGCGTTGCTTCTAGAGGGAGGTTCACTACATCTGTAAATACTAGATTAGATTTTCTTCCTCCAAGTGCTTGTGCACATTGTTTTGCTGTAAATTAGTTTTGTTTTCCCTAAGTGCCTTGGCACAGCTTACTGTCTATGGAGATGATGCATGTCTTTGCTAAATCAGGTCACATTCCATCTTTCCCTTTGCACATTCTGAGTCAGTTTGGATTCTAACAGAATATTTGATGACTCCATGCCCAATGGATGGCTTCAGGCAACTGGCCTTTTCATCTAGCAGGCAGAATGATCCCGCTGAGTCACCAAATTGTTATCCAAAATTCACCCCCCAGGGTAAATTTGATAACATGCATCAGGATGTCCAAATTCCAAGAAAAATGACTGATTCAGAGCAAAATCAGGTTTCTAGGGTCCCTTCAGGAATCTTTCTAAACTCCCTAGGCCGAAGAAGGAGGGAGCAAGCTTTGAGAAAGTGCGGAGAAGGTTGCAGAAAGCAAGTAGTTTGGGCCAGTAAAAATTGTGAAAATCGGCTAAGTCCTGGTCCAGCACAAGGTGGGACGAATGGGACAAAGGTACGCGAACCGCCCGAACCGGCCGAAATGAGTCCAGGCGGCCCACTAAGCAAATGGGACAAGTGGGACAGAAGTACGCGGCGGGCGCGAAAAGCCGATCCAGCCGAGGAGAAAAATTGGCTAACTGCTGAAGAGGGTTCGGGACGAGCAACAAATTCGGGACGGCCGGATCACGTGGAGCCCAAAAGCAATTGGGACGCGAAATGCCCGAACCAGCCGGACCGCCGAAAAGAGTCAAGTCAGTCCGAAGCAAATGGGACAAGCGGGCCAAAAATGCCCGAACCGCCCGAATCGGCCGAAATTGTCCCAAAAGGTCCAAAATTAAATGGGACATCCGGGACAAATGGAGGCGAAGTACGCGTAGGAGCCGAATCAGCCGAGGACCAATCAGAAGCTGCCACGTGTCCTCACAAGAGAAAAGTCAAAAAGTCAATGGGCGAGTTTTCGAGCACCGATCCGAACCAATGGGATAGTGCCACGTGTCCCAGCTAGGGCCCACAAGGAAAATTCAAAAGACAGCCCGCCGAAAAGCAGAAGAGAGAGAATTATTCAGCGAATCAGAGCATGCCACGTGGCATCCAAGTGGCAGTGCGCGGGAAAATATTTCAAAATCCGTTTTCACCTGTTCCGTGCCCTAAATCTTCAGATCGACATATCTTTCGATCCAGAGCTCGGATTTGCACGTTCTTGATATCAACGGAAAGCTTGTGAGATTCTCTACACGTTTCCAGGGTCAATCTTGCATTTTGGTTCAGTTTGGAGAAAGAAAATTGAGAAACGCCTCTGGCACGAAATAATAAGCAGAGATAATGCTTCAACAACCACTTTAATGCAGCAGACAACCCGCCGCTTCTGTTAGGCAAACCGCCGCTTTGCCAGAACCCGCCGCTTCTGCCATGATGGACGAATTAAATGCAACCTAGAGGTGGTTGGGGCAGATTTCGAATTCCTCTCTCTTTTCTCTCCCATTCTTCCTATAAATTGTAAGGAGGGGTTTCTTTCTGTTGTTGGACATTTCCGCTTTGCACCCTCCCTTCTCTCCTGTTCATAAGAAGATTTGTGGAGTCTTCAAACCTCCCATATAGACTGTAACACCGTTTTTTTGCCTTTTGGCCATTGCAATGTATTGAATCTATCCTTGAGCAATATATATGTGTCTGTGGTTACTTCTAAACCCTCTTACATATCTATTACTGTCATTCTTGATCTTTCATTGCATTTTTGCTATCTGTGCATGGTGTTGTGTTACATCTACATGATCTGTGTTAAATTTGGCAAAGCATATGTTCTTCATTCCTTGGTGCATCACCTCTATTAGCTTAGATTTATTTTATGCATCTTCTTACCTTGTCTCCTTGGCAAATTAGATTAGATTTTGAGGAAACCCTCTGCATATTTCGTATGCACCTGAACAGAGGAATAGGAACCAGCCTTTCTCTGGAGATTCCTTTCTCACTCTTCAAGTCCCACACTTGGAGAAAGGATTCAATGTTATGCAATCACACTGGATATTAGTATGATCAACCTAGAAATCTAATCAATATCCAGGGGTGCTGTGATTTTGCACTAACAATTAAAAACAGAGAAAAGGCTGGTAATCATGTGACTGGATGTCACCAGTAGGTAATGGGTCAGTGATGGGGCTTTTAGAAGACTCAGATTGAATAATCCCATGAGGGAAATGGATTGGGCTATTCTTGGGGGCAATGTAAGGATAGAGGAATCAGTTAGATGTAGGGTGTTACCTCGGTAGTGGATCTAGGAGTAAGTACTGTGATTCAGATACACGTCCAAGAAATGTTATTGAAAGAACGTACCCACACTACTTACTAGTTCCTGATGAATGATAAGGTCCAAGGACTGTGATAACGAAGGCAGGGCTCAGGTAGGATGATTAGACAATCAAAGATGAGCTATCTTCTCTCCCAATGCTTGATGAGTGTCATTGGGATCTGGTTACTCAGTTGCAGTCTTGGGCTTGATGTCCTTCTTTGCAAACTCTTTCTGTTCCTTCACTTGTCTCTGCTCTGCCAAGTGAATTTTATATGATCTTTTTTCTCGTGTCAATGAAATTCCAGATCCTTTGTTTTTGGTTGGAAGGAGGTCATTTACAGAGGAACCGATGGCGGTTACGTAACTGACGGTGGTCGAGTAGGAACCGATGTCGGTTAATCAAAGTGGGCTATTTTTAGTAAAATAGCCAGCTTTCCCTCCTTTTCTCCCGAGGGATTAGTTGTGGGCTTGGTCAAGTCATTATTAGGTTGGTTTTGGTGAAAGGTGAGGAGTAATTAGTCATGGGTGTGGATGTAGACAAAGTTATAGGTCTTAATTAGGTTAGTTTAGGATTAGGGCTAGGTCATGATGAGGTGGCGAAATGAGGTGGCAGGTTTGGGAGATGTGGATTTATTAATTATAAGGTAATTACAAATATTGTGCAAACTTACCTCCTCACAGTCTTGATTTTGATAAAGAGATGCACAAGTTGTCGTGACAGTTGTTGGTGTCTACAGGCATTGAGTAAAATTACTGATTGATACAGGTGTAAAAGTGAATTTACTCACTTTAGATGCATGGAATCATATGGGGAGGCCACCATTACAGCCCTCTTACTAATGTGCTTTACATGGCAATTTTATAACTAATGGAGCATGTCCATTGGAGTTACTGAAGGATGAACTATTACTATTAAGGGGCCAAGTTTACTGGGGACTTTGAGGTCTTGGAACTTGTTGAAGTAGATAATTTTCTAGCATTTACTTGGGTGCATCTTGGTGTTATGCAAATAATGTTAGATCTATGTGCTTTAATAAATGGTATTATTTTGAGAATGAATAGGAGCACATGATTTATTCCCTTTGACAGATGGAATAATTATCCCTTGTTGAACCTAATTGAGTGAAGAGGATTTAATAGGAATTTTATCGCATGCGCACTTAATTAGAGATCCTGAAATATTTATTTGAGCCATCCAAAGGAAGGAGTTATTCATTTGGGATGATGCATAGTCTATGAGTGGATACAACCATGAATGTTGATTTTGATAACTAGGAACATGGAACATATGAAATGGTTATAAAAAAGTGAGATGAAAGTGCATTACTAGTGATTAGGCATGATGTGTTGAGATAGCTTGGTAAAACCAGGTACCTAGTTACACTGGTGAAGGAAATCCTTATGTATTTATGTGTGCCATGGAATTCTAGTGGGAAAATGAAGGGGTGAGAAGAAATATACTGGTATTTATACCCTACTACATGAGACAACAATGCACTAGTGAGATACACATAGAGGATAACTTTTGGAGTGGTGAGAGGTGAGAATCTCCTTCTCTACAAGATTTCTAAGGAGAAATGTACCTTCCAAATATGTGAATTTCATGGGAAGGTTATTCTTCTCATCACATTCAGAAGTGTGAGAGACTTTGTCCACGTATAGGGGTAGGAGGCATTTACCACCATCACTCTTGGTACATAATTTCTACTTCACCTTATGAGTGGTATGCTACACATGGTATGTTAGGAATATGAAGAGAGTTAATCTAGAGAAACTCACTTAATTGGCAAGAGATAACCTCAGGTAAGATTCATACATTTGAATATTTTTCTACTAAACCTCTAGTGAATGAAGCATTAAATATTATGAAGCACCTTACACATGGGAGATAGTAAAAAGGATGAAGATCTTATGTTGGATATTACTGGAACCTAATTTGAGATTGGATGTCACTTTTGAAGAAAAAATATGAAGAAGCATTGGGCACACTTCTCTAGAAAAAGAAAAGGGAAAGCTAGTTTACATGATTGATGATGAAGATAAGTAGAGAATCTGGATGTTGACCATAATTAAGGTACATGTGCATGTAATGGACAGTGTTAGATGAGAAGGCATGTACACATATCATGATCCTATGAAAATAATTGAAGGTCAACATTGGGACAGATGCAGAACCTAAGGAGGCCATTATTGGTGATTATTGGTCTGAAAGAAAGAAGTGGAAAAAATTATTGAAGCTATTGCGAATTTTCAGGACTTATTTCCTATGAGGCTTATCATGAGTTGAAAGGGAGTATATCACTCTTTGGGAAGATGAGGATAAAACTTAAAGGAAGGTGTCTTCCCAGTTAGGAAGAGGCCTTATAAGATGAATCCTAATTTGCATGTCAAGGTAAAGGAAGCCTAAATTGATAAGATGTTGAAATATGGATCATTGAGTCTATTGAGGAATCTAGAGTGGGTTAGCCCCATGGTGATAAGAATTAAGAAAGATGTGAGGATAAATATGTGTATTATAGAGAGTTGAATGTTGCAAGTGTTATAAATCCTTTTCCCACACATTTTACAAAGGAAGATAGGTTAAAGGAGTTGTTGGGTGAAGATCTATCCTTTACTGATGGATTTTCTAGGATTATCATCAGGTGTGCATTGCTAAAGAAGATCAGGAAAAGAAAACTTTCACCACTGAGTGGGGAAGTTTTTTTATAGAGTTATGCCCTTTGGATTAAAGAATGTGACCTGTAGTATTTTCATGCATTGTTGTGCAAGCAATATTTAGGACTTTATTCACAAGTTTTACAGGTTTATCTAGATGATTGGACCATCTATGGGCTAGTAAAATATCATTGTGATGAAATTGAGACTTATGTTTGAGAGGTGTAGACAACTGAGCATCTCCCTAAACATTAAGAAGTGTGCATCTTTGAAACACCCTTTGGGACTTTACTTGGGCATATTATCTTACAAAGAAGGACTTGTTTGTAGATCCTAACAAAGGTCATATTATCTTGGGCTTAGAGGAACCTAATGAATCAGAGTGAGGTACATGGATTCTTAGGACATACAGGTTACTAAAATAGAAGTTCATTAAAGGTTATGCTAATTTTTGTGCCCTTGGAGGAATTTTTGAAGGAGTAAAGGAAAGTTTCCATTGGTATGAAGTGCAACAGCATGAATTTGAAACATTGAAGGAAAAAATTGCTTTTGTATCGCCCTATTTTGTGAATATTCCTTCTTGAACAAAACCATATCATGTACATGTTGATGCCTAAAATGGCATGGTCCATTAGCAATATTAGTGCAAACAGGTGATGGGATTGTTGATCATCCTATTTGTTTTGTAAGCAGGAAGTTGACCCTACAATCTTAAGAAGTAATTATACAACTACATAGCATGAAGCTTTGTCCATGATTTACACATTATAACAAGTTTTGACAATACTTATTGGAAACACCATTTATGTTTTTTATAGATCACATGGCACTCAAGTATTTGGTGAACAAGCCTATTTTATAGGGGCACATATGTCATTGGATTCTAATTGTTTCCAGGAAGTTTGACTTTACAGTGGTGGTAAAACCAAAGAAAAAGTAATTTAGGACCTGATCATTTGTCAAGGATTAATTCTAAGGTTCTAGGATGCACTAGAGCATTAAGGATACAATGCTAGATGCACAAATTTCTTTAGATTGAACTTCTGTGTGCACCACAAACTGTGCAGAATATATTACATGTATTTTGTCATACATGTGTGGCACCTGAGGGAATGAAGAGCATTAGAAAATAAATATACTTATTTATACAAGTCACACCATACATGTTAATCAGGAGGGGTTATTTGTACAAGTTAGGTTGTGATGAGTTTTTTCACCAGTGTGTTCTTGAGCATGAGCGTGAAGGATATTATGGAGGAAGCTCATGGTGGAATTGAAGGAGGTCATTATGCAAGTGATACTACCACGCATAAGATTCTAATGGCATGGCCTTTGGTGGGAAACAATTTATAAGGATTGTAAGGAGTATGTCAAGGCATGTGACCATTTTTCAGTGCCTTGGAAAGCTTGGAATAGTACCTTATGAAATGTCCTTTGAGACCTATAGTAAGTGTTGAATTCTTTTGAGAAATGGGAAATTGAATTTGTAGGTCCTATTTCCCCAAATTCCTCCACGTGAAGGACTGGATGCAATGCTATATTATCACTTGTACAGACTATCTGATAAGGTGGGTGGAAGTAACACCTATTAAGGATTGCAAAGAAGATACAAAAACATGATTTTTATGGGAAAATATTACCAGTAGGTATGGATGTCCATTGATTTTAACCAATGATAGAGGAGCTCATTTCTTGAATGAGACAATTAGAATCCTTTTGGATGATTTTATGGTAGCACACCATAAGACTCAACTTTGCCTATCACCCAAAGGCCAATGGTACTGCTAAAGGCTTTCAACAAGATTTGGGACAAACATTTACAAACTATGATGATTGGAAGGAAAGATTAGGATGATAAAGTATTTGTTGTACTTTGGGCATATAGGACCAACTTACAAGAGGTTGAATAAAGCCACACCCTTTCATTTGGTTTTGGCACGGAGTATTTTACTCATGGAATTTATGTTACCTTCCACTGCGTATTACGTGCACAAGGAGGATTAGATGATGAGAAATCACTTGAAGAGCGCATTGATAAACTGATGCAGTTAGATGAGAGGTGTTTCCATTGAACGTTGGAGTCAGAAGAATAGAGAAGGCTAGGCAGAAGGAATGACATGATAGGCATATCAAGAATAAAACATTTTGAGTTGGAAGATGGTTCTTCCTGTATGATTAAAAGTTTGTGCGCCACCCAGGGAAATTGAAAGTGCATTAGTTGGGACCTTTTATAGTAACGAAGATACTTGATTCGGGCGTTCATCAATTACATGCACTGGATGGAACCTTATTTCTTGGTTACTTCAATGGGAGTAGGTTGAAGCCCTACTATAAATAAGGCTTCTTGGTGTTTTTAATAAGGTAGTATTAGTAGTTAGATTAGATTTCCTTTTCATGTGTTTCCTTACATAGTTGTTATGATTTGTAAATTTTAGTTCTATGTTTTGTTGTGATAAGCATTCCCTCATGAAGGAAGCTGATTAATATCTTTTGAGTTCATGCATAGAGTACCATGCATGATTTTTGTGTGGGGTAGATTATAAATACATGCATAAGAGTAAATTGGTTGGTGCTGAAGTTTTACTATGAACTGGAGGAGTGTGCTCATGGATGATAGTGTTGGTTGCTAGAGAGAAAGATGGTACAAATAATGAGAAAGGTGGTGATAGTAAGGAATGAAGAAAAATTCTCAGACTGAAGACCATGTGTAAGAGAAGAGGTCACAAAGTGTAACGTGAGGTAGGAATTAGCATGGGAAACTACTTAGTATAATGCATAGAGGCCCCATTTTTCCATTGAAAATCTATCAATTTACGGCCTCTGCCATATTTTATCTCCCCGTGTTGTGCCTGAGAAGTCTCTTGCCTTCCTTTTGTTGCCATAATCAATCCGTTCCTGGGTCGAGGATCACGTATGGATCCATGGTTGTTTCCTTGTTTCTCTGTTTGTCTGGAAAGGGTCTGTAATTTGGGTCTCCCATTCTCTATTCATCTAAAACTCGGGCTCTCCTGTTCTTTCCGCTTTCCACAGTCAGGATTTGTTGTCCTTGTCATTTTTTCCCTAAATACTTGAGGAAAAATGAATGGATGTAGCTCAGAGGAATGTATTTGAGCCTTGTAACATTTCTAAATTCTCTGTCCTTGGAGAAAATTTCATCTCCAGGCTCAAATGGTCATTTTTCTACATTTTACGGTTTGACGGGCATTTCTCCTGGTCAAATTTACATCCTTGCATCAACAGGAAATGTGGCCTCTTTTGGTTGGACGCAACTCAGTGGGGTACTTCAAAATTTTATGAATCACCTCAACTTGAAAACCTGTCTACGTGGAAGAACGACACTCATTTGAAGATTTGCTTTTTGGTTGGCCTTGGAGTTGGCTTCTTCTAAGGACACGTGGAGGTTTTTACTTTTCCCAACTTAGATAAAAGTTTTTATGTAGCCAGTACTATTTGGCAGGACAGGGACACATGGTGAGCCCACGCTCTTTAAGGATCTCCACTTTGGGCACCATTTTGAAATTGCGCCATGAAGACACGTGGAGGCTTCCACCGGGTCTTCCCATACTTAGTCTTTTTTCAAAATATTTTTAGAGGCCTGGGACACGTGGAGGGACCACACATGTTTGAGGACCGACCCTTGAGTTTTGTTTTAAAGAAGCGCCAGGAGGACACTTGGAGGCCTCTGCTCACTTTGCATTTTTCTTGGACTTTTCAACGGCCAAAGGATATTGCCTCAGACCCTGAAACATGGGGACCTTCTCAAGATGAGATTTAATCCTTCAAACAATTTTTTCCGGGCCAGGACACGTGGTGAGCCCACGCTCATTCAAGGTCTCAAATTTTGGGGACCATCTCAAGATGTGCCATTATGACACGTGGCAGTTTGAAAAGTCAAGGGGTGGGGAAGCGGACCATCAGAGGAAACTTGGATTTTTTGCCTCTTGTCACCAAAAGGATTAAAACATCAAAATGGCCCACAGACCCGACAGAGAATAGTCAAAAAATTTCCCCAGTCAACGGCGGAGGTGCGGACTTTCGGGGGAAATTTGGAAAATTTTCCTTTTGTGGAGAAAAGAGTTAAAAGTGTAAAATGAAGCATGGTTCCACTGGGACCCACATCAGAGGCTAGAAGCGGAAGGGCGGAGCTGCGGGGGAAACTTGGAAAATTTTCCTTTTTCCAAAAAAGAGGTGAAATAGCAGAATTTGGCCACGGTTCCTCTGGGACCCACTTTAGGACACGTGTCAGGCTCATTTCTCAAGGGCGGAGGTGTGGAGAAAAATGTGAAAATTTTACATTTTTCCAAAAGTTGCAAAAGGAAAAAGGGAACCCACAGGCCCATCTTAAAATGGATCTCCCACGTGGATGGTCCAAATTCAAAATAGAAATCAATGGCAAGTTGTGCATCTGTATCTGATTTTTCTACCATTTTCACTCCAGAGCTCCTGGGGATGCATATTCTTGTGGTTTTTTATCATTTCTTGGAGTCTCCTACACGCCAAATGAAGAGGAACATTAATCTGGTAGCCTGGTTTGGTGGGGAAGGTCTGTAAACATATCTCACCATTAAATATGCAATCTGACTGTCAGATTCGACCCAATTTTTCTTTCCTTGGCACGTGAAAGACCTGTTGATATCTTGGTTTGGTGAGGAAAATCTGGGGATGTCTTTTACCATTAAGATGAGATCTGACCTTTGGGCTCGATCTGATCTTCCATTTTTCCTTCCTGGGCATGCAAAGAACCAGATTGGATAGATTAGGGGTGGAAGTGGTTGGCGAGTAAAAGGAAGAGTGATCTACCAGAGGAAGGAGTTGAATGCGAGAGATGTTCGAAGAGATCTACCCCCTGAGCACCTGACAAATTTTTACAGATTTGATTCTGGGAATCGCGATCGGGATCATGGCGAGCACTGGTGCACTCAATGTTTGGGTTTTTTTGGGGGGAAAACTCCATTGTAAAATGTTATAAATGGCATGATTTTTTCCATGAAAGAGGTTGGAGGTTGGAAGGTTGGAGTGTTAGAGGTCAGAACTGATTTTCTAAGAAAAATTTGATAGAACCCATCTTTCTGAGAAACTATCTGAAGAAACCTATTTATCTCTTTTGTGTTAAATTTGATCATGTCAAGGTGGTTGCGAGTGTACAGCCATTGACAAGCTCTGAGATTGTTCGAGAAACTTTCCCCTGCTGATAAATTTAATCAAACTTGAGTTAATCTGTGTTATTTTTGGGAAAAATTTGTGTTTTCTTCATTTCTGAATGTCTGCAAGTAGTTTTTCTTGTTCCCATTGCATTCTTACATTGAAATCTATGTGAATCACACAAGATCTTATCCTTGTGATAGTTTGGTGGCATTTGCAATTTCATTTATCAGAAGAGCTTTCATTTGATGATGAAATAAACAAATTTAAAATCACTGTGACCCTAAGCATGACTATAAGATTGTTTGTTAGCCTTTGAGGGTATCTTAGGCGTGATGAAACAGAGATTGATAATGTTCAGTTAAGTTTTCCAATTTGAGCCTTCATTTTGGATCCTTGAAGTTTGTGTGAAAAGTGTTGATCTGGGCCTCCATTGAAGCACATATTCTGGTTAAAGGAACATCCTAGCTACTCTGAAGCATTCTGTTGTTCGAGCTCTCCATTTTTGTAAAATTCTCAAAGATTTGGTATAATCAACTTTATCCTGCTTCACCTCCCACCAAAATCATTCAAAAACAATTAATCCTACCCATACTACCCCTGTTTGTCCTGTGTGTATACAGATGCACAATTTCTATTACCAAAACATGCAGAAACACTCAGGTTTTCATTGTCTTTAGTGGCCTGAACCTTGCTTAGAAAATATCTCCATTATCTAGAGTGACAACTCGTGAGAGTTAGGTTTTGTTGTATTGATCATATTTTCTTCAAGGTCTTCTTAAACACTTCACAAGGAAGGAATTCCCCATCTCCTCCATAAACAACAGGCTACAAAAGGGTTCTCTCACCCTGGTTGAAAGGCACAACCATAAAGTAGTGAGGATAGATCAAATCCTCTTCAGGGTGCTATCCATTTCTCCACATCTGAGTGACAGAGGGCCAGTTAGATCCCATCCCCAGCTACAAAATGACTCACTATGATCTATCTGTCTCTAAGCTTCCTGCCAAACCTGTGATGCTACTCAGACTTTGAAGGAGAATCAATTTGGGTACCAACACCTTACTGGTGCCATTGCTGGGGACATAGTGATTGCAGTTCATATTCAGACCCTGGTAAACACTTCTTGTATGCTCAAAGTGCTAATACATCTTTTCAAGCATCATCCTGTGTTCAGGCCTGTAAGAAGTGTTCAAAGTTACAAGTGCTATGTGTAATATTTCCATTTTCTACAGTTATTGCACTAAGTTTCATTGATAAATCTGGATAAAGAAGAGTCAGGTCTTTCCATTTCCAGTTGCTAGTATTGACAGACATTTGACAGATCATATTTTAGTGCATTTGCACAACTAAGGTGGAAATCCTTAGTGGCGACTCCCTGTTGATCTGATTCTTGATAAATACCAGTGTCTTAACCTCTGTCAAGTGAGTTTTGTTACTAATCTTTGCAAAGATGGAAGGAAGAAGATCTTTCTTTGCTAGAGATCCTGCTAGGACATTATTTCCAGAGCTAGGAAAAACAAAGTCAGAAGGAAGAAAATCCTGGAGAGTTGTTGGAGATCAGCAGTCAAGAAAAGGGACCCCATTGATGAAAGTGATCGGCCTATCATTGAAGATTTCCATTCAAGTGATTCTGAATCAGGTAGTCTTTTTGTGGAATTAAATTCTCCATCTGGAGAGGGGCCTTCATTTGATTTTGAAAAGTTTTCTTCTCATTCTGCTCCTGTCTTTTCAAAAGTTGATAGGGATTTCCAAGAAACAAGGCCTTTAGGGGATATCCATTTTGGAAGTTATACTCCTGTGTTTCAAAGACCCTATGTCCCTTATCAATTTGTCTCCCCTCCAGGGTCACCTCCTCAAAACAACATGGCCCTGCCCCCACCTAGACCTCCTTTTGTTGTAAACACCTTTGGTCCTATAAATTTTATAGGGATAGCTGGTTATCCAAATGCAGTTCCCCAGGATGTAAGAAATAGATTACCAAAGTTCCAAGGAAACAACGCTATAACTGGTGATCAACATTTAAATCTTTTTATCAATATGATGGAAGACTTTGAGATTGAACATGAAGATGTATATATCAAATTGTTTATCCATACTCTGGAAGAGGATGCAAGGGACTGGTATAAAGCTTTTCCAGATAATTCCATTGATTCTTGGACAGAGATGAACAATGCATTTAGATTGCAGTATGGTGATAGAACTGACCCTAGGTTTCTTCTATCAGAATTTGAAAATATCAAGAAGAATCCTAATGAGTCAGTACATGATTTCAACACAAGGTTTAACAAGACCTTGAGAATATTTCCTATTAGCTTAAGGCCATGTGATGAATCATGTTTGATCAAATATTTAGATGCATTTGATAAAAAGGCTGCTTACTACTTGAGGGACAAAAACCCTACTAATTTGAGGCAGGCCTTCACCATGGCTCTGCAAATTGAAAACAACATCAAAGCAATTGGAAAGCCTCCAAAAAGGGAGGGTGTAAAACTAATTAACCCAGAAAATCCCTAGACAAGTAAGGTTGCTGATTTGGAGGAAGTTGTGAAAACTTCAGCCAAGGCTATCAAAGAAATATCATACAAATTAGCTCAGGAGAAAAAGGAATTGGGAAGAGTTCACAAGGTCAGCACAAGCAACAAGGCCAAGACAATGTTTACAAATCACCAAAGATCTAATGACAGAGGCAACAGACCTATTGGATTTGGAAATAGACAGTCCCAAGCCAGGGAAAATAGAGTGGTACCGGATCCTTTGGTTCAGCGTTGTTGTGGAGGAGAAAAATGTCTTTGATTGGTGTGACAGATGTTTCATGCCCCATGCTCCATGTGAGGAAGATCAACAAGAAGAAGAAGAATTTGATGATGATAATGATGATGATGATGTCTGCATGATGGGTTGCTCCATGAGCTCACAAGGGGCAACTTCAACTGAAGTAATAAGTGCTAGAACTGTGCTGATTTTTGGGATTGCATCCACCAGGTACTTATTCTTCCTCCCTCTCATACTTTATAAGTTTATAATGTACAAGATTTTTAACTTCCCATTAATTACTTTGAATATCTAAGAGCTTTAATGATAAAGAAGTATGATGGAGGAATCCCATCTAAGGAGGACAGACAGTTATTAATGAATGTTGTTGTGGCTCAAGAAAAGGAACACAACACAAGAAGTAGGGTTGTCAAAGGGACAGGGCCTCAGGCCAAGCCAAAAACTCCATTGCTTTCAAATATTCCTAAAGAGGCTCCTAAGAAAGATGCATCTGCCAAAGGCCTTGCTGTCCCAAACAAAACTCATACCCCTCCTCATGCCCAAGCTGTCAAAAGTCTTGTGCCATCTAATGAGTGTGTCAGCCTTCCTTCCAATGTTGCCTTGCCAAAGTCTTCCCCTTATGATATTGCCCAAGTCTTGAGTCAGATCAAGATCTCAGTTCCAATTGTTGAGTTGCTTAGGATTCCTGAGCACAAGAAAAGGGATTTTGAATATTTGGGGCTGAAAGAGGAGAAGACTGCCTTAGGTAGAAATATAAACATTGTGGAAACTCCCCCAGTCATTGAAGAGTTAGAAACACCACCAGTGTTGGAGGAACTAGGTGAACCACCTGAGGTTTATTTGGGGACATCCTTGGTGGACTCTCAGCTAAATGTGGATCCATTCTTCACCACTCTAATCATTAAGGACAGACTGTTGCACAACTGCATGTTTGACTCAGGGGCATCATTCAATGTCATACCTTTGGAAGTCATGAATGAGCTGAATATTAAAGTAACAACAGCATATGGGAAGTGTACTGCTATGGATTCCAGAGAGGTGCCAGTGGTGGGATGTGTGAAAGGTCTGGTGGTACAACTTGCAGCCTATCCAGGAAGGGACTTGAAGCTTGATGTAGTTATTGTTGACTGCCCAGCCAAGTGGGGTATGTTGTTGTCTAGAAAATGGGCTGCAAGTGTTGGTGGGAGTGTTCAAATGGATATGTCCTATGCCACTATCCCAATTGAGGGCAGCCTTGTCAAGTTGTATGTGGAAAAGAAGATGTTGCACCTTATTGAGGATCCCAACAATGCATCCTATGAGGTATTGTACACAAGTGTTGATGCTGATAACTTCATAGGATATGCTGATGGAAAAGAGCACAAAATTGAAGAATGCAAGTATCTTGAAAAGGCAGGCTCTCCTTGGACTTTATTGTTTGATGGAGCTTGCTCCAAGTTTGGAAATGGTGCTGGTGTTGTTCTGATCTCTCCAGGCTAGGAAAAGTTTGTCTTTTCCTTCAAACTCAACTTTGAGTGTACTAATAACATTGCTGAGTATGAGGCATTGTTATTAGGTCTGAGGATTGCTTGGAAATATGGTGTTAAAGACATCATTGTCAAAGGAGATTCAGAATTAATTGTCAAGCAAGTCAGAAAACTGTATGCCACAAAAAATCAGTGAATGAAACAATACAAGCATGCAGTTTGGGATTTCATTGAGATGTTTGATTCATTCAACATTGTGCATCATGATAGGAGGTTCAATGATTTGGTAGACAAGCTTGCTGTGTTGGGATCTCGGTTTGATAATTGTGCAATGTCCCCATATTGTGAATATGATGTTGAAGTATTGACAAGGCCATCTGTCCCTGACAACATTAAGCATTGGCAAGTTTTTGATGATGATGCTCAGGTCAGAAGATTTCTGCAGAATAAAGGGGAGTTTGCTGACCAATGTATTGATTGGGAGCCAATGGTGTGTGTAGCAGAGGGAAAAGAAACCTTGTTTGGAAAAGGCATCATCCAACTAAAGACTAATACCATTCCTAGAGGGCTGGTTGCTCTTGAATCCAACTTTGATAATGTTGATCACATTATTAACAGATGCATAGCATCCTAAAGGGATATTGAGGAGCATGACCTTGGAACAAAGGAGAAACCAAGGAAGATCTGGTTAGGAAGCAATCTCAGCAAGGAGGAAAAATAGTCCTATGTCCAATTGCTAAAAAATATCAAGATTGCATGGCTTGGACTTATTCTGAACTAAAGGCATACAGAGAGGATCTGTTTCAACATGAGATTCCCTTGGAATCTAATGCAAAACCATTCAGGTAGAAACAGAGACCAATCAATCCACTCCTATCTCTCAAAATGCAAGAAGAACTGAAGAAACTAAGGGATGGAGGGATTATTCATCCCACAAGGTATTCTTCCTGGGTTGCAAATCTAGTACCAGTCAGAAAGAAGAATGGTGACATCAGGCTGTGTGTGGATTTTAGAAATTTGAACAGAGCATCAATGAAGGATAATTATCCTTTACCAAACATGGAAAACATGTTGCAGCTAGTGACTGGTTCTGAGCTACTTTCTACCCTGGATGGTTTCTCTGGTTATAACCAAGTTGTGGTGAAGGAATCAGAAAGAATTAAAACAACCTTTACCACTCCTTGGGGGACTTATGTGTATGTCAGGATGCCCTTTGGTCTGATGAATGCTGGAGAAACCTTTCAAAGAGAAATGGATGTTGCTTTTTCCAGTTACATCAATGATTTTATTGTTGTTTACCAGGATGATGTGACTGTGTTCTCCAGAAAGTGAGGTGATCACTTGCTGCACTTGGAAAAGATGCTGATAAGATGTAGAGAGTATGGCATTTCACTCAATCCAAAGAAGTGCCATTTTGGAGTGCAGAAGGAAAAGTTTCTTGGTCACATTGTGTCACAAGAGGGAGTAATGATTGATCCAGAAAGGGTAGAGGCCATCAGCAAGGTCCCAATTCCAAGAACCAAGAAAGGAATTCAGTCCTTCTTTGGGTAGATAAACTTCATCAGAAGGTTCATATCAAACTTTGTTGAGTTGACCATTCCAATTACTTCCATGCTAAAGAAGGACCAGGTTATTAAATGGGAGGAGGATGCCATTCAAGCTTTCAATGGGATCAAGGAGGCATTAAAGCATGCCCCTGTTTTGGCAGCTCCAGATTATAAGAAGCCTTTCCAACTATTTTCCTTTGCTTCAGAAAACACTATTGCATCTGTCCTATTGCAGAAGGATGATGAAGGGGCTGAGAGGCCAATTGCCTTTTTCAGTAAGGCATTGCAGGGGGCTGAGCTGAAATACACTATTATGGAGAAACAAGCATTTTCCTTGGTGAAAGCAACAAAGGTTTTCAGGCCTTACATTCTGAGTTCCAAAATTGTTGCTTATGTTCCCCACACCATGGTCAAAGACATCTTATCAGAGATGGAGGTCTCAAGCAAGAGATGCAGATGGGTGAACAAGTTGCAAGAATATGACATGGATATCCAAACCACAAAGTTGGTGAGAGGTTTGGGCTTGGCTAAGCTTATGGCTGAGAGAAACTTGCAAACTATTGAGGTGAATGAGGTAGAAGAAGGAAGGGTAGATGTCTTTGAAAAACTGATGAGTTCTGAGTGGTACAAGGATGTGATTTTTTATCTCAGACATTTATACTGCCCTGAGTATTTGAGTAAGAACCAGAAAAGGGCCCTTAAGTTGGCTTCCCAGAAATATGTCATTACTGATTATGGGTTAGCTTGGAAGAACCCTGAGGGAGTCCTCTTAAGGTGCATCACTGAAGATGAAGCCCCCAAGATAATTGTTGATCTCCATGGAGGAGTTTGTGGGGGGAATTTTGCTGGAAAAGTCACAGCACACAAGATCCTGAGGGCTGGTTATTGGTGGCCAACTCTCTTCAAGGATGCAACTCTTTTGGTTAGAAGATGTGAGAGTTGCCAGCGCTTCTCTAGAAGACTGAAAGCTTCAGGCTCCCTTCCTTTGCAGCCTGTATCAATTGAAGCCCCATTCAAGCAATGGGGAATGGATTTCATTGGTGAGATTTCAGACCCTTCAAGTGCTGGCCATAAGTGGATTCTTGTAGCCACTGATTACTTCACCAAGTGGGTGGAGGCCATCCCCACCAAGAGAGAAACACACCAAATTGTCATGGACTTCATGTTGAACCATATCATCTGCAGGTTTGGGGTGCCAGTCAAAATTGTTGCTGACAATGCCATGAGCTTCAGAGCTAAACCATTGGTGGCAATTTGCAGAGAATATGGGATAAATTTGACATATGCCTCTAATTATAATCCCCAAGGAAATGGACAAGCTGAGTCCAGTAATAAAAATTTGCTAAAGATTATCAGAAGAACCTTGGAGCTTAACAAGAGAAAATGGGGTGAGCAGTTGAAGTTTGTTGTCTGGGCTGACCGAATTACTGTTAAAAGAGCCACTGGAAAGAGTCCATTTGAGTTGGTGTATGGAACTCAGGCCCTGCTACCCCTACATATGCAATTATCCTCATATCAGTTCATGCAACAACTGGAAGATCAAGAAGTAAGTCCATATGATGCCCGCATTAACCAGATTGTTGAACTTGATGAAGAAAGGAGGGCATCCCACCAAAGGCATGTAAAGTTCAAAGAAAAGCTGAAGAAGTTATTTGACAAGAAGGTCACTCCCAGAGCTTTCAATGTTGGAGATCTTGTGCTGCTATGGGATAGTAGGCATGAAGATAAGGGCAAGCATGGAAAATTTGACGCATTATGGATGGGCCCTTATTCCATTGATATTAGGATTGGTGAACATACCTTCTTCTTGAAGGACTTAGATGGGGAATTGCTTGAACTTCCTATTAATGGTAGGCATCTGAAACATTTCTTGGATTGATTCCCCAGAATCAAGGTGAGCATCATCTGTACAGTGTATAGTTTGTTGGTTTGTTTTCTATTTTTTGTGTTTTTGCTCATTCTGGTCCTTGGTGACCTATTTTTGCTGGTTTCTCTATTCATTTTTGGGAGATGGCTCTGTTTCTCTACTCTGCAAGCTGACTCCTTTTCCCAATGGATATTTTTGGCACTTGGTCTACCTTTGTTCTTGTGGCACTCACAGGGAGTGCCCATCCCCGAGTCGGAGCCAATGTTGGTGCTCAAAATAGTCTCGCCCCATTTTTCCATTGAAAATCTATCAATTTATAGCCTCTTCCATATTTTATCTCCCTGTGTTGTGCCTGATAAGTCTCTTCCTTCCTTTTTTTTCTATAATCAATCAATTCCTGGGTCGAGGATCACGTATGGATCCATGGTTATTTCCTTGTTTCTCTGTTTGTCTGAAAGGGTCTGTAATTTGGGTCTCCCACTCTATTCATCTAAAAGTTAGGCTCTCCTGTTCTTTTTCCACAGTCGGGATTTTTTGTCCTTGTCATTTTTTCCCTAAATACTTGAGGAAAAATGAATGGATGTAGCTCAGAGGAATGTATTTGAGCCTTGTAACATTTCTAAATTCTCTATCCTTGGAGAAAATTTCATCTCCAGGCTCAAATGGTCATTTTTCTACATTTTATGGTTTGACGGGCATTTCTCCCAGTCAAATTTACATCCTTGCATCAATAGGAAATGTGGCCTCTTTTGGTTGGATGCAGGCTCGGCAGGGGTACTTTAAAATTTTATGAATCACCTCAACTTGAAAACCTAAAGTGGAAGAATTTGGTCCCTCATTTCAAGATTTGATTTTTTTTGGCCTTACGTGGCTTCTTCTAATTGAATGACACGTGGAGGTTTTGCTTTTCCCAGACTTGGATAAAAATTTTATGCATACTTTGGCAAAAAGGGACACCCGGTGATCCCATGCTCATTCAGGCTCTTGATTTGGGCAATTTTGAAATTGTGCCATGAAGACACGGGAAAAGTCTTACATTTAGTCTTTTTTTCAAAAGGACACGTGGCAAGGTTAAAGGTTTTGAGAGGCCTGGGACATGTGGAGGGACCACACATGTTTGAGGACCAGCCCTTGAGTTTTGTTTTAAAGAAAATGGAGGAAACTTGGAGGCCTCCCTCACCGAGCATTTTTCTTGAATTTGAATGGCCAAAGGAGATTGCCTCGGACCATAACACATGGCACCTTCCACTGAGTCTTTAAGCCTTCAAACTTTTTAAACTTCTTAAGGGCCAGGACACATGGTGAGCCCATGCTCATTCAAGGTCTCAACTTTTGGGGACCATCTCAAGATGCGCCATTATGACACATGGTAGTTTGAAAAGTCAAAGGGGCGGGGAAGCAGACCATCGGAGGCAACTTGGATTTTTTTCCTCTTGTCACCAAAAGGATTAAAGCATCAAAATGGCCCGTAGACCCAACAAAGAATAGTCAAAAATTTTCCCTAGTCAATGGTGGAGGTGCGGACTTTCGGGGGAAATTTGGAAAATTTTCCTTTTGTGGAGAAAAGAGTTAAAAGTGTAAAATGAAGCGTGGTTCCGTTGGACCCACATCAGAGGCTAGAAGCGGAAGGGCGGAGCTATGGGGGAAACTTGGAAACTTTTCCTTTTTCCAAAAAAGAGGTAAAATAAAAGAATTTGGCCATGGTTCTTCTAGAACCCACCTTAGGAAACGTGTCATGCTCATTTCTCAAGGGTGGAGGTGCAGAGAAAAATGTGAAAATTTTACTTTTTTCCAAAAGTTGCAAAAGGAAAAAAGGAACCCGCAGGCCCATCTTAAAAGTAGATCTCCCACGTGGATGGTCCAAATTCAAAATAGAAATCAACGGCAGTTGTGCATCTGTATCTGATTTTTCTACCATTTTCACTCCAGAGCTCCTGGGGATGCATATTCTTGTGGTTTTTTATCATTTCTTGGAGTCTCCTGCATGCCAAATGAAGAGGAACATTAATCTGGTAGCTTGGTTTGGTGGGGAAGGTCTGTAAACATATCTCACCATTAAATATGCAATTTGACTGTCGGATTTGACCTGATTTTTCTTTCCTTGGCACACGAAAGACCTGTTGATATCTTGGTTTGGTGAGGAAAATCCAGGGACATCTTTTACCATTAAGATGAGATCTGACCTCTGGGCTCGATATGATCTTCCATTTTTCCTTCCTAGGCACGCAAAGAACTAGATTAGACAGATTAGGGGTGGAAGTGGTTGGCGAGTAAAAGGAAGAGTGATCTACCAGAGGAAGGAGTTGAATGTGAGAGATGTTTGAAGAGATCTAACCCCTGAGAACCTAACAAATTTTTATAGATTTGATTATGGGAATCGTGATCGGGATCATGGCGAGCACTGGTGCACTCAATTTTGGGTTTTTTGGAGGGAAAAATCTGTTGCAAAATGTTATAAATGGCATGATTTTTTCCATGAAAGAGATTGGAGGTTGGAAGGTTGGAGTGTTAGAGGTCAGAAATGATTTTCTAAGAAAAATCTTGATAGAACTATCTTTCTAAGAAGCTGTTTAAAGAAACTTGTTTATCTCTTTTGTGTTAAATTTGATCATGTCAAGGTGGTTGCGAGTTTACAACCATTGAAAATCTCTAAGATTGTTCGAGAAACTTTCCCCTACTGATAAATTTAATCAAAATTGAGTTAACCTGTGTTATTTTTGGGCAAAACTTGTGATTGCTTTATTTTTGAATGTTTGCAAGTAGCTTTTCTTATTCCCATTGCATTCTTACATTGAAATCTGTGTGAATCACACAAGATCTTATCCTTGTGATATTTTGGTGGAATTTGCAATTTCATTTATCAGAAGCTATTCCTCTGTTTAGATGCAGACGAAAAAATGTAGAGGGTTTACTCAAAATCTAATCTAACTTGCCAAGGAGACAGGGTAAGAAGATGCCTAAAAATAAACCTAAACTAACAAAGGTGATGCACCGAGGAATGAAGAACACCTATCTTGCCAATAAACACAAACCATTAAAATGTGATGCAAGATCATGCACAGATAACAAAATTTGCAGTGAAAGATCAGGAGGATGCAAATGAACATAGAGAGGGTTGAGAATCATCCACAGACATGCATTACTTGCTCCAAAGATTGATACAATACACTACAAAATGCCAAGAGGAAAAGTTGCATTACAGTTTTAAATGGGAGGTTTGAACTCCACAAATTCACCTGCCAAAGAGAAGAAGGGAGGGGCAAAACAAGAATGTCCAACGCTTTAGAAAGAAGCCCCTCCTTACAATTTATAGGAAGAATGAGAGAGGGAAGAGGGAGGAAATCCAAATCTACCCCAACCACCTCTAGGTTGAATTTAATTCATCTCATTATGGTGGTAGGTGAGAACCCTAGCAAAAGTGGTGAACTGTATTTTGCATTAAAGCTGGTTGTTGAAACATCATTTCTGGCCATTACCACGTGCCAAAGACGTTTTCTTGATTTTCTCTCTCCAAACTGAACCAAAATGCAAAACTAACCCTAGGATCATGTAGATAATTTCACCATCTTTCCATTGATATAAAGAACGTGAAAATCTGAGCTCTGGATCGAAAATTTATGGCCATTTGAAGATTTAGGGCAAAAACAGGCCCAAAACGGATCGGCGGGAAAAAAATTTGAATTTTACCTCTTTTTTGCATTTTGGAAATTTTTTTATAAAAAATTTCCCTGCGCTCCACCACTTGGATGACATGTGTCAGGCCCTGATTGGCCGTGAGCTTCCTCTAAAATTGGCGGGGGCAGCGACTTGGACACAAAACTCCATTGGATGCGGGTTGGACCTTTCGGCGCATTTCCATTTTGCCAAAAATTCTAATTTTTTGCCTTGCTCCACTGGGTCGATGGTGAAGACACATGGCGAGATTTGATTCATCCGTTGGCCTCCTTTCAAAATTTTACCCTGCAACAAACACTTAGCAATTTTTTCAACTTTCTTCCCCTTCTGACACGTGGCACGTTCTGATTCGTCCGCGGGCCTCCTTGTCTCTTTTTCGGCCTTTTCACCTTTTCGCGTCTCACGCATCCCTCGCGTACCTTTGTCCCAACTGTCCCAGACTGCCTGGGACAAATATCTCCGCTTCAGCCCAAAATGGACTGTCTTGTTCCTGTTTGCGGCCTTTTCACCTTTTCACGTCCCACGTGTGTACCTTTGTCCCAACTGCTGCAGACCCCTGGGAAAAATATCCTGAACCGCCCGAAACTGTCTTTCGGCAAACCGGCCGATTCACGTCCCACGCGTACTTTTGTCCCAGACTGTCCCTCTCAAAAGACTTAGATGATTTTTCTCTGTTTCGGGTCGATTTCGGATTTTTGTGTCCCTCACGTCCCGACGTCCCAACTGTCCCGGACTGCCTGGGACAAAAATGTCCGACTTAGCCGATTTTCTTACTTTTTTGGCCCCAAGCTTGGTACGACGAACCTCAGTACGACCCAAACCCTTCAGACCTGAAATGCTTTAAACATAGTCCTGCAACCTTATTTTTTGCATTTTTTCCAATTTTCTCTAACTCGTTGGGATTTCTTCTTGGATGGGAGAGTTAGAAAGAAGCCGAGAGAGACCCCAAAAAACATGATTTTGGGCCTTGAATCAATCTACTTGCTCGGGACTGAATAATTTGATGCATGTTATCAAAATTACCTTGAGGGGTGAATTTTGGATAACAATTTTGGTGACTCAGCGGGGTCATCTACCTGCCAGATGAAGAATGGCCAGCTGCCTGAAGCATCCATTGGGCATGGAGTCATGAGTTGTCTGTTTGGAACCCTAACTGACTTAGAATGTTGCAAGGAGGAACATGGAATATCACCTGATGGAAGCAAGGCCTACAAACACATTCCCAGGAATAGCAAGCCTGTGCCAAAGCACTTAGGGAAAGCAAAACAACTTACAGCAAAACAATGTGCACAAGCACTTGGAGGAATGAAAACCTAAGCTAATATTTACAAGGTGGAGAATTTCCCTTTAGTAGCAATGCTTTAGATAGATTCCATTGACTGGAATCTGCAGTTCTTCACCATCCAATGAAGACAATTAGAAGGCATTGTTGTCCTTACACTTTGTGACCATGTATGGGCCACTCCAAATGGCATCAAATTTTGAATGCCTTCCTAGTTTTGCTCTATCTGCATCCCATTTTAACACTAGATCTCCAACTTGGAAAGATCTACTCTTGGCCTTCCTATCAAAGGTCTTCTTGATCAAAGCTTGATCCTTCTCCATTGCTTGGGATGCCTGATCTCTGATCTCTTGGAGCTCCATCAACTCTGCATATCTCACCTCCATGGGCCCAAACTCTAGCAACTCTAACTGCTTCATGAGTTCCAATGTTGGCAACTCAAGTGACATGGGCAAGATTGCCTCTCTTCCATAAACAAGCCTGAATGGAGAGTTACCTGTGGATCTCTTGGGAGTTATCCTATCAGCCCATAAGGCTGATTTCAGTTTGGTATGCCAAGACCTCTGATTCTCATCAAGAGTCCTCCTAATGATCCTCAACAAGTTCTTGTTTGTAGATTCAGCCTGGCCATTACCCTGAGGGTAGTAGTTTGATGAAGTACTTAGGTAGATCCCATTCTTGACAGCCCACTCAGTCACCTTGGATCCAATGAATGCTAATGCATTATCTGAGATTATTGTAGCAGGTATGCCAAATCTGGTTACTATCCCCTCATAGAAGTCTAAGATGCTAGACTCATTTGCTTCCTTGAGTGCTACTGCTTCAGTCCATTTGGTGAAGTAGTCTGTGGCTGTCAAAATCCACTTATGCCCTTGGCTTGAATTGGGATTAATGACTCCAATGAAGTCTAAACCCCATTGCATGAATGGCTGGTCAACTGAAATTGGATGCAATGGGAGGGTAGCAAGCCTCTCTTTACCTGTGAAGAATGCACAATTCTTGCACCTTTTGATCCACGCAAAGCAATCACTGAAAATCTTGGGCCAATAATAACCAGCCTTCATGATTTTTAGGGCTGTCACTCTTGGTGTAAAATGACCACCAGCTGGTCCACCATGGAACTCTTCCAATACCCTATGAATCTGATTTGTGTTAATGCATCTCAGCAGCACTCCATTCACATCTTTCTTGAACAAAACACCGTCTACTATGGCATATGGGACAGCCTACAATCTGAAGTGTCTTCTTTGGGTCTTGTTCATCTCTAGAGGGCATAGGCCCATGCTTAGGAAGTGCATTATACCTTGGGTCCAGCAAGGAGTGGGGACAACATTATCCTCTTCTTGAGTGCTACCTTGCACATGGCTGTCTTGAACTGTCAAAACAGCCTCTTCTTCATTGCATACTCCCTTTTGCTTGCCCAGAATTAGCTGCTCACACAATCCTTTTCCTCTTACCAGCTTGGTGACCTTGATCTCTATGTCATACTCCATGACACGAGTGATCCAACCTGCTCTTTTCTCATTCAAATCCTTGTTGAGGAGGAAGTCCTTTACTCCCGCATGAGAGACCAACAACTGAACTTTGTTGTTTGAGACTAGATGCTTGAATTTCTTCAAGCTTCTGATTACTGCAAGTACATGCTTCTCAATAAAAGAATATCTCACCTCATAGTCCTCCAGGATTTGGCTGAAGAAAGCAATTGGCTGCTCATCATTGTCCTTGTTCTGCTGCACCAAAATGGCAGAAATAGTATCATTACCTCCAAATGCATAGAGGATGAAATCCTTGGAGAAATCCGGGTTGATGAGAGTTGGTGCTTGGGAGATGGCTTCTTTGATTGCTTCAAAACCCTCCTTGCCTTCTGTTGTCCACTTGAAAGCCATGCTTTTCTTCAACATTTTGGTGATAGGTTTGACAAGGGCTGCAAAATCTGGGACAAACCTCCGAACAAAGTTTATTCTCCCCAAGAAACTCTGAAGGGCCTTCTTGTGGCTTGGCAATGGTAGTGCTCTTATGGCTTCAACCCTCTCTGGATCAATTGCTAATCCTTCTTTGGAGACAATATGGCCAAGGAGCTTTCCTTCATGTGCTAGGAAGATACACTTCTTAGGATTCAAAGACACTCCAAATCTCCTGCACCTTTGGAAGACTTGTCTCAAATGAGAGAGGTGGTCTGCTGCATTCTTTGAAAAAATAGTGATATCATCAAGGTATATCAGCACCACGTTGTTGATCAAACCTTTGAATGCCATGTCCATTGCTCTTTGGAAGGTAGCTCCAGCGTTGGACAACCCAAATGGCATTTTCCTGTATGCATAAGTTCCCCATTTGGTTGTGAAGGCTGTCTTGAACTGATCTTCTTCCTTCACCATAATCTGATTGTAGCCCGAGTAGCCATCAAGTAGTGAAAACCTCTCGGAGCCAGCCACCACTTGCAAAATTTGCTCCATAGAAGGGAGTGGGTAATGGTCCTTGAGAGATGCTCTATTCAAGTCTCTGAAGTCAACACACAATCTGATCTCTCCACTCTTCTTTCTGACTGGAACTAAGTTGGCAACCCAACTAGAATGCTTGATTGGGAATATGATTCTTGACTCAATCAACTTGTTCAATTCCTTCCTCATGAGAGGTTCCATGTGTGGATTGACTGGCCTTTGTTTCTACCTGATGGGCTTAGTATTTGGATCCAACTCAATGGTGTGTTGAGCTAACTCGGGATTGAAACCTTTCAAGTCTTCGTAGCTCCAAGCAAACACATCAGGGAACTCTTGACACAACTGTATGAACTCATACTTTTCTTGTTCAGTTGTCATCTTTCCAATTTGCAATGGTTTGTTCTCTTCCACCAAGATGGATACTGAATCTTCTCTCTTGACCTGAATGTTTGCTTTCTCTTTCCTAAACTGATCATTGGGATTGAAAATGGACTCCAAAGTGATAAGTCCCTTGGGCAGCTTGTTAGTTCTCAGCTGTACCACTTGGTCACCATACTGCTGCTCTAACTTTTCCTGATTTTTGGCTGAGAATTCAGCCTCTTCTTGCAAGAAATGGATGATTTGCTGATCATTTTCAAACACTTGCCAACTTACATTGTTATCTGGCACTGAAGGCCTCACAATCACATGGATGTTTGGCTGTACCTTGTCTTTTTGAATGCTCTCCACAATGTCAAAGGCTGCCCCAACTGCTGCAAGCCTGTCAGCAGCTTGGTTCTCTTTCCTAGGAACTGATTTGATGCCAAAGCCCTCAAAATCTTCAATGAGGTCCCACACCCTGTTCTTGTAGCACTTGAGTAGATCATTCTTGGCAGCATGCTGCCCTTTGACCTGATTTACAATCAATTCACTGTCACCAAAGACTTGCAAGTTCTTTATTCCTCTCTTTATTGCCCAATGCATCCCTTGCACCAAGGCTTCATATTCAGCAGTGTTATTGGAGCATGCAAACTGAAATCTAAAAGCTGAATAGTACTTTACTCCTTGAGGTGAAACCAGCATGGCTCCCCCTCCGGCACCTTGTCTACTCCTTGATCCATCAAAAAATAGCTGCCATACCTCATTGTCATCCTTGTGGTCTGGCTTGGTGATGCTAGGAATGGGCTGATCTTTTTCATGTATGCAATAGACTCCTAGCTCAGATTCTTCTACTTCTTGATAAGGATCAAAAGCATGCACCTTGTTTGCCCATTCATCAAGAGTTAGATCCGGGATGCTTCCAACCTTGGTGTCAGCTTCATCAGTGCTTGGGTGATCTTCTTGATCAAATGCCGAACAGTTGGCATTGATTTGACTTGGAGTGTAGGGCTCAATGTGGAAGTTTGCAATAGGTTCAGACCTGATTGTAGCTTTGGTTCCATACCTCATTCTGAACAGCATGTGTGACCAATCAGCAGACAAATATCCTCCAATCTTGGCTGTGAAATCTCTTGACAAACATAGGGCAAAGAGTGGTGGAAGGTCTATAACTGATACATCTTGTAAAACAACAACATTTGGACATGCATGCAAGGTAAGACTCAAGTTTCTAATCACCCCAACTGTTGTTACTGCTGTCCCATCCAACTGCACTACCCCTTTGGATATGGTTTCATATTGAAGTCCTAGCTGATCAGCTATTTGCTTGGGCATCACTGAGCTACTTGCCCCGGAATCAATCATGCAATTGTGCACCAATTGGTTTCCAATGATTAATGAGACATAAAAAGGAGGGGGCTTCAACATTTTACCTTGCTGTCCTCCATGATTCCCTTCAGGCTGGGCAGCATTTGTGAGCACCTTCTCTTGCATTTGGACTTGCTGATTCGAAGTTGGCCAGTCCTTCATGGCAGCTTGTAGCAAATCTCTCTGGCCTGGGATAGATAGGGATTCCCACATTGATATATTTACATTTGTCTTCTTCATCTGATCAATGATACTAAATGGTGATGAAGGATCTCTTTGTTGTCCCTTGGTTTGCATATTCATCCCTTGCATGTGGGCAGCAACAACTGGTATTTGAGTTGGTTTAGGAGCTGGTTTGGGTGCTCCTTGCATGTTTGGGACTACATTTTGTTTTCCAAAAGCTTGTGGAGTGGTAGAAGGTTGTGGATTACTTGGAGCCAATGGCTGTCCTTCACCCAAATTTCTCCTTTTTGACCTTGTGTTGGCTGCAACACTTTGAGAGGGTATTTGATTCATACCACAGAAATCTTCAGCCTGCCAATTGACAAGAGTAGTTTCGTTCGGAGATGTTCCTTGCTGAGGTGCTTCTTGTTGCTGATCCTCTTCGTGGCTAGACTCTTGCGACCCACCAATGGTTTGCACCATAAGAGCCTGATTTAATGCACCGTTAAAGCACATTGATTGGTTATGTGGCTGACCGCATGGGAAACACCAATCATATTCTTGGGCCATGTTATTTTGCACCGGTACCAAAGCTCTGGATGTGGATGCAACATTGGGGTTATCGGGCTGAAATGGTCTGTTGGCAGGAGGCCTTGCTTGATTCTGATTTACAGCTAGATTGGGTGGTCTTTGAGGCTGATATGGCTACCTGTTAGGCTGAGCTTGAGGCTGGAAAGAAGGTCTAAAACTTTGGGCTTGCTGCCTTTTGAGTGTAACCAGCTCATTACCTAGATTTTGCAATTGCTTCATGACTTCTTGAAGCTCATTTGAGGCACTAGAAGATGAAGTAGAAGCTTCATTTGAACTCTGATTTCTAGGAGTGGGAATAGAGCTAAACAGGTGCTTGACTAGTACTTGGGCTCTCTAAACTTGGATATAATGGCATTGGAGGCCTAGGAGCTAGCTTTCCAGCTTGAATCAAACAATTTTCAGCCCTAATGGCAATGCTATAAGCCATAGGGATAGTTATGCCTCCCATGGACTGAATCAACATAGAAATATCAGAATTTAGAGCTTTGAGATAATAAAGAAAAGCACCTTCTGCTGTTGGCCTGACTTCCACTGGAATTCTCTCCCAAGTCCTTTGAAATTTGAAATTAAAATCACTCAGCTGCTCATTGGGAGCTCTTTTGATAGTTGTCAGCTGCTCCAAAAGGGACAAGTTGTCTCCCTTTTCCCCAAACTGCTCATGGAGGGCTATACATAGCTGATTCCAATTTTGAATAGAACCTGAGGCAAGGCTCCTGAACCATTGTAAAGCTTTCCCCTTGAATGAGGATGCCAACAATTTGACAGCAACTTGCATCTCATTGATTTCATGAATTGCACAAAGGTTGGCAATGTCTTTAACATGATCACCAGGAGTAGTCTGGTTCTCTCCAGTGAAGTATGGAATGTTCTTCAATGCTGCAACTGGGATTGGATGTTGTGCATTGAGAGCAAGTGGGCTGCTGCCAGTGAAATTGACATATGGATTCGGTGGTTGCGCCATTCTGATTGGCCTGAGAACCCTTGTTGATTGGATGAAAGGCCTACCAGGTGGAGGTGTTGACAAGGTTCTATTAGGTGGAGATGGATATCTTTGAGCTCTTCTTCCCCTTCTTTCTCTTCCTGGAGATAGGTGTAGATGAACAAACAATCCTTCCTCCCTAGTTCTTGACCTGGTCTGTATTCTTCTCATAAATTTGCCAGGCTTGGACTGCTGAAACCAGCGGATTATGCTTCTTTTGGAGTCGCCAGATGTGTGATTTTAAGCTCCTTCAAAGCTGGAACTTACAACAAGTGCACATCGATCTTGTTGCAATAAAAGTGAAGACCTCTAAGGTCCCACCGGGCGTGCCAAAACTGTTAGTGCAGAATCACAGCACCCCTGAGATGTCTGATCAGATTTCTGGGTTGAGATACTCTCCAGTGTGATTACATAACATGGAGATTTTCCCAAGTGTGGGACCTTACGAAATTGGAAAAGCTCTCCAGATGAAGGCTGGTTCCTATTCCTCTGTTCAGATGCACACGAAAAAAATGCAGAGGGTTTACTCAAAATCTAATCTAACTTGCCAAGGAGACAGGGTAAGAAGATGCATAAAAATAAACCTAAACTAACAAAGGTGATGCACCGAGGAATGAAGAACACCTATCTTGCCAATAAACACAAACCATTAAAATGTGATGCAAGATCATGCACAGATAACAAAATTTGTAGTGAAAGATCAGGAGGATGCAAATGAACACAGAGAGGGTTGAGAATCATCCACAGACATGCATTACTTGCTCCAAAGATTGATACAATACACTACAAAATGCCAAGAGGAAAAGTTGCATTATAGTTTTAAATGGGAGGTTTGAACTCCACAAATTCACCTGCCAAAGAGAAGAAGGGAGGGGCAAAACAAGAATGTCCAACATTTAGAAAGAAGCCCCTCCTTACAATTTATAGGAAGAATGAGAGAGGGAAGAGAGAGGAAATCCAAATCTACCCCAACCACCTCTAGGTTGCATTTAATTCATCTCATTATGGTGGTAGGTGAGAACCCTAGCAAAAGCGGTGAACTGTATTTTGCATTAAAGCTGGTTGTTGAAACGTCATTTCTGGCCATTACCACGTGCCAGAGGAATTTTTCAATTTTCTCTCTCCAAACTGAACCAAAATGAAAGATTGACCCCAGAAATCATGTAGATAATTTCACCAGCTTTCCATTGATATAAAGAACGTGAAAATCTGAGCTCTGGATCGAAAGTTATGGCCATTTGAAGATTTAGGGCAAAAACAGGCCCAAAACGGATCGGCGGGAAAATTTTTGAATTTTACCCGTTTTGGTCTTTGGAATTGCCCTGTGCTCCACCACTTGGATGACACATGTTTCTGATTCATCTGCGGGCTCATCCCACATTTCTTTGTGTTTATGCACTTGGATGACATTGTCAGGCCTGGAGGTGGACACGTGGCTTCTATTTTATTGGCGGGCCTGAGGGGGCCAAAACTTGCTTCCTTTTGGACTTTCGGTAAAACATTTTGCCAAAAATTTCTAATTTTTTCCTTCTGGGTCATGGTGGACACGTGGCGAGATTCTATTCATCCGTAAGGGCCTCCTTTCAAAATTTTTGGCCAAACACTTAGCAATTTTTTTGAACTTTCTTCCCCTTCTGACACTCTTTTGGCCTTTTCACCTTTTCGTGTCTGATTCATCCTCGGGCCTCCTTGGACTCTTTTTCGGTTTATGGCCTTTTCACCTTTTTCCCACGCTGTCCCACGCTCCTGTACCTCGGGCGTACCTTTGTCCCAACTGTCCCAACTGACTGCCTGGGACAAATATCTCCGAACCGCCTGAAATGGACTGTCTTTCGGCAAATCTGGCCGATTCGCGTCCCACACGTACTTTTGTCCCGGCTGTCCCAAACCACGAAACAAAAGACTTAGACAATTTTTCTTGCTGCTTTCGGCCATTTCATGGCTTTTCGCACCCCTCGCGTCCCGACGTCCCAACTGATCCCGCAGACTGCCTGGGACAAAAGACTTAGCCGATTTTCTTACTTTTTTGGCCCCAAGCTTGGTACGACAAACCTTAGTATGACCCGAACCCTTCAGACCCGAAATGCTTTAAAACAGTCCTGCAACCTTATTTTTTGCATTTTTCCATTTTCTCAACTCATTGGGATTTCTTCTTGGATGGGAGAGTTAGAAAGAAGCCGAGGGGACCCCAAAAAACATGATTTCGGGCCTTGAATCGATCTACTTGCTCAGGACTGAATAATTTGATGCATGTTATCAAAATTACCTTGAGGGGTGAATTTTGGATAATAGTATCTTAACATGGATGAAATAGAGATTGATAATGTTCAGTTAAGTTTTCCAATTTGACCCTTCATTTTGGATCCTTGAATTTTGTGTGAAAAGTGCTGATATGGGCCTCCATTGAAGCACATATTTTGATTAAAGGAACATCCTGGCTACTCTGAAAGCATTATGTTGTTTGAGCTCTCCATTTTTGTAAAAGTTCTCAAATATTTTGTATAATCAACTTTATCATGCTTCACTTCCCACCCAAAATCATTCAAAAACAATTAATCCTACCCATACTACCCCTATTTTTCATGTGTGTATATAGATGCACAATTTCTATAACGGGCTTGAACCTTGCTTAGAAAATATCTCCATTATCTAGAGTGACAACTCGTGAGAGTTAGGTTTTGTTGTATTGATCATATTTTCTTCAAGGTATTCTTAAAAACTTCACAAGGAAGGAATTTCAAATCTCCTCCACAAATAACAGGCTATAAAAAAGTTCTCTCACCCTGGTTGAAAGGCACAACCATAAAGTAGTGAGGATAGATCAAATCCTCTTGAGGATGTTATCCATTTATCCACATCTTAGTGATAGAGTGCCACTTAGATCCTATCCCCAGCTTAAAAATGACTCACTATTATCTATCTATCTCTAAGCTTCCAGCCAAACCTGTGATGATGTTTAGAATTTGAAGGAGAATCAATTTGGGTACCAATAAAAGTCATGTAGAAGGAAATTTCGTCAAGCTAACGTTTGAAGAGAACATAATTGCAACTAGGGCACATTAGGGAACCCATATTTCAAGTTTCAGAGGTTAAACGCGTGCAAGGAATAATTTTAAAAATCATAATGTCCCCCAAGAGAGTACCTAGAGCATCTATTCGAGGAAATAAGAAGAAAAAAGTAGAGGTGGAAGTAATGAATATTTTCAAAAATGCAATAACCTAAAGGATTTATTATGTGGTTACGACTAGGAGTCTCATGTTTGAAAAATTTAAAGTAAGTGACTACAATCACCATACCCATGAAAACAAAAGACAAAATTGAGAAGGATTTGTTGGAGAAAATTGATTTGCGCATAGAGGATGACAAACCAATCTATGATGATGTTGGGCGCAAGATCTTGGAAAAAGTTAGCAATTTACAAATTTATGAGCTGCCTTATTTTGGAAAAATAGAGGGGCTTTACCAATGGTTGATTTCAAGGGTTGATGAGGAATTATTTTACTTTGGTGGTAGATGAGTACGAATCACCACACCTTTCATTGGGAGGCTTACTAGATTGAGAAGCTTGAGCATAGAGATTTCCAATGATTTGGAGGATGACATGGCTGTATAGGCCACTTATGAGGAGTTTTCATACAAGAAATAAGGGCACGTAATGCTAATATCCAAGGTAACCAACCCTGTTGTAAAAATTACAGCTCATTTGTTAACAAAATTTAATGGCCAAGAGAGATGGGATGGGAAAATAAGAAGTGGTTATATATTGCAAAGAAGATGGCTCTAGGTACTGTGTACAATCTTGTAGCCTTTATAGTAGAGAGCATCATTGAGGAAGTGCATAAGGGGGATAAAATCATCTAGGGAGCTATCCTTCTTCCTATCATATTTGTAGAAATTAGGGTTCATGATGGCCTGAGGGTCAAGGTGTGGTAGTACCCAGAGGAGAACAAGTCACTGGCTGAAACAGTTTGTAAAGTATACATGTGATAGGAACCATGAGTGGGGCACATACAAGCAAAGATTGGAGATTTGGTATAGATGGATGTGTACAAAGCTTTTGAATATGAATGGCACATCCCTAAGGATTTGCCTATAATGGTTGATGGAGAAGGAACAATTTGTAGTTTTTCAGCACTACTGCATTGGTAGTTTTGGGATGAAGAATGGTAAATGGAGCCCTTGGTGTAAGCTCCCTTATGCTTTCACCATGCATTATTTTCACAATTCTATCAACAGATTTACATATGCGCACAGAGTGATTTTTGATCTAGATAAATTTGAATATAAATACCATAATCTCTAGAAGACCTATGTCTACTCAGGTAAGTCTGCATATATTGAGACAATGATATCTTTTAACATCGTGATAAATTATATGTCTTTAGCAATTAGGAAGGTGGGCATGGTTAAGCTATATATTTATCTTAAGACCAAATTATTCGATGGAAAGTACATTGAGAATGATTTCAAGCTCCCTGAGATGCTAAAAGGGAAGCAAATAATTGGAACAATACAGGATGATGAGCCCACTCCTCCTCATGGGGACATATGAGGAAGAATTCATGAAGAAGAAGAGGATTTGGAAGAAAATGGTGGGCTAGACCATGGCTCAAGGAGGAAACCAAATATGGGAGTGAAGAGGCACAGTGAGAAAGTACTCCTTCAAGGTAGGAGGGAGAAGAAGAAATAAGAATTGAAACTGAGGTTGAGGAGTCAGGAAATGAAGAAGGCAACACAGTGGACCTGGGCTTCATAAGAGTACCAAGAAGAACTAGGATGCATGTCACTGCATGGGACCCTCTCAGCCATAGAGGAGGTCACCAAGGATATTGCCAATTAAACCAAGCCCATAGAAGAAGACAAATAAAATTTGCAAGCATGTGCCTAGAAAGGAAAGTGAAGAAGATGTTTCAAAACAGACATCACACATCATGGGGGTGACATCAATTATTAATGTGGAAGGAGATTAGGAGATGAGGGAAGAAAAGGAACCCAACATGATACAGAAGTGCATAGTGCACGTGATAAAGAGAAAGGCCCACAAGAGAAGAGGAGGATAAAGAGAAGAGTATTCGTGAGCCTTATGGAGAGTATGGGGGTACAACAGGTGAAGGCCTAGTCTTGGGTGCAAAGGTGCATATTCCCAAGGGAAGGTGGTTTTGTAGGAATAAGGGAGAATAAATTTTTAAGACGAATGACTTAGGATATGTCAATGATACTTTAGAGATCATTCGCACAGATTTCAGAGCACCCTTGGACCCAGATAAATTATATGAATGGGAGTTGATAGATCCCAATAAAGAAAAAATGTGCACAAGGAAGTAATTGTCTTGGAGCATACAGATGCATATGGATGAACCAGAATTTGATGTTAAGGAAGAAGCATGCATCAGGAGGAAGATGAAAAAGGTTACCCAAGCATCGTATATGAGAGTAAAGCCAACAAAATTCACTGATGAATAGGCAAGTAATGCCTTAACTAAGATGGCGGTTGAGTTGGCATAGATGAACTTGGAAAAGGAGGTCATGCTCAGGATTTTGTGAGAAGACAATAAAGATATGAAGGAACAAATTGAGCAACTAATTGAGGTGCATCAGAAGGACAAGGAATGAAAAAATTAATTCTGGACTTTTCTGTGGAGATTGGGGTGAGATTTTAGAGGCACATCTAGAATTTGATGAACAAATGAATAAAAATTACAATTCATCCTTGCACTTTTTGTAAGATTGTGTTCATATTTTTCTTGAGAAAATTCTAACCACGATAGGAGAGACAAAAGAAAGTGCTACATCCAAGAAAGAGAGAACTAAAAAGTTGATTATGTGTCAGAATTTAGAGTATGATGCCATACTCAAGAATTTGAAGGATGAATTGAAGAAGGTAGGATGGGTGCTGGGAACTGTGAGGACCTAGAACATATCCTCAAGACAAGGACACTATATAGGAAGAGAATGAAGTCCTTTTGGCTAAGAAGGATGAGACATTGGGTAGAGAGGAGAAATTAGCTACAGTTGCAAAGAAGTGCAATGCACTTAAAGGAAGCTAGGGACCCCCATGAAGAAATAATAAAGGAGCTAGGGAAGTTAGTCATGTGTAGAAAGATGGAATTTTTGGAGGGCATGATTTCAGGGTTGGCTGGAGTGTTAAGGGAGATGAAGCACAATGGTGAAGATATGACCTTGGAGGAGATGGAACAAGTACTTGATGATGTTCTTGAGAAATCCAAGAAGGGGCTTGGTGAATGGAATGAATTAGAGGATGATATCAATCAGGATTACCCTGAAACTTCTGCTACCAGCTGAGTGAGCATGCTGGTTATTCTTCTATTCCTATTTCATTCTTCATTCTTTCATTCTTTCTTATTCATTTTTATTCTTTTTATTTGGAGGGATAAGTTGTGCAACCCTATTGTCGAGGATGGAAATGAAATTAGTGTGGGGTAATGTTGGGTTGACAAATTTGCCTAAGTAATGAGAGGGTGAAGCACAAATTGGGGTGTATAAGCATGTGCAAGTGTAGGTTAAAGAGGCATGCACCCAAGAAGATCAGTTCCAGGACTTAACGATTTTGCATGCACAGGCTAAAAATAGGAAAAGTGGTTGGAGTACGACCCAAGTAAATATTAAAGCTAGAAGACTTCTCAGCCAAGAAAGATCTATTTTGGGACCAAAGTGGAAGAACAAAGGTCATGCATAGATTTTGATGCTAATAATAGGATTAAAGTAGATTTTATTTATAGGATTAATCTATTATTAGGATTTTGTAAAGAAAGCATGTGTGCTTTATGATTACTGGCGCATGGCTATTTTGAGCATGTCACTCTATTTTGAGATGCATGGGCAGTGAAGGGAAAGTTCCCCACCCTTATATATATTAGTTAATCTACATAGTTTTAATACGATATTCATCATATGATGTAATAGAGTTATGTTGCTCTGATTTACTAGCGCACGCATGACTCTGTGATATTGTGATTATTCAATGTAGCTTCATGTTCTGTAATATTTTGGTTAATGCAATGGATAATTGTGGATGGATTATGGTAATTGATGTGTTTGATCATGGTATTTTATGGTGAAACTCTGATCTTAATAATGGTTTGATCATGTTATGTTTCCTTATTATGTGTGTTTCCTATTTGAGCTCATGGATTGCTAGGCTTCACACTCTTTGGGTGAGAATTCTGATCTATTTGAATGAAGTACCAATGCACCTATGTAATTAAGTATAGAAAACAATACTACAGTCTCTGATCTTTTGTTAAGTCTATTCCCATTTCAAGTGTAGTTATCAACATTTTACGATCAAATTATACTGGAAAAACAATATTATTGCCACATAATAGTTCAAATAGTGTGAATCCATTTATGGTCTTCCATGTTGTATATAATGGCCAGACTCCTTCTGGAGTCATGTCTTCCTAGTCTCTTCTATGGAGTGTTATAATATTTTTCAATATGGAATTTATCTCTTTGTTTGTAACATCCACTTGGTCATTAGACTGGGGATGGTATGGTGTAGAATTTCTATACTTGATTTCATATTAACTAACCAAATCAGTAATCACATCAAGAGTAAAATGTGTACCCTGGTCTGTCACAATATCCCTTGGGAATCCATATCTGGTAAATATTATATCATACAAAAATTTAGCCACCTTCTCACTGGTCTAATTTTGAAATTATTTTACCTCTGTCCACTTGGTTAGGTAATTTGCATAGACCATGATATACTCTTTCTGCTGAGATGGAGGGTCTATAATGCCAAAAAAATCTAATAACCGCTTATCAAAAGGTTGCAAAACTAATTGAGGTTACAATGTGATCTCATAAGAATTAGTGGGTTTTCCCATTCTCTTGAAATTTTCACATATCTTAGTGTTTCGTGTTGCATCCTTATGTAAAGTTGGCCAATAGTAGCTAGTAGTCAACATCTTTTGTGATGTTATCTTTGTAGCAAAATTCCCTCTATAGGGTTCATTCTGTTAGGATCTGAGGACATCAAACATGTCCTCATCATCTATGCACCTTCTCATTACTTGATGTTGACATGTATAAAAGAGAAGTCTAGCTCTCTAAGAAAAGGGTAAAATATTTTAAACTGAATAAAATTTCTCAGAGGAAGAAAAATGTGGAGGTTTTTTACTTGACCAAGTAGTTAGCTATACCTACATACTAAGGTGTTCTTGTAGAAATAGAAAATATGTCCTCATCTAGAAATGAATCAACTACTTTCTCTTAACTTTTGGTCTCCATCCTTGATAGGAAATCTTCCACCACATTATATTTGTCAGGCTTGTCCACTATGGTGACATCAAAGTATTGCACGAGGAGAAGCCACCTTATGATTATGCTACTTATTATTGTTTTTTTTACCACATACTTGAATGCAGCATGATCAATGTGAATAAACACTTGGTATCCATTGATATAATGTTTGAATTTTTTTATGGAATATACTACTGCTGGGAACTATTTTTCTGTTACTATATAGTTCAATTCTGCATGTTGTAAATTATTGCTGACATAGTATATTACATAATTTAGACTAACATATTTTGACCTATGACAACTATAATACATGATTTGATGGATCTGTGTGGATGTGAAAAGGAAGGTTCTAGCCAAGTCCTCTCAACACCGGAGCAGTAGTTGTAAATCAATTAAACATGCTAATTTAGTCTCGTATTGACTAAACCATCTTTTCATTCCCTTTTAGACTAGTTCTAATAGCTTCCTATACTATCAATCCATTTCATTGGATTTATTAGACCTCTCAAAACTCCTCTTGAAACCCTAATTCCTCTCTAAACAAGATTAACTAGCCTAACCTAGTTTAACTAGTCCTAACCATGATTAACCTCTTCTAAACCTAGTCAAATCTTACTTTGACTCCCTAATCAACTTGTTGACTCCCTTTTAGTCCCACATGCACCAAAATTCCCCCACTTTCCCAAATGGAAAACTATAAATAGCCCACTACCCCCCTCTCATTTCTAAGAACTCTCCTTCTTCCTAACATAAACTATAGCATTTTGCTTAGGGTTTGGAGCTTATTTCAATTATTTATTGAGCTATTGCTTTGCCATTACACCACACACCAAACATTGAGTAAATGGGAAGAACCATTGGCCTTGAATTCATTAATGGTGAGATCCCATTCTTATAATCACAAACTGATTGCTTAGAATCCTTACTAGGTTCATTTGTTAAAGCTTTCAAGAATAGAGGATTACTAAATATGGTAGGTTGCTTGTTTCTTTCAAATTTAATGCATGTAAAGTGATGAATCCTTGTTTATTTCTTATCTGATGGTCCACTGACTAGTTTGTTAAAAGCCTTTGGGGTTTCTTTAGAGATTCTTACCCCATGTCCATGGCTTTTGCAACTTTTCATTGAACACATTTGGCACACCCGGTGGGACACTTAGTCCATCCTCCATTAATGGGGTCATTTTGAAGCTTTTATTTCAGTTTCTAACTTTTTACATGTTTTTGTAGGGTTAAATATTTTTCCTTGGGATTTTTTAGCTAGGTTTTATGTAGTTAACCTTCATTTTCATGCGTCTTTATTAAGTTTATGCTAAAAATTACATTTAATGGCTAAATTCTAACCTGTTGACACTTTTAGAATTTCATTTTCCATGTTTTTTGGTGGTTTTTCAGGCAGGCGCACATACACCTTTCTGCCAGTGCAACCGAATTCAGACTGTCATTTTTAGTAGAGGTGTGCAGGCACCCAAAACCACACACAGTACCTGAAATTAGGCACACACCCAAAATCATGGTGCACACACCCTTCTTCCAGCACAGACACCTTGTAACCTATCATTTTTACTAAGCGCGCAAGCACCCAAACCCATGCACAAGCACCCTGTGTATTCTCAGCCCTTCTGTCAAATTTGTTTTACCAGGCACGCACATGCCCAAACCATGGCACATAGGCACAAGCACCCCTCTTCCAGTGCACACATAGCTTTTACCATTTTTCTTGTCATATTTTATTCTCTGGTGTAGGCACACTAAGCGCAGTTTTCTCTCGGTGTAGCGCAGGCACCCTGTAGACCCACTAGGTTTACACATAGGGGCATAAACACCATAACCCATGTGCACATACCCAAAATGGCACACATACACCTTGAAGGGTGTGCATGTATCTCTGTTTGATCTGGATTTGTTCATATAATTTTTAGTGCTCCTAGTTTGGGTCATATCTTTTGACCCATTGACCCATTTTCAGAGTTTGAATAGGCATCGAAAAGAGAACGAAAGAAAATTTGTGAGGTAAATTCCAAAGGTAATTATACATTTGGTATCATTAATTTTATCATCAAACTCCCAACGTGCCCCGGAGACCTTCGAAAATGCTAAATACTAAAAACTGTTGAAAAACTGCTAAAAATAGATTTCTGGAATTTTCTAATTTTTCTTGGTGTTCTAAATTTCTCATAGGGTTCTGATAGTGGTTTGCAGGTTTCTTTTCCTTCATATTTTTATGCTAACTTAGTTAAGTGTTCATGTTTTTCATTTGTAGGGGTCCTTTGAAATGTGTATGCTCTTCCCTCGCACCTTCTAGGTGATCTTGGGAATAAAAAACGTTTCAAAAACCTTCTATTTTTCTTCCAAAACACTTCAATTTAAGCTTTAAAATGGATTAAAGTTCAAAGTTGGCTAAAAATGAGTTTCCTTTTGCAAAACACTTAAATTATTTTCCATAAACTTGTTTTAGTTGAGATTTTTCCACATTGTGTATGCTCTTCCTTCGCGCCTTTTTGGTGATCTTAGGAATCAAAAACAACATGCAAACTCTCTTTCTTATTTGATGGAAAATTACTAACTCTTTGCATGTAGGGCCTAATGCTTGTCAAAGAAAGAAATAAGTTGAGACAAAAAAATAATCTAATACACATGTTTTCATGTAGGTTGCCAAATGGTGTGCTACTTAAAACCACATTAAGTTAAGCAAGATAAAAAACACACCATTTCACTTCACACTGTATTACAGGTTTCGGAAAAGGGTACGTCCCTATCCACTCAACTGGAACATAACCCCTTTGGCATAACACCTTAAGCTACAACAATGGGGGTGGTTCAAGGAACCCTAAAGTAATCCACCACTGAGTAACCTCATGGATGAAACAGGAAGCACTCCGCTTACCCACTTGACTAGATTTCACATTGTAAGTTAGAGTCAAAGTTGTCTGTATCGCAACCCCAGTGAGAATAGAACTGAACGCACTAGTTTCTCATTGTATCAGAAGGGGGTAAAGTAAAGCTGAGATACTCCCAAATTAGTCATTGTGACTCTTTGGGTAAATCGAGCTCACATTTAGACAACTTGTGACACCTAGTTGAGAGATCTTATTAGGGAAGCCATTCTGTCTTGGAGCCCACTTTTCTAGTCTATTGTCACGTCAAGCCATCGCGAAGTGATGACTCACTTGGAGTCTGAACCTTGTTTCTCGAACAAGGCAAAGAGCCCACATAAGTTTGAGCTAAGTGTCTTTCATCACGAAATTAAACGACGTCTCACTTAGCTCAATTTCTTTCTCACCTTCAGACGAGGTGAAACTCTGCCCAAGTGGCGCTTAGTTTATTTTCATCCTTTTGATCTATACCCTTGCATTCTCACTTCCCATTTGGAGTGAGAAGGAAGCATACCTCACATGTGTTTTATCAAAGATAGTACTCACCACTTTTTTTCTGTTTATGCCCATCCATGTTTGGCTGGGTTGTTAAACGTCTAAAGTGTGCAAGTATGTTTTCATATCTTTGATAGTCCTTTGATCTTGATTTCAAGATCATCTTCAATACTGCAATTTTGGTTCATCATTTATCTCTCCTTAGGTTGATAGTTTTTTTTCTCGCATTCTAGTCACACAATTTTGGTACTTACGTCATGTTTTCAATTTCTTGAGAACTTGATATAAGTCCCTTTATTGTGTAGTTACGCTGCTCACACAACTAAAAACTTCTTGCTATACTCATACTTTGTTTCAGTTCCGACATCATCTAAGTATTTTTTAGGGTGTCAATATTGCCTTATATATACCAAAATAACATCATCTTGATACTAACACCTTGCTTTCTCAGTTAATGTATCAGGATAGTGTTGTTACATTATACATTCTCGCAACTTCCATTTTTCAAAAAACTTAGCTTTCATCGGCATTCGAACTAGTTTTAGTATACCTTGTTGAGAGATTACGTCAGTACCACTTTAATATTTAGGCCTTGTTAGAATTCTAACTTGACCTACGTATTGATACAATATTGTCACTATCCACTTTGGACCCTTCACCAGAATCATAGTTAGGGTATAAGCTTGGAAAAATGACAATTTGAGTGATCATTGCATTTGAGTGTTCATATGAGTGTTCTTTGAATCATAAAAACAACTGCATAGCATTACTTCTAGAACACACTAGGTTATTTCAACATCACATCGAGTGACTTACACAAACATACACCTAGGTTTCACACAAACTTCAAAGTCATTTAGACAAAACCTAGTATAACTTTGACTAGTGATGCCTAGAATCACGAAGATGGCATCCAAACCAAATGATCATGACTTAGGAGAAAAACCTTTTGAATCCTTCCCATTTAGCAGAAACAACTTAGCACCTCTCTTTTCACAGGTCAAGGACACAGAGCCATTGATTGATCATAGCGGAGAAGAATCTGATTCTTCTGAAGAACAACATCAATTAGACCTAGGTCGGTTTGACGAGCTCCTTTATTATAACAGAGATCAAGTACTCACAAGAGTCTTAGAATTAGGGGCTAAGCTTCCACAGGAACGCAAAGTAGAAACCAAGGTCATTAATCATAAAACAAAAGAACGAAGGTCCCTCTTAGACATGGATAACCCCTTTGACGTAGGGTACACTTCTACTTCTGGGAAACATCATAACACCACTGAAGGAGACCCATCCAAAGCCACTTGGTGATCCATGATGACCTTATTACAAAGCTTCACGTAAAGTGAAGATTGAGTGCAAAGCCTCACCACCTCCCAAGTTTGATGAGGAAGAGGATCCTTTAATTGAAGAAGAGATCCTTCAAAAATAGATCCTGAAACTGAGCCAAAAATTAGCAAACTTAGGCTCTTCAAGTAGGAACGTATACAAAGACAAACTCAAAATGAAATCTAGCGAGTTCCACTTTGATCCATATAGTGACACAACTTTTAAAGTGGCTAAGGCACAAAGACCAATGTCTCCTACCAAAGAACAACTCATTGAACAAGAATTATAATCAATGAAAGACACACTTACTACGCTACAAGAGGGAAACGTAGGACATAGTAGGAAATATTTGTATGAAGAACTATGCCCTTACCCCTTCGATAAGGACATGTTATGGAAACCCTTCCCAAAGCATTTTACCATTCCTAAATTTGATAAATATAAAAGCAAAAGGTGATCCTCGTGATCACATCAAAGACTTTTATATGGCTTGCCAAGAGGTCGCATACAATGATAACTTCTTAATACGACTCTTCCCTCACAACCTAGGGGCACTGGGATTGGAATGGTTCTTTAGCATACCCAAGGGCTCCATTACAACATGGCCCACGTTAGCAAAAAAATTTGTACGGCATTATTCCTACAACATGGAAAATGATATCACAATGAACGACCTCTGCAATGCAAAATAGAATCCCAATGAGACCTTTGCAAGATTTTTACAATGATGGCGAGGGTTGGCAAGTCATTTCCCTTGTGCCTTGCCAGAAAAATAGCTAGTAAGCATATTTGTGCCTAACTTGAACCCAGAGATAGCCTTCCATTTACAAATGCATTGCATCTCTAACTTCGAAGAAGTTATAGAGAAGGGAAGTCAAATCAAAAAGGCCCTCATCACAAAGGGAACACTTAAACTGGTTGTCAAAGACAAACATGAAGCAAAAATCCTTAGATAAACCAAAGTTCTTCAACAAAAACAAACATGTCGTTGGAGATGGCATTACGGACTCCAAAAGAGTCCAAAATATGTAGACTGGTCCACTTTTAAAGCTCTCACAAGGACCTCATCCCAAGGCACCCACTAAACGTGTGTTCACACCGTTAACAAAATCCCTATCTATCATACTAAAATAGTTAGATAACATAAACATGGTGGAATATCCAACCGCGATGGTACCATACCCATAAAATGCTCCAAAACCCGTTTGGTTCAAAGAACATGAGTACTATGACTTCCACCGTGTTAAAGGGCACAAGACAGATAGGTGCTTGAGACTACGTCATTACATACAAGACCTCATTGAAGAGGGAAAAATCACTGTAGATTCTCCCCCTGACTCAAGACAAGGTCCAAATGAGAAAATGGGTATCTTTAAAGATCCCTTTCCTAACCATGCAGATAAAAAGAAAAGGAAGCCAGATCATGGACAAACTTCCAATGACTATAGGACTACTGCCTATGTTTACCCCACCAATGATAGTCCCTTTGATTCCCTCATAGGATGTATCCATTCATCTGATGAACAGGTCAATACTATTAGGATCTTAGAAAAGAGTTGTGCAGTAGGGACGTGACGTGCTCATTTGATCATACCAGATCCCCTACCTATCCCTCAGGAAGGTCAGTACAATCTAATAGAATAGTTAGAGAAGATGCCTGCTAGGATATCAATCTTAGATCTCCTCAAAATCTCTACTTCCCATAAAAACATATTGTATAAAACACTGCAGATTTTGGGAGTCTCCACTGATGTAGATCTCACATACCTCCAAGTCATGATTGCACACCTTGACTCCAATGATCATATCACTTTTGATCGTAGTACAATCCTGCGTAACAACCCAGAACACAACTTACCCTTATATCTAGAAGTAGTTGTTACCCATCGCAAGATCAAGAGAGTACTTGTGGATGGTGGATCCGGTCTAAAAATTTGTACTTTGAAGTTGGTTAAGTAGCTAGGCCACTCAGAAATGGATCTAGGTGCCAAAACTATTACAATCACGGCCTATGATAATGAGGAGCGAGAGTCAGCAGGCACTATAGTAGTTCCAATGGAAGTAGGGCCAACTTTTCATGATACAACGTTCCATGTCCTTAACTTGGATCTATAATACAACATGCTCTTAGGATGCCCATGGATCCATGCCATGCAGGCCATTCCTTCAAATGTCCATCAATGTATCAAAATGTGCCATAAAGGATAGATAATCACCATTCAGGGTGATCCAGAACCATTTACACATTGTAGAGCCTTGCACAATTTTTCTTGTGCAACTTATGAATGCCCTTCTATAGACATTGTTGTTCCTTTACAAACAAAGGCTATCAAGGAACATGTGGATCCAGATTCACTCACTCCTTGTAATCAAGACTTTCCTTCATTGGTCAACCCTTTCACATCATGGGAGGCAACATTAGAAAAATATGGCCCAGGTGATCTGTTCACTCTTAAACAAGCTTTATTAATATCGAATTTATCAGTGTTTCCCATGACACGTGGAAAACCCTATTTTTCAGTTCAAAATCACTTGGGATCAATGCCCTAAACCATTGGAGAAGTTCATTCCTAGTGGTTTCTTATCCGAGGAAAAGATGTTAGAAGATTCCACTAGCAAAGTACCTAAAGGTACCATGGCTTCATGCCATCAGGCCCCACTATATGTCAAAGGCCACTGTATGATGTACGTCATGGGTTACAATGGGTTTGGATGTGGAATCAATGCACAAGGGAGATTAGAACCCATTCCTATCCCTTGCTTCAAATCAAATAAGCATGGTCTTGGAATAAGACCACATGATGATCCACCCTTTGAGATTGATGCCACCTCTTCAGAATCTGAGGATGACTCATCTCATTAATATAGCAATGCAGATTCCCAATGTAGCCTCTATGAGGATCTTGCCTCCACTAAACTATTCCTTGATTTAGATATCATTACCTTATGCAGATCTAATCCTTAAACCAATTACCAAGTAACCCTTATATATCTCAAACTTGTAGATTGGGATCAAAAATTTCATCGTGTCAATCGATTTCTTTCATAACAACGAGGAATTTGTAAGAATTCATGGGTCTCAGGGATTCTATTCCAGCTGGGGATCATAAGAAAGGATTTGCAATTCAACTAGACACATGTGCATACTTTGGAGAAGAAGCAGAGATGTGTGGATGCTTGAGTAAGAAGCTCATAACAAAGAGTAAGAATTCTTCAGAGAAACCTTGTGTAAGGAATAAACACAAGTCTCATAGCGATAAAATTTTTGAAGCACTCATAGATAAACAAAATGAAGAACCTATGGATAGAATGATCTATCCATTCAAGGATGATGATGAGCTACCTAAGGAGGTTAACCTTACTCTTCCCCTTGATCCTATGTCGGATGGGAAGATTCCTCTAAGATTCTTGTGGAAGAAACCATCAGTGTTAACATTGGCTTGGAAGAGGAACCTAAAATGATAAATTTGGGAACTTTCTAGGCTTCATATTTTCACTTGGAATGAAACCACAGTCAAGGGAAAAGCAAGTCCCTCCTCTTTAATGGGAGATGTTCCCTTATTGAAAGTAGGGGAAAAACCTATGTACAAATACACAATATTTCATTCAATGGTGGTTTCCCAATATCTTGAAATGTTTTTTATGCCTGGAAAGTTATCAATACATGAGGATAGAAGACTTGAAGAGAGGAGGGAGGAAGAAGAAGACAATACTTTCAGGGAAAAGAGATGGTAGAGAAAACCCTTATATGTATTGAGCAAAAGAGATATAGAATAGAACCATTCACGTTTTTAACGGGAACAATCCATAGACTCAAAGTTCTTGAGATTGTATAAACTAGAACTCAAATTTTCTAAGCATGCAAGGATTGAATGATTCACATATCAGAGAAAGAAGGAAAGAGAAAGTAGAGGAAAAAAGGGAAAACCTTTGTATTGATTTCTTTCGATTAGAAATTATAGTTTCATGATATCAAAATTCCAACCCATACAATGGCTTTGAAAGCCCATGATATAGCTCACAAGAAACGGTTACAACTTCCTTGAGCAAGAAAGAAAAAATTACAACCTATTGCAATCATTGACGCCCTTTCAAATTCTTTATTTGGAAAGAAACGTTAGTGGTGGAAAAAGTAGGTTTTTAAATATACGGCCATTTCATTATTTTTCTAGTTAAAACATGGGCCATTTGATTTTATTCTACAACTTTAAATTTGGGCCGCCTACGTGGAAGGAATTGATTGGAGCATGCCTACGGATGCCTTTTGCATTTTTTCCTTTGAAACTATGTCCGGCTGACACGTGGAGAGCTTCGTTGGTTCCTTTATTCTTAGCTGATTCAAGCCTATTTCCTAGTTGACCTATGTTGACCCCTAGACATGTGGAGGGTTGCCACTCATTTGAGTTTCCGTTTTGGAAACACCTCCTAAAATTTCTTCGAGATGACGCGTGTCTCCTTCAACCGGTATTGGAATTTTTAACAACCGACTTTGTCTCCCCATTGACTTTAACCATGTGGTAAGCTGGCACAACTTGGAGACTGACCCTTTGATTTCACTTTTAAAATTATGTCATTAAGGTACATGGAGACTTCCGCCAACCCACCCATACTTAGTCAATTTTAATGATCATCTCTTTCTCCTTTTAAAACCTAGGACACATGGAGGACTGGCACGAGTTTGAGAACTACCCCCGGATTTGACTCTTGAAGATGTGCCATTAAGGCACGTGGCTCCGTCTGAAGAAGCTTCCATACTTAACTGATTGAGCTTGTTTTTCTTGCATTTTAAACCTAGGACATGTGACAAGCCTGTGCTTATTTGAGGACTATCCCTTGGACCTTGCCCCAGAGGACATGTGTCATTGTTTAGATGCATGGAGGATTCTACTTACGATTGAGACATGGCCAAACCACATCCAATCATAGATGCTCACATACTACCTGTGGATTCTAGGGCAAAAATTAATGGGGAAGATACACATGTCATTCCCGAATATGGGAAGAAAAATAAAAAGAAGGAAAGAAACCTCACCATTATGTCTAAATTTCAAATGTTCTCCATGAATGGGAAAATTGAAAAAAAATGCCAGGCTTGACGTGATCCAATACTCTAGGGAAAAGACTCAAAATCTCAAAACTTGACTACAAAAGAGGGGAATTTTGAGGGTGACACCCAATTGCTAAAATTTTCTCCACGCCTCCACTCCCAGATTTTTCCTCTCCTTTATCTTCTAGGTTGTCCATGTTGTGCTCTACCTCTGTCTTAACCAAGTTCTAAATAATGTTTATGACTTCGTGTTCTTCTAAGGTCTCTACCTCTGATCTGGGAATATGTGTTGTATCATGTACATTGGTTCTCACTTTGTCTCAATATCCTTCTCCCTCGCGAGCGTCCTCTAAATGTGTGCTCCTATCCTCATTTGATTCATACACATTGTAAACTTGAGGTCTCTTAATAGTCTCTCATTCTTCTTCCTCCCCTTTTTTTTCCTCATTTCGGAAGGTATTTTTCTTCTTAGAGTCTGAACTCTGCATTACCTTTTGCATCTTCCTTACTAGAGATAGCTTCTTTATCAAATAATTATTCCTATAAGTACTCATGCTTGGTATTTCTTATGCCCCTATGGTTTTACCCACACGCGCACTTGGCACCCTGCTCATTCTAGGAGTCTCCTCTCTATCTCTCTTCTTCACCTTTACCTTCTTTCTTCTTACAAGGTCTTGAGGGATAGAGACATCATCTTCAGCATACGTGCCCTTCTCAAAATTTAGACTTAGGTGAATATACACCCTTGTTTTAGTTACCCCTGTAATTCGTATTGTAATGGGCTTGATAAAGTTTATGTTGTGGGAGGCATACCTTTCAATGTACATGTACTTCTTCAAGAAGACAAGCCAATTCACTCAAATCAAACCTCAACTACTTCAATTATTTAAATATATTCACCACACTTTGAAAGTATTGCAAAGTGAATGCAAATGGAAACTTACACCATGGAATCTTGGTGCCATCAGTCAATGTAAACCTTCCAATACAAAACTGCTAGTAGACTAAAAACTCAACCTCATTCCCCACCAAGACTGGTAGTTACTCCTAGATTATATTTTACGACAAAGGCATCGTACATCCACTTGTACCATTTATCTGAGTGCACTTTGTAGGATGGTGTCATTGTATCACAAGTATATGCTTCAAATCTTTTAGCTAGGGAGGGGTTTTCATCAAGGTACTCCCATATGTCACTATTTGGCCCATCAGGTACTCTAATCTCAAATAAAACAATAGTAAGAAAAATATTACCATAAATTATCTTATCCCCATCCCACGTGACATAAATTATGTCCTCTAAAATGAAGGATGAGGTGTTGTAAATGGTCCCTTTATAAATATTTCTACACACATTCAACCATCTCTTATTAACTTTGTTTGACCTTTTCTAACCACTACATATTGTAAGAAGGAGCGTGGCCATCTTCATCACTGGGTTATTAATATTTTAAATATCAAATGTGTGCCCTCATTTCTTGTACTCATACTCCTTAGTTGTTTCTTTGAAAACCTCATTGTTGCCCAAGTCATCCTCAATTGATTGCCCAGTATAGATGAGTGTAGTGAACTGTGAGATTAACTGTGGGGTTATACGCATACTCCTATCAGAAAATTTGAAATAATCCTCATGACATGTGGCATAAGCCACTGATACAATATCTTAGGATTTCCAAAAAATGGAAGTTCATATAGTTGCAAAATTCCAACCTATTCAACTATTCATCGTACACTAGTTTTTCATATTCTATTTTCTCACCTATGGGTCAAACCAGATCCAATGACATTTCCTTCTCATTCATATCTATTTTATGGTTATACTCACTTATAACCATTTTGTGCACATAGGAAACCCACTCATTCCCATCAATACCCCATCTGGGTATTGCATCTCTTTTTAACATTCTTCATTGAAACTTTCCATCATAATTGGTTTTCCCTTGCACTTCTTCTTGGGTGAAACAATTGTTCCTCTTCCTGGTGCCATTTCTCTTGAGTATCTATAAATTCTTCCTTGTATCCTATTTCCTTAGAGCTTAAACCATAAGCCAAATACTTTTGCACAAATTCTTCAAGCCATGCCATATTTCCTCGAAACCTGACCTAGAAATATTTTCTTTCAAAAGACGATGTTTAAACATGCAAAAAGTGTTGTAAAATCCTACTCTACACATGCCTCTATTCTTTTTTCCAATGTATTTCCCAAATCCTTCACTTCACACATGATTTTAAGTACTTTATTCGCAAGGATTCCCTATTTTGTAACATATCTTTCACAAATTATTACAAGATAAAAATAACTTACCCTGACCACTTATTTATAGTTTTTCACTTTCATTGACCACCGTACTACCGTAATAAATTCAAATTTTCCAAGTGTGTTTCCCCTACACATCTAATCTTGCACCATCTCCATAACTTTCTGGCACACAAAACTACTCCTATAACATGCCTCCTTACGCACACTCCCAGTGCCAAAGTACATCAACCACTGCATTGTATATCAAGTAGTTTTCCCTACCACTACCTCCCTCATGTTGCTATGCCCGTTCATCACTGTACGTGGATTTTTATTTTAGCATCATCATATTATAAAAATCTTCCTTGAAATCTTGTCATTTTCCAAAAACCATTACCAACCTAGTTACATGCACATCCCTCAGATACTTTGGAATTCCAATGTACTCTCTTATTTATTCTAGGCAATTGTCAAAATTTACACACTTGCCTCTATTTATACTCTCTCTAACCCACACTAGGGGTATGTATGGTCCTCTGTGCATGAAAGCACTTATATGGTAATCATCTTCTAGTGCGTAAGCACACTTATTACACAAAATACTAATCTAAATTGTCAAAGCATAATAATAATGAAGGAAAGATCCATGCTTGTAGTCCTAAGAGGTGGAGTGGATTCGAAGATGATATTTTGGTTCACATATAACAACACAGGGTACATTACCCTAGTGGTAGATGGGTGTTTGTAGATGCGTAACCTCCTTCAAGTTGACCATATATTCTTGGACTTGAATATGGAGTAACACATTATCATAATGGAAACTTTATTAGAAAAAGAAAAATATCTATCTATTTGCACATGATTAAATACAACATAATGTATATCTTTCTAGCTATAAAAAATAATATCGACTTGAAATAATTTCAAAAGTTGGTTATATTTTCCAGGTAGCATGGTTGAGTCCCTGAGTATAACCATTTTCTAGGTTAAAAATATTAAACAAAATGTTACAATAGGGAATGATACCATTTCCAAATAGATTGGGAAAATGGGGAAACACAAAATAGTTGTTATATAGTCTTGGTTTGGTTACAAGTGGTGTAAATGGGGTTTGCAATTCCCATATGCTTGATCCTTTCTCCAACAAGTAGTCCATGATAGAAGATGCACTAGAGAAAGTGATACTTTTAAGGTTCAATAGGGATTTTATAGAGCTTTTCAAACCACTTAGCCCAAATAGCATGTGAGGATCTTATATTTAAGTGTTTAAATCATTGATTAGAATATCTTAAGGAACTAACAAATGGTAACCACTTTGGGGTTTCTACATGCATAAATAAGTGGCAACCTACCACTTCCACAGTCTCCATAAGGAGACCCCTGAAGATATTCCAAATTTTTGGAGGTGATCATCGAGGACAACATTATGAATTTCAGAAATAAAAATAGAATAGTCATTGTTGAGATGGAATTTTTTAAAAATAGTGGTCCAAAGAAATCCATTCCCAAGAATCGATGCAAAAGATATCATTGAGGGTTTTATGTAATTTGGTATATAGTTGTAAATTAACACCATAAAATCATCTCTAAATTAATCTATATCTCATAAAATAATCACAATATATTGCTCATTTTGAGAGGTTATGTTAAGTAGAGTGGTGCACTCCTATATATTAGGAGTTGGCTAACAACTTGAAATATCTCTATTTTATTCTTTCTCTAGCAAGCGCACACACCCATAACTAACATGATTTGTTATAAATAATTCTATTACTAATCATATAATATCATGAACACACTACTACATTTAACTCATTTATTAATTTGATAACTAAAATTCCCCCCTTAATGTAAACATGGGGAAGACCAGTGTACCATTTGAATAGAAAAAAAATCATATGCTAATGCATACTTTTAGGTCTACATATTGTTTTTAATTTTTTTTTGTTTGGATCTTGTTGCACATGATCACCTACATACGAAAACTTATCGTGCTTTCACTTCCATTGAATTTATCCTTGGTCAACCCTCTTCCCATGAAATGAGATAGTTAAATAGTCCTTAGAGTCAACTATGCTCCTATTGTAGTCCCCAATAAGCCAACCAACTAAATAAATAAATAAAATAAAGAAAGAAATGGAATTTGGAATGCAATAAAGGGGTGGTAAGAGAAAGTTTCGTTGGTGTGTGTTATTTTCCACATCATTAGGTGAGTCATCTCACTTAGGTGAGATCATAGGTCCATGTGTGTCATTTAGGGGTCATTATGAGATTCTCTTACGCGTCAGTGTGTCAGCCATGCATCAGTGTGTCAGTGCATCATATGCATCATTGGGAGTTACACTTCTATTCTGGGAATGTAACTCCCCCTCTCTACTCGAGTTGTCATGATTACAACACTGGGGGTTACTCAACACCTCCTATATGTACACCCCATTTGATCTATGAGATAGAGGAGAGTTTTATGGCTTAACCAGGTTCTACCCATGTTTCAAATCTTTGCATGCACATTTGGTTGATGCTCGCTCCTCCCGAGATCTCTTCACACTGTTGTTCACATGTCTGTTGATGTGCACGTCATCCCTCATGATCCTCACTTGTGGGTTTTAAACCCTCTTTCATGGTATCAGAGTGGATCTTGTGGATCTGTACACTCTTGGAATTTTCTGGTGTTTTCTCAGCTTCTAATCATTGATATACAGTTCTCATTGCATGTGTCATAATGGTTATACACTGTCAGTGCTCTTGAAGCTACATTGATTTTGGGGTTGACACCTAACGTTTTCAGGGTTTCACGGATTTCCAGAACTTTTGGGGTTGCATGTTTTTAACTACATGGTTTCAGAGTTTACTGGTTGCATGTTCTTAGATTAGAGATGTTTTGCTTCTCTTATGGTGTGATTACTATTCACTACAGTTTTAGCTTCACGTGCAAGATTGAGACTTTTTCTTGGTAACTAGGTATTTCAAGGGCTCTGGCTTCTGTGTTTAGCATGTTTTTTTTTGGGAAACTTCCAAATTCTCATTGTAAGTTCACCTTGAAGCTTGGTGATTCATGCACGTTTCATTTTTCCACATCAGCTTTAAGGTTATGATTGTCATCTCACTTAGGTGTTTGTTCTATGCTTCACATTTTCTCTAGTCATTATGAACGAGCTTCGCAATGTGCTTGAGCTTGTTCGTGTTTTTCAGCACTGGAATTTCTAGCTTCCATTTTCCTTTGTGTCATACATCCTTGTTTATGGGAATTGGTTTGGATGCATCTCTAACTCGATTGGCTCATGATTGCAACTTGGAGGTTACTCAACCTCAACTCGCATTTACATCCCTCAACATTTGATCTATGACTTGAGTATTTTCTACATCTTACTTTGCTCCATTTCCCCATGGTCTTTGAATCTATTGCTGCACCTGGTTAGCTCAGTGCTGTCCAAGTCCTCTATGTGTTACTTCTGCATTTTTACATCTCCTCGTTGATTTCCTCGCTTGGTTTGGTCTGCTTCAACCCACTTTTGCTTCAGTCACAATTACACCAGCTCCCTAGGACCGCTTCATTTCCAGCTCAATGGATAACAAGGCCATTGGCTTATATATGCTGCAACGTGGGAGTACCTCAACTCCTTCCAAGCTTGGGCGGTGCATCTGTGACATGTTAACCCGACACTCAGCACAAAGGAGATTTTCACTGTGACTATTCCTCACCATTGGTCAGTGTAACTTGGACCTACATAGTCAGATGCACAATTCCCCTACCATGAGGTCAGTTCCTTACACCTTGACAGTTTTACTTGCATCACACAAGAAAAGTCTTCCACCCGTTAACTTCTCTGGAAGGTATGGATCTAACCACTCACATAGTAACACAAAAATGTGGCATCTTCAAGTCAAGCGTTGCAGTTTCGCTGCAACTTTCAAGTCAGCTTGCTTTTGCTTGCAGATTGTTTATGTCTTCCTTGTGGACGTTTTCAATCTTAGCCAGCTTCATGACATGGTCCTTCACAACATGCCCTGATCTGCCCAACATGGGCTCCATTCAAACACATCCCTTTTAGAATTGTTTTTAGGTTAAAACAATCCCCCTTTTTAAATATTTTAAGATGTAAAAACATTCATGGCATTGTAAATAATTTTAGACCCCATGGCTTTTTGATTGTATTTAATACCTTCCTATTGTGCATCGAAGACAAGGGTGAGGTCCAGAGGTTGGCAGGGCTAATCCCCCTCATAAGCAAAATACAAATCCTATGCCTAAAATTTGATGTTCGTTTCCAACGAGTACCCACATGATACCCTTTGCATCCCATTTCGGGCACTTTTTTAATGTGTTTGCAGTGTTTATTGACATTTTCCATCAGTTGTGGGAATCATTTTAATGCTATAACTTTTGACTCGCTGCTCATTTTTTAGCGCTTCTTTAGTCAAAGTTACATGATTTTTCACACATTACATGATGGTGAAATTTTCAATTTTGTAAATGCACTACTTTATAAAGTGCCACATTCTAGTGGAAGGGGGTTGACTGTACTCTTGGGTTTTCACATGCAGATGCATTATCGGCTAAGTCTTGACGTCTTGCTTTTGTGCATTGCATTTATTTTTCATCATGGAGAGTGCTCTTTCCAGACTTGAGCATCGTAGGATTGCCTTACAGCCTCTGCCACTTCTCACCGGGAGAGAGAACTATTCAACTTGGCGTGCTTCCATGGAACGTTACTTCACCCACGACAGTCTTTTACCCTTCTTTCTTAGGCCAGTTCCTACACCCACTGATCATCATCTGGAGGACTTCCTTGACACTTGTGACCATGTTTTGGTCACATGATGATGCATGTCTCTAGAAATCTCTCTGGTTTCACGTGGCAGACTCAGATCCACCCCACCATGTCTGGAGCATTCTTTAGTCCCTCTATGGAGACCCTTCACATATTGCTGCCATTGTTGTTTCTGTTGATTTAGATGTCTCCTCCATTTCTTCATGTGATGGTAGTTTCGCTGACATAGAATCGTTTGGTTCTACTTCTGATGACGAGGATTGTGCATCCAGTTCTGATGTCGAGAGTACTACAGAGGACTTCTCTCCTCTTTCTCTCACTATTCCAGAGAGTGTTGACACTTCCCACATCTCATCAGATATCGAGTAGTCTCCTATTCAGTCTTAAACAACTATCATTACTAGCCTCCTTTCCACTTCTAGTGTGTGAGGCCCCTTCCACTCCTCTACCTTCATTGGATGACTCATACCTATCTGACATCACTCTTCTATTTGTTGAGCCCCCTCATTGGGATGAGTATCTTCCTGACCTTAGTCGTCTTTTTGCAGAGTCTACTTGTGATGCACTACAGGTCCCTCATCCATCTATAGGTGTTTCAGAGGAGTTCATCATCTCTGTTGTTGGAAGTGCCCCTTCTAAGAATCTTACCACTTCCACATTTCCAGAGACCTTCATTGATCCACCCTCAGCTTGTGGATCCCTTTTCTGTTGTGGAGGATTTTTGTTCCCTTCACATCACTTGGACATCCTTTCTACGGGAGTTTTTCTTTTTTACTCTGACAGTTCTATGCATGTGGCACTACCTTTGGTTCCTTGGCACTCATTTGCTAGACCTATGTCACACTTTCATGTGGACTAGACTTAGAGTTCTTCATGTTGCTACCTTCAGTTTCCTTTGTGGAGTGGGTAGACTTCCAGCACGTCATTTTTGTCCTTCCTAAGGGTAGGCACATAGTTTGGTCTGCGTGGCTCTTCTTCAGTCTAGAGGCAGAGGATCTCATCATCGACATTCTTCTGGGAGACTTCCTAGAGCTGCAGAGTTCAGATCCATCCATGGAATCTTCTGCATTCCTCTCATCTCCCTCTTCTTCTCTCTTCTTCTTCTTTCCAAGACATTGCCTCTTTGTAAATGGGAACCTTTTCAGGCTCGTCTATGAGCTGGGACCCATCATTGGCATCTTTTTTAGATTAGAGAGTGTTTTTTCTCTTGTGGTGGATGTTTTTCCCACTAGGTTTTCCTTCACTGCTTGGGATCTTTTTCTTGTACATGGGTACCTCATCAGGCTTTGTGCCGGGACCCATTTCTCGTTTCTGAATTTCCACCTCATCCTAAGTTACGATGAAGGGGGGATGATGGTGTGAGTTATTTTCCACATCATTAGGTGAGTCATCTCACTTAGGTGAGATTGTAGGTCCATGTCATTTAGGGGTCATTATGAGATTATCTTACGCATCAGTGTGTCAATGCATCATATGCATCATTGGGAGTTACACTTATATTCTAGGAATGTAACTCCCCTCTCTACTCGAGTTGTCATGATTGCAGCACTGGGGGTTACTCAGCACCTCCTATATGTACACCCCATTTGATCTATGAGATAGATGGAGAGTTTTTGGGTTAACCAGGTTATTCCCGTATTTCAAATATTTATATGTACATTCGGTTGATGCTTTCTCCTCCCGAGATCTCTTCACATTGTCATTCGCACGTTTGATGATGTGCACGTCGTCCCTTATGATCCTCGCTTACGGGTTTTAAACCCTCTTTCAGAATGGGGTAGGATTAGTTTTTTAGAATGATTTTGGGTGGGATATTGACATGAAAAAATTGACTATGCCAGATCTTTGACAACCTCTACAACATTTGAACAACTATCAGACAAAATGCTTCAAAATAGTCAGAATGTTCTTTCAACCAAAAGGGATACACAAATGGAGGCCCAAGTTTACACTCTTCACACAATATTTGAGACCTCAACACAAAATCTTGAGTTAAAGGACCCAATTAAACATCAAAATCTTTGATCAAATCATGCCTAAGGTACCCCTAAAGGCTTACAAGAAATCTCTGTCAATAAATGAAGGTGAAGTGATTTTAATCTACTTATTTTCAATGCCAGATGAAAGCCCTTCTGAAAAATGAAATTAAAAATGCCACTAAACTATCAATAAGGCTGAGATTTGTGTGATTCCTAGAGATATCAATGCAAGATTGCAACAAGAACAAGGAAAACTATTTGCATACATTTAAACATGATAATAGAAACCATATTGCCCAAAATAACACAGATTAATTCAAAAGCTTGTTAGATTCATCAGCAGGGGAGAGTCTCAAGAACAATCTCAGAGCTGTGTGAAGGCTATACACTTGTAACCAACTCAACATGAATGGAGATCTAACACAGAAGACATTAACCAATTTTTCTAGAAGGTTTCTCAGAAGATGAGCTTCTCTCAAAACTTACTTGTGATTTTCAAATTCTCAACCTTTTGCATGTCTCAAAACATGCATTATATATCTCTCTATTACATTTGATCCTTCTTTCCCAAGAAAAGAATATCCTATGGCATTTTAGTTTGTTACAAATTCACTCATGACTTGCAGAAAGGGACATCTAAAAGAAAAACATTCAAAAAGTTTCTAGGTGCCTCAAAAAAGGCGTATCATTGAAAAATTCACATCATTACTCATTTTCTAGGCATGTTTTTCATCTTTAAAGCATGCAAACCCCCTTCCTTTCATTATTTAATCCTTATCTCTCAAAAAATTGACTCTGCAACTTTTGGATCTGATATTTCACGTTTTTTCTCAAGCCTGAACAAAATTTTATTTCAAAAGTACCTTAGATCTGCAAATTGAATTTTCAAATTGATTCCATTGATCCTTGAAGGAAAAAACAACATGAATTTGCCAAAAATTTGGTGAAAATTGATGCAAAAATAGCATTTCCACACATCCTGGAGCAAAAATGGTGGCCAAACTGAACAATGCACAGTTACCATTGATTTTCATTTCTCCGTTCAATCTAAGCCCTCCACATGTCATAATGTGATTAGAAATGGGCTTGGGATCACTTTTTGACATTTTGACATTTTTGAAAAAAATGTAAAATTTTGACATTTTTCTCCGCCCCTCTGCCCTTGGAAAACAATCCTAACACGTGTCCCAAAGTGGGCCCCATTGGAATCACAGCTCGATTCTACACACTTCCACATTTTTTGGAAAAAAGGAAAATTTTCACAATTTTCTCCGTCACTCTGCCCTTGAGATTTGGCATTGACACGTGGCACAATATGATTGGATCTGGGGTCGCCGCTCAATTTTACACATTTCCAACTTTTTTGGAAAAAGGAAAATTTTCACAATTTCTTCCACGAACCCATATCTCTACTTCTGTCCTTGACACATGGAAATCGCTGACTCACTAAGGGACTACACTCTGAAGCTACCACGTATTCCATTCTATTTCGTTGTGGACCCATTTTCTTTGTACCTTAACTCTTTTTTCCAAAATGCCTTAAGGTGCAAAAAGACCCACCCATCTACCTTCACTCTACTTGTGACATGTGTACCTCCTCTGGGGGCTACGGAGCTATGGGGACAACTTGTAAATTTTTCCAAAACATAAAAAACATTAAGTTTTTTGAGTAGACCCACTGAATCTTGTCCAACCACAAATGGCGACGTATGAGAAGATGTTTGAGCTAAAATTTGATGGGTAAAGGATGCCCATATGACCGTCAAAAGATGCAAAAGTTTCCAATGAAACCCTAGAATGCTAAAGATGAATTTGACGGGCAAATGACGCCCGTCTGACCGTCAAAAAACACATAAAATGCCAGGGATGCCCAAAATTGATTTTTTCTTCGTGGGTGAAGGATTTTTCTTTCAAAAGACAAATGGAAAGTGATTCAAAGCAATTTACGACCATGTGGATATATTTTCAAAGGAAAAAAAGCATAAATCAATCATTTTGAAGCATCCATGATCGAGAAAAATTGAAAAACAACAAAAACCCATAGATTTTTGAAAAAATAGGGCACAAAAAAGGGCACACATGCTTATTTCCTTCAAATTGGGACAAAACAACAAGTTTATGAGCCTTTCAAGGAATTAAATATAGAGGGAAAAGTTACAGGCCACCAGTTTCGAGAGAAAAACACTTTAAAGCACGTAGAATGAAGGAAAATTAGGGCAAAAGCTTACAGGCTCAAAAATGGCACCAACATCGGCTCCTGCTTGGGGATGGGCACTCCCAGTGAGTGCCACAAGAACAAAAGTAGACCAAGTGCCAAAATAATCCATTAGGCAAATGGATTCAAAATAACAGGGAAAACCACAAACCGACAAAAAAGGCAAAAACAGAGCCAAAAACAAAGACTATACACTATACAAGTGGTGCATACCTCAAATTTGGGAATTAATCCAAGAAATGATTCAGATGCCTACCATTAATAGGTAGTTCAAACAATTCCCCATCTAAGTCTTTGAGAAAAAAGGTATTCTCACCAATTTTGATATCAATGGAGTAAGGGCCCATCCATAATGAATCAAATTTACCATGTTTTCCCTTATCTTCATGCCTTCTATCCCATAAAAAAACCAAATCTCCAACATTGAAAGCCCTGGGAGTGACCTTCTTGTCAAAAAACCTCTTAAACTTTTCTCTAAATCTGACATGCCTTTGGTGGGATGCTCTTCTTTCTTCATCCAGCTCAATAATCTGATTAACCCTTGTTTCATATGGGATGACCTCTTGATCTTCAAGTTGTTGAACAAACTGAAATGAAGATAATTGCAGATGTAAGGGCAGCAGAGCCTAAGTTCCATACACCAACTCAAATGGGCTCTTACTAGTAGCTCTTTCGGTAGTGATTTTATCATCCCAAACTACAAATTTCAGTTGTTCAACCCATTTTCTCTTGTTCAACTCCAAGGTTCTCCTAATGATATTCAATAAGTTCTTATTGCTGGACTCAAGTTGTCCATTTTCTTAAGGGTTATAGTTTGAAGCTTAAGTCAGATTGGTTCCACACTCCTTGCACATTTCCATCAAGGGTTTAGCTCTGAAGCCCATGGCATTATTAGAAAAATTTTATTAGCACACCAAATCTGCATATGATATGATTGAACAAGAATTCCATAACAACTTGGTTTTTTTCTTTCTTGGAGGGGATTGCCTCTACCCACTTGGTGAAGTAATCTGTGGCTACAAGAATCCACTTATGTCCAACACTAGAAGGGTATGATATCTCACCAATGAAGTCCATCCCCCATTGTTTGAAATGAGCTTCAATTGATACATGATGCAAAGGAAGGGAGCCTAAATCTTTAATTCTTCCAGAGAAATGCTACCAGCTTTCACACTTTCTAACCTATAGGGTTGAATATTTGAAGAGAGTAGGCCATCAATAAACAACTCTCAAATTTTTTTGTGTTGTAACCCTCCCAGAAAAGTTTCCTTCACAAACTCCCCCATGGAAATCAACAACTATTTTGGGAGCTTCATCTTCAGCTACACATTTCAAGAGGACACCTTCACGGTTCTTCCAAGACAACCCAAAGTCATTGATGATGTATATTTGAGAAACCATATTGAAGGCTCTTTTTTGATTTTTATTTAAAGTATCAGGGTAGCATAGGTCTCTGAGATAAAATATTACATCCTTGTACCATTCAGAACTTACTAACTTCTCAAGAACATCTGTCCTTTCTTCCTCTACTTCATTCACTTCCACAGTCTGCAAGTTGCTCTCAGCCATGAGCTTAGCAAGACCCAAACCTCTTACCAACTTTGTGGTTTGGATGTCCATGTCATACTCCTGTAGTTTGTTCAACCATCTACATATTTTTCTTGAGATCTCCATCTCTGATAATATTTCTGTTACCATGGTGTGGGGAACATAAGAAACAACTTTTAAACATAAGATATAAGGCCTGAAAACCTTTGTTTCTTTCACTAAGGAAAATGCTTATTTTTCCATGATTGTGTACTTTAACTCAACAGATTGTAAAGCCTTGCTAAATAAGGTAATAGGCCTCTCAGCCCCATCTGCATCCTTTTGCAGCAAAACAGATACAATGGTATTTTTAGAAGCAAAGAAGAAGATTTGGAAAGGCTTCTTGTAATTCAGAGCTGCTAAGACAGTTACATGTTTAAGTGCTTATTTGATTCCCTCAAAATACTGAACAACAATCTCCTCCCACTTGATAACTTGGTCATTCTTTAACATACATGTAATAGGAAGATTCAATTCAGCAAAATTAGACACAAACCTTTTAATGAAGTTGATCTTCCCAAAGAAGGATTGGATGCCCCTTTTTGTTCTTGAAATTGGAACCTTGCTGATTGCTTCTACCCTCTCAGGGTCAATCATGACACTAGCCTTTGAAATAATATGACCAAACAACTTGGCCTTTTACACCCCAAAATGTCACTTCTTTGGATTGAGAGAAATGCCTAATTCTCTACATTTGATCAACATTCATTCCAAGTGTTGCAAGTGATATTTTTTTCTCCTTGAAAACACAATCACATCATCCTAATAAACTGGAATGAAGTCATTTATGTAACCAACAAAAATAACATCCATTGCTCTTTGGAAGATAGCTCCAGTATTCATGAGACCAAAAGGAATTCTTACATAAACATATGTTCCCTATGGAGTGGTAAAGTCTGTTTTAAATATTTCTGACTCCTTGACAATAACTTGATTGTAGCCAGAGAAACCATCCAAGGTGGAAAACAATTAAGATATAGTCACTAACTACAGCATATTTTTTTGTGTTTGGTAAAGGATAATTGTCCTTCAATGAAGCTCTATTTAGATTTCTAAAGTCTACACAAAGTTTGATAACTCCATTTTTCTTTCTGAATGGTACAAGGTTTGCAACCTAAGATGAATACCTTGTGGGCTGAATGATCCCTCCCTCCTTCATTTTCTTCAATTCATCTTGCATTTTCATGGAAAGGAGTGGATTAATTGGCCTCTGCTTTTGTCTGAATGGTTTGGAATTTGTTTAAAGAGGAATCTCATGCTGAAACAAGTCTTCTATGTATTCTTTCAGCTCTGGATAAGACCAAGGAAGAAATTCCTGATATTTCTTCAATAGTTGAACATAGAACTATTTTTCTTCTTTGTTTAGATTGCTGCCCAACCAAAATTTTCTTGGTTAATCATTAGTGCCCAAGTTATGCTCTTCCACATCCCTTGAAGCAGACATGTTTCTATTGATGATGCAATCAACATTGTTAAAATTTCACTCAAGTGCAACAAGACCTCTAGGAATGGTGTTAGTTTTCAATTGGATAATATCCCTTCCAAAAAATGTTTCTCTTCCTTCAGTCACACACACCATTGTTTCCCAATCAATATTCTGATATGAAAACTCACCTTAATTTTGTAAGAACCTTTGCACTTGAGCATCATCATTAAACACTTGTCAATGCTTGATGTTGTCATGGATAGCTGACCTAGTTAACACTTCAATATTGTACTCACAATAAGGTGAAACAGTGCAATCTCAAAATCTTGACCCCAACACTGCAAACTTATCAGTAGCAACATTAAAACTTCTGTCATGATGCACAATATTGAAGCAATCAAACATCTCAATTAGATCCCAAACCACATGTTTTTACTATTTCATCCGTTGATTTTTTGTAGCATACAGTTTTCTTATTTGTTTGATAACTAGCTCTGAATCTCCTTTTGCAATGATGTCCCTGACACCATACTTCCATGAAATTCTCAAATCCAACAACAAGGCTTCATACTCAGAAATGTTGTTAGTACATTCAAAATTAAGCTTGAAGGAAAAAACAAACTCTTCCAAGCTAGGAGAAATCAGTTTTATACCAGTACCATTTCCAAATTTGGAGCAACCTCCATCAAATATCAAGGTCCAAGGAGAACCTACCTGTTCAAGGTAGTTTAAATGATCGAACTTGTTCTCCTTACAATCAGCGAACCCAATAAAATTATCCACATCAACATCAACAAATAATACTTCAAAAGAAGCATTGTTTGGATCCTCAATTAGATGCAACATCTTCTTTTCTCCATAGATCTTGACAAGGCTGCCCTCAATGGGAATAGTGGAAAAAGACATGTCCATTTGGAAACTCCCTCCAACACTTGCAGCCCACTTTCTCGACAATAACATACCCCATTTGGCAAGGCAATCAACAATTACAACATCAGATTTTAAATTCCTCCCACAATAAGATGCAAGTTACACCACCAGACCCTTCACACAACTAACTACCAGAACTTCTCTTGAGTCCATGGTAGTACACTTTCCATAGGCTGCTATCACTTTAATATCCAACTCATTCATGACTTCTAGAGGCATGACATTACATGATGCACTGGAATCAAACATACAATTGTTAAGTAGTCTATCCTTTATGATCAAAGTTGTAAAGAATGGATCAACATTCAATTGGGAATCAACCAAGGATGTCCCCAAGTATACCTTAGGTGTTTCTCCAAGATCCTCTACTGTTGGTGGTGTTTCAAGGTCTACAATGATCTAAGGAGGAGTTTCAACAACATTTACATTTCTTCTTGGAGTACTCTTTTCTTCATTCAAACCTAGGTACTCAAATGCTCTCTTCTTGTGCTCAGGAATCCTAAGCAACTCAATGATTGGAACACTCACTTTGATTTGGCTCAATACCTAGGCTATGTCATATGGAACACTCTTAGGCAAGGCAGCATTGGAGTGGAGACAAGAAAATTCATTAGATGGAGTGGGATTCTTGGCAGCTTGGGCATGAGGAGGACTGTAATTTTTTCTTGAGACAACAAAGCTTTTGGTAGGTGCTTCTCTTCTAAGAGCTTCTTTGGGAATTCTTGTAAGGAAGGGTGTTTTAGGTTTGGCTTGAGGCCCAACTCCCTTGACAACCTTTCTCCTAGTGTTATACTCTTTCTCTTGAGCCATAACAACATTAATTAATAATTATCTATCCTCCTCCGAAGGTATACCTCCATCATACTTCTTGATCATCAAAGCTCTTAAGTATTCAAATTCATTGTTAGGAATTTCAAAATCTTACACTACATCAACTTCAAGAGTATGAGGGGGAAGAAAGGCTTGTACCCATTTGATGCAATCCCAAAAGGTTGTAGCTGTCCTTGCACTTATGACCTCAGTTGATGTTGCTCCTTCTTGTGAGCTTGAAGAACAACCCACCATGCAGATATCATCATCAGTACCATCATCATTACTAGCTTCACCATCTTGTTGGTCCATTTCACATGGAGGATGGGGCAGAAAACACCTATCACACCAATCAATATCAATAACTTCCTCAACAACAACAACCCTAGCAGTTAGGGGATCAGGTAACACTCTTCCTTCACGTGCTTGAGGATGTCTATTTATAGACCCCATGGGTCCTTTCCCTCTATCATCAGATCTTTGATCACCCCTAGGATGATTGGAAAATCTATCATGGTTTTGTGCTTTTTTCTGACCTTGTGAAGTCTGCCCAATTCCCTTCTCAGCTCTTGCCAACTTGTAGGAAATCTCTTTGACAGCCCCTGCCAAAGTTTTCACCACTTCCTCCAAGTCTACACTCTTTCTTGCTTGAGCCTTGTCAGGTTTTATCAATTTTACACCATCTCTCTTGAGAGGTTTCCCAATGGCCTTAATGTTATTTTCAATCTGCAGTGCCATGGTAAAGGCCTGCCTTAAATTGGTAGGGTTCTTGTCTCTTAGGTAATAGGTTGCCTTCTTATCAAATGCATCTGCATATTTGATTAAACATGATTGATCACAAGGCCTCAGATTAATAGGAAACCTTCTCAAAGTTTTGTTAAACCTTTTGTTGAAGTCATGAACTGATTCATTGGAGTTCTTCTTGATATTTTCAAATTCAGAAAAGAGAAACCTAGGATCATTTTTGTCACCAAACTGCAATCTGAATGCATTCTACATTTCAGTCCATGAGTCAATAGAATTATCAGGAAGAGCCTTGTACCAATCTCTTGCATCCTTTTCTAGTGTATGAATGAAAAATTTAATATACACATATTCATGCTCAATCTCAAATCCCTCCATCATGTTAACAAAAAAATTTAGGTGTTGATCACTAGTTATTGCATTGTTACCTTGGAACTTTGGCAACCTATTCCTCACATCTTATGGGACAGCATTTGGGTAACCATCCATTCCTCTAAATTTTATAGGACCAAAGGTGTTAACAACAAATGGAGGTCTAGGGGGAGGCTGAGCCATATGATTTTGAGGTGGTGATCTTGGGGGTGACACAAAATGATGAGGAGTGAGAGGTCTTTGGGGCTCAAGAATGTGGTTCACAAGATTGGTATTCTCTAGGTGCTGATTTTCTTGGAAAGTTTTACTAGAATTGAAACACATAGGTGTAGTTTGAAAAAGGAACTCACCAGGTACATCAGAAGGACCTTTACTAGTTGAAGTAAACAATTTTATGAGAGGATTGCTTGAATCAGAATCACTGAAAGAAGAGTGATAATCCTGAACTAAAGGTTGATCTCTCTCACTAATGGATATACCTTTGCCTGATATCTGACCTTCAACAACCTTCCAAACTTTTCTTTCCTCTAAAACTGTCTTTCCCAATTCTTGAAATAACTTTCTACTTGGGTCCCTTCTGAAGAGAGATCTTCTTCCTTCCAATTTTGTAGAGATTAACAACATAAAAATAAATGAGAGAAAGCTAAGACACTGGTATTTATCAAGATCAAATCAACATGGAGTCGCCACTAAGGACTTTCACCCTAGTTGTGAAAATGCACTAAAATACTCTGTCAAATACCTATCAGCACTGAAAATCTTGCAAAAATTTATAGATCAGACCTTCCTTTTCTTGAATCTATCAACCACAAATGCAAATGAAGTGCAACTACTACTAGAAAGTGATAAAATTGCAGGCATAACTTATATCTTCACTTAATCCTTAAAAATCTTATTATAAAGTGATGCTTCAACAATGTATTTGCATGCAGAACTTGCAAGAGACATTACCAGGGTTTGACATGCATTCAAATATCTCAAATATCTATGCACATATTTTAAACCAAGAATGTCCCCGGTAGCAGCACCACTAGTGTTGGTACACAAATTTGTTCTCCTTTTCAGTCTGAGCAGCATCATAGATATGGCATGAAGCTTGAAGATAGATATATATCATGATGTATGTTGTTTTGTAACTGGGGATGTGATCTAATTGGCACTCACATTTGTGGAGAGATGGATAGCATTCAAATAGGACTTGATCTTGTCCTAACTATTTTAGGTTGTGCCTTTCAACCAAGGTAAGAGGACCTATTTTGTAACCCTCAAATGGTGAAGGAGATGAAGGTATATCCCTCAATTTGTGCAAATAGTATAGAAGGATACCTTGGGAAAATATGATCAACACTCCAAATCTGAATTTCACAAGTTGTCACTTCCAGATTATGGAGATATTTTCAATGCAAGGAAAGGGTTAGAGAAGAAATTTTGATATCCTGATATGTTCTACATACTTTAGCAAATGAAATTTGATCTTCTGTGGGTATACACGCCAAAACAGGGGTAGTATGGGGTAGGATTAGTTGTTTAGAATGATTTTTGGTGGGATATTGACAAGACAAACTTGACTATGCTAGATCTTTGACAACCTCTACAACATTTGAACAACTATCAGATAAAATGCTTCAAAATAGTCAGGATGTTCTTTCAACCAGAAGAGATACACAAATGGAGGCCCAGGTTTGCACTCTTCACACAATATTTGAGACCTCAACACAAAATATTGAGTTAAAGGACTCAATTAAACATCAAAATCTCTGATCAAATCATGCCTAAGGTACCCCCAAAGGCTTACAAGCAATCTCTATCAACAAAATGAAGGTGAAGTGATTTTAAACTACTTATTTTCAATGCCAGATGAAAGCTCTTCTGAAAAATGAAATTACAAATGCCACTAAACTATCAATAAGGATGAGATCTGTGTGATTCCTAAAGATTTCAATGCAAGATTACAACAAGAACAAGGAAAACTATTTGCAGACATTTAAACATGATAACATACATCATATTGCCCAAAATAACATAGATTAATTCAAAAGCTTATTAGATTCATCAGTAGGGGAGAGTTTTAGGAACAATCTCAGAGTTGTGTGATGGCTATACACTTTTAACCAACTCAACATGAATGAAGATCTAACACAGAAGACATTAACCAGGTTTTTGGAGGGTTTCTCAGAAGATGAGCTTCTCTCAAAATTTGCTCGTGATTTTCAATTTCCCGACCCTTTGCATGTCTCAAAACATGCATTATATATCTCTCTATTACATTTGATCCTTCTTTCCCAAGAAAATAATATCCTATGGCATCTTAGTTTGTTACAAATTCACTCATGACTTGTAGAAAGGGACATCTAACAGAAAAATGTTCAAAAAGTTGCCAGGTGCCTCAAAATGGAGAATCATTGTAAAATTCACATCATTATCCATTGTGGAGGCATGTTTTTCATCCTCAAAGCATGCAGACCCTCTTCCTTTCATTATTTCATCCTTATCCCTCAAAAATTTGATTCTGCAACTTTTGGATCTGATATTTCACATGTTTTTCTCGAGCCTGAACAAAATTTCATTTCAAAATTACCTCAAATCTACAAATTGAATTTTCAAATTGATTCCATTGATCCTTGAAGGAAAAATGACATGAATTCACCAAAAAATTTGGATCAAAATCGATGCAAAAATTGCATTTCCACACTTCCTGGAGTAAAAATGGTGGCCAAATTGAAAAATGCACAGTTACCATTGATTTTCCTTTATCACTTCAATCTGATCCCTCCATGTGTCACAATGTGATTGGAAATGGGCTTGGGATCAGTTTTTGACATTTTAAAATTTTTTGAAAAAATGTAAAAATTTGACATTTTTCTCTACCCCTCCACCCTTGGAAAATGGGCCTGACACGTGTCCCAAAGTCAGCCCCATTGGAATCACTGCTCGATTCTACACATTTCCACCTTTTTTGGAAAAAAGGAAAATTTTCACAATTTCCTCCACGGACCCACACCTATAGATTTATCCTTGACACGTGGTGATCACTAACTCATGCGGGCTTGTGTTCCTCCTTTTAAACTTTACTCAACTCCTCAAAAATTTCAAAATTTTCAAAACTCACCAGCGGCTCATACTCCCCTCTTGCATTGGCTTTTGACACGTGTCTCCCTCAATTTCCTCCATTTACTTCCTTGACCTTGTCTCCCTCTGGAGCCATGCTTCAAATTACCACTTTAACTCACTTTTCCAAAAAGGCAATATTTTCCTTTTTCCTCCGGTGGCCCACACTCCCTTTTGCCCCTGATCCTGCCATGTGTCCTCTCTTGATTGGCCCGATGGACCTACGAACCTTTTTCATAACTTCTTCTCCCTTTCGTCAAAAAGCAAAAAAAATTATAAGTCCTCTGCCATCCTTCCATCCTGCTTTTGATGAAAACATGACACATGTCCACCTTTGATTCACTGAGGGCCTGCACTCAAAAGCCACCACGTGTTCCATTCTGATTTGTTATAGGCCCTAGGCATTTTCTTTGTACTTTAACTCTTTTTTCATAAAATACCTTAAGGCACAAAAATACCTGCCCATCCACCTTCACTCTTTTTGTGACACGTGTACCTCCTCTAGGGCCTACAGAGCTATGGGGGAAATGTGCACTTTTTTCCAAAACACAAAAAACGTTAAGTTTTTTTAGAAGACCCACCAAACCTTATCTAATTAAAAATGGCCATGTAGGATAATATTTTGAGCTAAAATTTGACAGGCAAAGGATGCCCGTATGACCGTCAAAAGATGCAAAAGTTTTCAGCGATGCCCTAGAATGCTGAAGATGAATTTGAAGGGTAAATGATACCCGTCTTACCGTAAAAAAACACAAAAAATGCCAGGGATGCTCAAAATTGATTTTTTCTTTATGGGTGAGGAAATTTTTGATCAAAGGACAAATGAAAATTTATTCAAAGCAATTTACGACCATGGGGATAGATTTTCAAAGGAAAACAAGCATAAATTGATCATTTTCAAGCATCCACGATCAGGAAAAATGGAAAAATAGTAGAGGCCCATGGATTTTTGAAAAAATAGGGCACAAAACAAGGAACACATGCTGATTTCATTCAAATTGGGACAAAACAAAAAGTTTATGAGCTTTTCAAGGCATTCAATCTGAGGGGAAAAATTTGCAGACCACCAGATTTGAAGAGAAAAATGCATTCTAGAGCATGCATAATGAAGGAAAAATAGAGCAAAAATCTTGTAGGCTCAAAAATGGCACCAAAGTCAGAGGGCACACGATTCAATCTGAAAAGTTATGCATTTGGAATTGTGTTCTCAATTCTCTACGCGTCCTCGCCTGTATTAATCCTTGATAAATGATCATGTCTAGAATTACTCTTTCCTAGATTAACCACCATAGTGAAATTAGATTCTTGAAATAACATAATGTAATGGCATATGCGCCCCTGAAAAGTGAGCTTATTCACCAAGTACTTCAATTCCATGTGATGTGTATAGAAAATGAAAGGTGTTTCCAGCAAGTACTATCAAAAATTATGTAGTGCATAGATCATAGACAAGGCCTCGCACTCTGTAGTTGTGTAATTATTTTTTTCTAGAGTTAACTTCCTTCTTGTAAAGAAAATAGGATGATCAACAATCCCTTCTCTAGGCTAGGATAATTCCATGAAAATGGTCATGCCATAGGCGCCCACATGCATGTGGAAAGGCTTAGTCTATGAAGGAAAGTACAAAATAGGCATTGTAGTAAGTCTTTCCTTCAATGTCTCAAACAGGCGTTGTTGCGCCTCACTCCAATGGAACTTCCCTTTACCCTTCAATAATTCCTCTAAGGGCACAATGATTTTGGAATAACATTTAATGAAATTCATGTAATATACTATATGCCCCAATAATCTACGCACCTTTCTCTGGCTAGTAAGACCTTCTAGGCCAAAAATAATAGTAATCTTAGCAAGATCTACTAACAAGCCTTCCTTACAGATGATGTGTCCCAGAAAATTCCCGAAGGGTGTAGAAAACATGCACTTCTTGATGTTTAAAGATATTATTAACTACCTACATTGCTCAAACATAAGCCTCAAATTATCACAGTGGTATTTAATGAGCCCATATACTCTCCAATCATCAAGATAAACCTACAAGAACTTATGAATAAAGTCCTAGAATTCCTACACAATAATGCGTAATAATACCACAGGAAAATTCTTTAATCAAAATGGAATAACTGTCTATGCAAAAATTCCCCACTCAATGGTGAAAGTTTTATTCTCTTTATCCTCTTTAGCTATCCTTACCTGATGATATCCAGAAAATCCATCAGTAAAGGAGTAGATTTCATTCCCTGCAACGCCTTCTAATATTTCTTTAGTAAATGGAGTGGGGAATGGATCAATTACACATACAGTATTTAACTCCCTATAATCCACACAAATTATGATTCTTCCATCTTTCTTGATACTGATAACCATATGGATAACCAACTCTGACTCCTCAATGGGATCAATGATTCCTGAATTCAGCATTTTTCAATTTCTTCTTTCACCTTGACATGCAAGTTAGGATTCATCCTGTAAGTCCTCTTCCTAACAAGGTGCATACCTTTCTTTAGCTTGATTCTCATCTCACAAAAATATTCATGTACCCCTTTCAATTCATGATAGCCTCTAGGAAACAAGTCCTGAAAGTTGCGTAGTAGCTCTATTATCTTAGGAACCTCATATTCAGACCAATAATCCCCAATGATGGTCTCCTTTAGTTCAACATCCATCCCAATGTTTATATTTTTAGTTTTCATCAACTCAAGGTAGGTGCGCACATTCTCAATTCACTGTCTAATACCTCACATGTACCCTCTGTATGCTCAACAACTAGATTATCCACCTTTTCATCATCAATGACATAGACCATCTTTCCCTTTTCTTTTTCTAGGTAGGCATGCCCAATTTGTTCTTCATTTGTCTCTTCTTCTTCAAAGTTTGCCTCTAGGTCTGACTAACCTAGTATTTTCTAAATAATTTCCTCAGCCTTTGCACTATCTCCCATAGTCAAGTGCTTCATAACCTATAACACCTCATTCACTGGAGGTTTAGTGGAAAAAATAGTCAGAGGTTTAAATCATACCTACAGTTAGTTCTTGCCAATTTCCAGTCCCTCTATTTAACTCTGCATAGACATACCATGTGCGCATGTAGCCTCGTAAGGTGTAGTAGAGATTTTACACCCATAGCAAAGGTAGCAAAGCTTCCTACCCCTTTGTCAAGAGTCTCTCACACTACTGAACATTGTGCTGAATATGATCCTTCCCATGAAATTCAAAAATCTGAGTAGGTGCATTACTCATTTGAAATCTAGTAGAGAAGGTGATTGTCACTTATCATCATTCAAAAATATTATCCCTATGAACCATCAAATAGTGTTGCAGTCCTGCACAGAATACATAGACTATCATATTTTATCTTTGCACTTGATCTATTCATTGAAATTCCATAGTTCATAGGAATACTTCAGGATTTCTTTCGCTAGTGTACCTTGGTACATGGTTTCTTCCTAAGTCCCTAACACAACATGGCCTAATTACATGCGTAACTATAGTCCTCACTTCTCACCCAACCATTTCATAAGTTCCATGTTCCTAGTTGTCACATGCAACAATTATAGTATCACTTATGGAATGTGCATCATCCCACTAGAGAACTCTTATCTTTGATGACTCAAGCACTTCCGGATCTCTAATGGTGCACACATAAATTTTGTTTAAATCTTCTTCACTTAAGGGCTCTACATAAGGTGCATATTTTCCATCTACCAAATAAATGATAATGTGATCTTCCTTGTTTTCAAAACTTATATACCCCTTTTTTAAGTGCATATTAACATTTTTTGCATTATACGGAGGGCGCTTGACTAAGGATAGAAAATTTTCATCCTCCACAAGTGCCAAGACCTCAAAGTCCCTAGTAAATGTTTCCCCAGTAAATGTTTCCCCTTGTATAGTAATTGTAGCATATATAAAAGCCTAATAGGAGTGGCTTTAGTCATGTTTACCATAAACAACACATTTGAAGATGACTGCAATGGTGGTCTACCCATCTGAATCCATGCATCCAAAGTGAGTACATTCACTTTTGTGCCTATTTCAATTAGAGTGTTACTTAAAATTCAGCCATGATCAAAAACATTCAAAGTGATCTCTTTATCATAATCAAAACCATGAGGAGGAAGGTAAGCAGGAAAAATATGTCTTTTGCACTCTATTCCAATGCCCAGGGTGTTTCCCTTCAAACATTCCCCTAACAAAGTAATGATGTTCTCTTGTCGCAGTATCTTCTAAATCTCCTTCAAATCATCAACATTCATTTGATGGAACTCAATGGCTTTATTCTGTTGTAACTTTCATGACTGTTCTTTCAAACATTGTATCTCACCCTGAAAATTCCTAAGAACTTCCATAGTTTCTTGATAAACCTCCTTCTGATGCATAGGTTCTGGATACTTTTTATGTAATACCTCCTCCTTTGTAATGGTAGGATTCTACTTTGGAACTTCACTGGCATGTGTAACCTAAGCGAGTGTAGTGATTTTTATAGTTACCAAGTCAGGATCAGGCACTAACTTTGACATCCATTAGTCTTCTAAAACTCAATATACTTTAAACATCCTCGCTCCCTTGTATTGATTATGCTTCTTACTCAAATGTTCATATAAGTTCAATCATTCTTCATAGTTTTGATTCACCCACAGAAATAATAGATAATGTTCTAGGGGCATTCACTCTTTTAATGATCAGGGGATCCACATGTATAACATGTTCCTCTATGAAATTATCTCCTTCCACCACCGCAACCTTGGCCTCTGAATCCTCCAAAATATCCTCAACCTCTACCATGGCCTCCATCAGATTTCCCTTCATTGTGATCATGATCATGATGCTCACCTTTTTCCTTTGATTATTTACAAATTTGTTCTGACCTACACCAGTATCAATGACATCATGAATCTGATCAATCAACCTAAAATTCAAAGTATCATAAGTGGTAAACGTGCAAATCTTGCAATAACATGACACGTTCTTCATTATTATGCATTGCAACAATGAGAAGATACTTTAATCACAATCCCAGTGATAAATCTCGCAATCTAGCAACATGGCACACACTGATTTCTGAGGAAAATTATCCTTAGTATTCTCTTCTACTTCACAATATGTGCACCAAATTCCACTATACATCTCATGCATTGAGTTAGCTGACAATTCCTCTAACTGTTTAGCCATAACTACAATTTGGGCGTCTAAAACTAGGATTACTCATGTGTCTACACTTCCCGATGCCTCAGTTCATAGAGTTGCTTCAAGTTCTTCATGTGGATCCATATAAGTCTTGTGGGAGAGCTCCCTTATAAAAGGCATGATCAGTCCTCCAACAAACCATTGATCATGCTAACTCGGATGTTTATCATAAGATAAATTAGACAGAAGGGTTTCGAAATGTGCATCATACTCCCAAACACTCTTAGTTGTACCCTACTTGATGTCCTTCAATGTTTTTATGCTCTTTTGCTCAAATTCAGGAATATAAAACTCTCTCAAGAATAAGCATGTAGTGTGGTATAATCTACATAATTCTGGTCCACATCAAATTTCTTGTACCAACTATTCACGTTCCCTTTCAACGTATATGTAAACTGACTTGCTTTACACTCTAGAGCTATAATCCCCTTCACACGCCATATGATCTCCCACATATGCACATGCTTAGCTGTATCTTCTATCCCTCTGTACAAAATCTCAAATTTATCTTTAATGCATAAGCAACCAACTACTCATATAGATCTATAGTAAATATGGCGAAGAATGTCTCATACAACTCATGATACCGAATCTATTGAACCCATGTGCATGCATTAACTTCAGGTCTTATGCAAAATCTGTGAGCATACTCTTCCTCTAAATTGTCTAACCACTCTTCAATACTGGCCAAGGTCAATCGGTACATCTTCATCATGAAACATCATGAAAAACAACTGAAAAAGAGGTCATGGTAACAGAACCAATGATGTATCCTATATTTTACCCACAAAAGCTCAAGGCATGCTGACACATCACTCAGCCTGAACCGAGTGAAGTGTACAAGGGTATCAGGTCCTCTTTTATATCATATTTTTCAAGGAGTTAGCATGATTAAACAAATATTCTAGATCCATAACATTTAATTAAGTATGAAAAAGTTCATAAAATAGATCTACAGTTATGTCAAACACCAATATCCAGCCACAAAGATCCATTATATAAATTATTATACTAAAACACAGAAGCTTCTTACATACATAACAATGTCACCATGAGTCATGCGTGTACATAATCCAACAACATAACTCTATTAAAAAAGTGATGATCCCAAACCGTGCAATTCAATACATATTTATATGGGTGGGAACTTTCCCTTCAATTCCCATGCACCTTCAAAAATAGGCTACATGTTAATAATATCCATGTGCCATTATAATATAAGTACAAAAATCATGAATTCTCTCTAACAATAGATCTACTTAAGTTATACCTCAGTTTAGATCCTATTATTAGATTGGGTCCATGCATGTCATTTTTTATTCTATCTACCCAAAATAGCCTTTGTGTGTTCTTCAAATCTCCTAGAAAATGTGCTCTGCACTCCATGTCTATCTCTATCTCTTCATTACAAAACTAGCTAAGTGTTAATCTATTGCACACAATCTTGTCATGTCTTAACATGCAAACCCTGTCATCCTTTCTTGTGTTTCGTTACGCACCTTTATTCTACAATGTCTTCCATGCATGCTAACATTTGTTCTAGGACTTAGTCAGTTCTCTATGCTCAACAAGGAGATGCTAAAAAAACATTAGTTGGATCATGGGAACATCATTGTACCACTGACATTGGTACTAATTTGAAGAGGCCTTAAACTACATGTCATTTTCCTCCTCCCATGTGATATCTGAATGAATAACTATGATTTGACACCTTCTTTGATAATTCTTGAGTTAATTTTAGATCTTTCTAAAATAATTGGAGAAGATATGTTTGAGTGCTTTCAAATGAGATGATATGACTTATTTATTTGGTATGATGCTTCAAACCTATAACTATTAGTGCCTTAATAAGTGAGCACGTGGGTTTGTAAGATTTAGGGAGATTTTAGTGTCTTTTCCAAGAGTAGAAAGTGAGCCTATCAATGTAGTTCCATGTGATTTCTAGGTATGTAAATGAGATAGTATATACTTGATTCTATATGGTTCTAAAGGTAAATCATCTCAGAAAGGATGACCCAGAGGGAGTAATGGACCCATTGAAGAATATGAAATTGAAATCAAAGGTGGGGGACATGTTAGTTAAAAATTGTAGAAAGCGATCAGGACCGGATAAAACTCCTGACCAAACTATGTGGTTTTTCCCAGGGATGAGAAACATGAAAATTTGTGTTTGCATCTTATCAGTTGGGATTTTCTATGGATTTTATACACTAGACTCAAAATATCAGTGTGTATTACTAAGAAATCTAGATAAGAGATCCCAAGATGTGCTTATAGGGGATAGAAAGTGTGTTCTTAGCTTAGTAATATTTTTCTTTCAAAATCATCAGTGTCAAAGAGTAAATCACCAAATATCAGTGTCTAAAGTACCTTGAAACAAACCCTTAAATCTGATATTGATTATATATAGTTCACTTCTAATGTTGAGGGTGTAGAAATTGGTCAAGGTATAAGGAGAAGAGTACATAAATGTAGAGAGATAGAGACTAATATTTCTTCACACTAGTTTCATTATTATTCAAATATTGAATTTTAGGGAGATAGATAAAAAGAGTAATATTTCATTTATGTATATACTTAGTCATCCAGATATTTAACGTAAAAGAGTGAAATTAAGAGAGATATATATTTATTTCACACAATCATCATTTTCATCAATGAGAAAAAGTTTGAGGGATTAAAAAATAACACCATAACATACACACGAAATAAGAGTGGTACCACCAAGGAAATCCATTTTTTTCATAAAGATAGATTTATTTGCATGCATGAAAATAACTTAGTACATGTGGTTGAGACAAACCACCACTACACTATTGTGACCAACCACAAAAACAAATCACCATGTGATCTCAAATATAAATTAAAAAATCCATGCTCATGGATGTTTATAATGTTTACTCATCCTCATAAATGTACTAAGTACAAACATTATGATAAAATTGATATCTTTAGTAAGGATGGAATTGAGGAGTCGAAAACTAGAATCAAACAACTAGGAATTTCAAATTTCTAGATAATAAATTTACCTATACATTGAATAACAAAATAAATCAGGAAGTGATGAAAAACCAAATCTATCACTTCCATTACATTTTATTTATTTTGAAATGGTATGGGAGTTGAAAAAATATATTTCTCCAAGGCATGATCATTTTAGTGATACCATTCTAAAGGAACTTATAGCGTTAGAAGAGCAATATTGCTAAAATTAATTACAAAGAAGGCTTTAAAATGGCGGACACAAAAATATCTAACTTCAAGATAAATATTATTTATAAAAAAAAAATTTATTTTCAAAATTAAGATAAAAAACTAAGGAGGTTATATGATGAACACATACACCATTAACGTTTTTTCAGGACACAAAATTCAAATGAGTTTCACAATCTTGGGACGTTTCTTTTGAAACTCATCTTACCAAAATTGATCTTAAAAATGGCTATAATAAATATTCACCCACAAAGTAAAGTTATTAAAATGGTTGGTCATTAATTTTATAACGAATGGTATGGAAATAAAATCATCAAATTGTAGAAAAATGGGTTGGTCATTTATGGAATGCCCATTCCAAACTTTTACCAAGAGTATAGAAGGGATTATTCTAGTGTATAAAATAATTAATCCATCCCTAAGGGTCTTACTTAGGTTAGGACATGCAAGTTACTAAACAAAAGGTTCATGAAGGATATGCATTCCATGTAAAGGACACATATGTAGATAATGTCATAGTTATTATACATTTAAAAATAAAGTGAAGGCTTCAATAAAATATCTTGAATGACCAATATGTTTATAGAACAGTAAATTTATCTTATCACTTAAATTTTACATGATTCCCATTTCAAGAAACAACATACATGTGTCTTAGTCACATTGTATGATTATAATTTGAAGTGAAGAAGGAAAATATATGTAATGGTAATTGTAAATACATAATCACAAAATTCATAGAATTAAATGATGACCATGCCTATGAGAGATAAGTCCAACATAGGTGGGATGATCCCTCAATTCTCCTTTCTCCTAAAATTTCCAAAAACACTCCCAAACTAAAATCCATTTCATTCTATATATGTGAAGGTTTTATCCAAAAAGATCCAAGCCATTATAAAAAATTACAATCCTCATCCACTAGACCAACATAAAAATCCTTAAGACCACATTCCTTTCTCAACATGATGAACCTTGTTAAAGACATATCCAGATGTTACAATTACTTCAGATACAATAATTGATAATATACATGAAAATTTTTCCCTCCTTAAAAATGATGGAATTGATTTACATCTCTCACAATAATTTGTCTTACAAAAAACCTCAGAGGCGAACTTTTTTGTAGCACATAGTATTTAAAAAAACTTCAAGGTTATTGCCAAACATTATTATGTGCTCTACTAACACAAGGAAAACACAATTACATAGCCAAAACAATTCTACTTATTATTTTGATAGTAATTTTTTGAGTTTCATCATGATAGGTAATGTAACTAATTATGTCAAACAACCAATGTAACAATAAAAATTAGGCACATTTCTTAAAATTTAGTAATGCCACTTAATTATTTACCTCCCTCATAAATGAACCCAAAAATACTATGCACAACAAAGAAAAAAGTCTCATGCATATATGGAATTTTTATAATGTGTTTCATTAGTCTAGTAGTTTGAGTTCATTATTGCATAATAATTTTTTTTTATACATTACAAAAAATACATTCGATATGACCACATTACATTGTGAAATTTAGTCAACTACTTGATATGCCAAGTATAAGGTTTCCAAAAAAAATTCAAACATATATACAAATTCCTTTGCAACTACAACATATGACAAAATTCCCTTCTCAATTAAGATTTTGTGTATTGCTATACCCTATTTTAAATATATTATATAACCACATTATAAGAGTATTATAATGAAGGTTAACTAATTAGATTAGGTCATTATTTATTGCATTTTCAAAAACAATAGTATGCTTTCTTAAATTTGGTACAGAATTACACAACAGATATTAATACAAAACAATATGATATTCCTGTATATAATTCCGTACATAAACATTACATATTTATAGGACAATATGCATCCTATAAAATAGGATCTTTAAAAAAATATTGCTTAACCACTAACTTAATAATACGAGTTGTTTTAAAAACTCGTATAACAATATCTATATTATATTATTATTATTAATGAGTTATTAAACTCATATAATAATATAATGAATTACTAATGTTTACAACAATTAATTCCTAACATTCACCCCCTTGGTGTGAACATTATTAATATCCCAATAAAATATCTTCTCTTCTTCCTTTTCATGTGAACTCAACATGGAAGAATCTCATCTCTCTCTCTCTCTCTGATCTCTCTCTCTCTCAAAGCACTCCATAGATCAAGATACAGACTTCTTCATATTTTATCCACTTCTTCTAGCCCTCGTCACAAGTGACTTAGATGTCGAGCCGACTTCACTCTCTTTTTTGAACTCCATCCACCTAGCTCACTGGTCTTGCTTGAATTCTTAATCTCCAAGATTCACAAGCTTCACACTAGCTGGATACCACATATTTTCTAAGGCTTACAACCTCTGAAAATCTTCTCCTAAACCCAAAAGTGAGTATTTATCTCTCCATTACTGACTCTTGCTTCAAACTTCTCTGTCTACATGACTTTAGGCCTTCCTTTGTCAGCTAACCTGTAAAACTGCAAGCAATGAACATTCTTTGCACAATGAACTTGTCAAATATTTATTTTCTCTATTATGCCAACGTGAACTCTTGAATCAACCAATATGATGCAGAGACCAATATAAACTTCAAAAAACACATACCTACAACAATTTTTTCTCGGAGTCGGTTTGGCGATGAGTCAATTAGAAGGTTCCAACTGATGCATCCATCGAAAAATGTCAAGGAAGCTCAAACTTTTCTCAAGAAGGAAAATCTTGCTCTAACACACAGGCTATGCATTCTAACACTTTGAGTCTAAGCTCAGGAGAATCATTGTAAACTTTCGGTTAGAGGTATCCATCAGTACTTTGGGACAGAGTTCAACATGGCTATGCTCAACAAGTGTCACATCCACACAATGAAAATTGTTTGGAATGGATCAGGTCATCTGTCAGAATCACCCACCAACTACTACCGCCATATAAAACTACCCACATATACAAATGTCGAATTTTAGTCCGAAAAAGGATAATTGTGCAGGGCTAATATTGGCGATCAAGTAAGAATGTTATCTAAATGAAAACGTGGTAAAATGATGATGTGACACTTGTTTGATGGTTTGAATATGTCCATTATGATGAATTTAATAATAGTCTACACTAGATTTTGAGCTTGGAAGTGTAGTGTTATATGCATTTTGGTGTGTTAGAGCAAGATTTGCCTTCTTGAGGAACCAAGTTTGAGTTCCTTTGCAGATTTGTTGTTGTACAATGTGAAATAATTGGACTAATCCTACAGCAGATTTTTTTGTGGTGCAAAACATTGTATGAATTTATGCTTGAGCCTCTTCATAAATGACCTGAAATGCATTTATAGAGAATGTTTATGCAGCATCTATAATCTTGTGCACAAGTGTATCAATGGAACGATAGGGTGAGTGAAGCCCAAACATATGATGGCACAACAGATATACTAGATAAGCTGACATAAGTTTTTTCTGTAAAAATGAGAGTTTATGTAAGTTTGAGTGATGATAATTGATATATCCATTTTATAATTTTGTACATTTGGTGTACAATAGATGAAATGTGGAATTTTGAGTCTCCAGGAGATTTAAAAAAACCCTTGACGTAATTTGATAAACAATTGAGATCTAATTGAATGCATTGAACTCCATCAAGCACAGATGCGACCTAGTTATGCAACATATTTAAGAACAAACTAGAATATATAAATTATTTCTAATTCACCCACTCACTATTTATAAAACTTCTTATATGGCAGGGCGATGGATTAGAATTTATGCCCCTTGAAAAACTTTACATTATCATGACAATACACAGTAATACACTACCCAAGAAACTTACAACCTCGCTCTGATACCAAATCTTAAATTTGGTATAGAATTGCACAGCAAATATAATACAAAACAATATGATATTCCTGTATATAATTCCATATGGAAACATTACATATTTATAGGACACTATGCATCCTATAAAATAGGATCTTGAACAAAATACTGCTTAACCACTAACTTAATAATACGAGTTGTTATAACAACTCGTATAACAATATCTATATTATATTATTATTAATGAGTTATTAAACTCATATAATAATATAATGAATTAATAATGTTTACAACAATTAATTCCTAACATGATTCATGAGGATTCATGTGGTGTCTCTCTATTCTTTATTTTATCTAGAAACACCCCAAATGGGTGGATTGGAATGGACATACACTTATAATTTAATTTACCAAGTTCAAACTCATTTTTGGTAAAATGGCATGTATATATCAAGAGAGCTTAAACCACCACTAGAGTGAGGATATGATAATTTTATATCAGATGAAACACCATCAATTTCCTTATCAAATACCCCAATTTGGAACTTTGGAGTGGATTACATTTTAAAATTATTGATCAAATATAAATGTATTTAATTTATGTTTCCTATACATATATGTATAATGTTTACTTGTATATTTATGTATGTACACATGCATAGATACATACATACATTCATGCATAAATACATATACATACACACACATGTATAAATATTTATATATGTGTGAATATTATGTATGTGAATGTATGTATATGTATGTATGTATACACACACACACACACACACACACACACACACACACACACACACACACACACACACACACACACACACACACACACACACACATACATACATACATAATATTCACACATATATAAATATTTATACATGTGTGTGTATGTATATGTATTTATGCATGAATGTATGTATGTATCTATGCATGTATAAATACATATACATACACACACATTTATAAAGATTTATATGTGTGAATATTATGTATGTAATGATCAACGTATGAGATATTTGGTAAAAGGAGGGTTTTGGTAGGGTCCATGCCCTATTAGAACAAGGATATGCAATCCGGATAATTCCATAAAAATTTAAAGAGTAAAAAAATACCAAACATAAAAAAACAGTCCGAAAGAAATCAAAAACCAACACAAAAATAGTCAAAGGACATAGAAAAACCAACACAACACCAACAAGAAGGAAAATAGAGTGCCAAAACAAAATAAAACCAAAATTCAGTCGTCCCCCACATAAAGTACAAATCTCACTGCTGAGAATAGTCCAACTTAACTTCTCTATCCTGAAGATTATACCTACAATCCTTGAAACCATGGTAACCATTTAGGACCAAGATGTTAGGAATATTCTTGTTTATTACTCTTATTGGCGAGTTTTTCGTATTGATTAGTTTTTTTTTATTTTGCTTATGTATGGTTACGTGAGTAATAACAACTCACATAATAATAGTTATAGATCCACTATTTTAGCATTTAACTCCTTATTCTAAGGAGATGTAGTACCTATTTATTTGTATTATGTTTTATGAAAATAATATACAAATTTTTTCTATGTGAATCTTCTCTTACAACTTCATATAGTATCAAAGTGAGTTATAAATGTGCATTATTAAATTGGAGATTTGAGGTCTTAAAGGGAAGTTCAAATATATCTTTCCCCTACTCATGAAATATTATTATTTTAACAAGATTTGTATATTATGACTATGTTTCTTGAGTTTTAAGTATTATGTTAGAATAGATCTTGACTGTGAATGCTTCGATTAAAATATTTGGCATATTGAATTCCTTGAATCATTTTTTGTTTCATGCAGATCTATATTTTCCAACGGTTTTATACTTGATTTCATTGAAATTTCTGGATGGTTTTTACTCTAAAATGTATTCACCTGGATAGGTTGATGGGCCCCTATTCATGGATGATTTAGTTCCCACAATCAATGTTGAGTAACGACACCATGTGAAGGCTATGGAGAGGTATGTTGCTTGGTTGAAATGGTGTTTTTCCCATGTTCATACTAAGGGGGGAATGTTAGGAATATTTTTGTTTATTACTCACATGAGTGAGTTTGTTATATTGAGTATTTTTCTTTTCATCTATGTATTGTTACATGAGTTATAAAAACTCACATAACAATAGTTATAGATCCACTATTTTAGCACTTAACTCCTTCTTCTAAGGAGATGTAGTGCCTATATATTTGCACTATGTTTTCTCAAATGTAATACACTAAAATTATTATTTATGTGTTCATTTTTATGTGTGACTTTGTTCTTACCACTTCACAAGATTCCCTTCTCGATAAACATCTCAAATTTGAAATTTTCTTCTCTCAAATATTGAGGCATTTATGATATCAAGAGGTGCATTGGCATTCCCTATACAATGGTGTAGGGTCTCATACCTCATGCCCATGTTTACGAACAAGTCAACCACATGATTTACTTATTTAAAATTGTTGGAGATATCAAAATTTGAGAAATTCCTTAAGATGGGAGTAGAGTCTTCAATGATTTTATTGATGGTCCATCTTGAGGGGGACTTTCTTTGAAGGTAATTTATGATATTCATAGAATCCCCTTCAAACCAATGATTAGAGATGTTCAACATTTTTGCAATTTGTATACCCCAAATGGTTGTTAATGCCTCAAGATAATGATTAGTTCGCATCCCCATGTTCCCCATGTAAGATGCAATGAGATCACCTTTATCATTCCTTATGAATCCTCCCGCAGATCTTCCTAGGTTTCCCTTTGCAGAACCATTGAAATTTATCTTATAACATCCTTTTTAGGGATGTTTTAAAAAATTCTTTCTTCTAGAAATATTAGAATTATTTTGTTTAAGGTCTTGAGCTAGGTGTAAGTTCCATTTTCTAAGGAAACTAATGCCCGAATATTTCAGACTTCTTGTTGTCTTTGATGGCAGATTTGAAGTGTTTAGTTATGAACAATATCAAATGTTTGAATACCATTTCCACCTATAACACTTTCCCTTCAAAAATGATTTTGTTCCTTTCTTTCCATATTGCCCAAATAGTGTATGGGAGAGTAAAATCCCATAGTAGTATGAATGAGACATTTTTCTTTATAAGACCAATTATTCTTTAGATCATTCACCGACTAAAGGAGGACCCATTTCAAGCCAATTTTTTCTAGAATCAGACCCCATAAAGAGAAAGAAAACTTACAATGAATGAAGAGGTGGTCAACAATTTCTTCATCTTTTTTACAAAGGGTGCATTTTTTTGTTGAGAATATGCCCTTTTTTTCTTATGTTTTCAGTTGTGAGGATCTTTTTCTGAACTATAAGACACCAGAAGTTATTTTAGGATTCATCTTTTTACACTAGACTTTCTTCCATAAGTGATGAGAATTTGGTATCTGATTTTGACTATTATATCCAGAGAGGACACTATATTTTACATCTCCCAAATCCTCCTAGATTAAATCATCAACAACATTTTTACTAGGAATATATATGTTTGCAATCTTTTATTGGATTAAATTCTATTTTTCTCTCTCCATGTCATTTCTTTCCTCAAGAGACAATCTTTTCCAAGTTTATATATATTTATGTATATATACCCACATATATATCTATGTATGTATCTATACATATATACAGACATATACATACATGTATATAGATGTCTGTGTGAGAGTGTGTGTTTGTGTGTGTGTACACACATGTAAACATATACATACACATACACATACACATATGAATATGCATATGCATATGAATATGCATCCACATCCACATCCCCACACACATTTATACATACATACATACATACATACATAAGTGTGTGTGTGTGTGTGTGTGTGTCTGTGTGCATATACATGCATGCATACATACACAAATGTATACATGTACATGTGTGTGGTTTATAAAATGTGTTATTCGTAGATAATAATACAAAATTTTCTCCCCCTTTGAAGCTACTTTTCATGGGATTGGTTTTTCCAAAATAATTTGTATTGTTCTTAATATTAGGCATATCATGGCTTACTTCAAAATAATAATAATTTTGATACACACACATACACATACACATACACATACACATACACATACACATACACATACACATACGCATACGCATACGCATACGCATACGCATACGCATACGCATACGCATACACATACACATGCACATGCACATGCACATGCAAATGTACATGCACATGCACAAAACACAACACACATGCACGTGTGTGCGCGCATGTGTGTAAGGGCACATGTATTCTTTCCTATGTATACATGCATACACACATATGTATATATGTATATATGTATATGTATATTTGAATAATTAATCAAATGTGTTATTAGTAAATAATAACATAAGATTTTCTCCCCCTCCAAGACTATTTCTCATGTGCTCATTTTTGTTTATAAGTTATATTAGTATTAATGGTAGGCATAAGCTACCTTCGTTGGAAATATATATTTTGATCTAGGTTTACCTATTTAAATCAAAGAAAACTTTATATAATTTTGAAACATCAAATTATATTAATAGGAAAGGGACCCTTACAATACTTCTTTAACTATGAAAAAGACGTGAAATAAATTAAATAAAAGGATATATCTATTATTTAATTATTGAAAATAATAATAAAAAATCAATAAATTAAAATTGAAAAACATAGTTGAAGAGTATGTTTGGGTGAAAGGATACATGGATAAGGAATGAAGGAAGTGGGTACTAAGGGAAGGTGGTATTTTAAAGGGAGATGATATGTGTAGGCCTAAAAGGCATAGAGATACATTAAATCATAATGATATGGGATTCTCATTAAGTTTTCTTATTTATGTCACCGTAGTAGTGAACAAAGAGCTTGATTTGGAATTAAACCATATATGTCATGAAATAGTGTCACCTCTATAAGCTCCTTCCCACCTTGTGCTTTATGTGAGAAAAAAAATCAAATCACTACTCAAAGTTTTCTTTTTAGTGGGATTTATGGTGAGTAAGTTGGGCATGTAGTTTGGTAAGAGTTCCTTGTCCTTTCATAGTGATAGGAGAATTATAAATTTTTTCCTTTATGCAAATGAATGGAAGGTAATTATTTAGAGGTCCTTTAAGTTAGTCCTAGCTAGGACCTTAATCCATTTCTAGGACTGTCAAACCCCCTTCCTTTTTTACTCATGTGCACTCAACAATAGACTATGTGAATATTTAAAGCCAATATGTGAATATTCCATGAGTTATGTTAGCTTATTAACTCAAAAACAAATTAGCTCGAGATCTATGGGGATATTTCTAGTCTAAATATGAACACATATCTGTTGGTTGGATATTTTGTCACGCAAAAATATGAGGTTCAACCACGGTACATAGGATTGAATCCCTCCTCAAAGACAGGTGAGGCTGCCTGTTTATTACTAATCTAAAACACAACAGAAATGATACGTACATTATTTACACTAATCTAACCATTGGGGTTGGGATAGAATCCCATAATCCATATCCACAATAGATGGAAATATTGCTTCTTTCGAAGTAAAATGGATTAGAAAGAATACACAATGGAAAGGAAATGATGGGAATGTATTTTCTTTCGAGCAAACACAGATCACGAAATAATCATACGAGTTCTAGATAACAAATGTAATGTAATGTTTGAAACGATTTAAAATGATTGAGAATGCTAAACAAAGAATAGCTTAAGATCCTGAACGTAAGAACAATATCTTAAGAGAGATGAATCTCACAACACAAAGTTTGTAAAAATAACATCGATTTCTATTCCTTGAATGATTGAAAGAAAACACAAAGTTCTTCTTCTTCACAATAGTTCTCAATATTCCAAAAATATCAACCCTTTGGAATGCATAAGCATCCCTTATTTATAATAAAAGAGTAGAGAGAAAATAGGATAAACCCTAGGAAATAGTCTTTAACAAGAGTTCTATTTTCACTTGACTCTCACGCAGGAGACCAAGTCAAAATTTTCTTCCTATGTGATGAAACAGAAATGAAAAAGACATGTCGATTTCAAGATTGAAATGACATGTTGCATTGTGCCTAGTCTGAATCATCATCTTTCTCTTCTTCCAAAAAATCCTGCTTGTTCTAAAATTGTTGGAATTTTCAAATTATACCTTGCATTTCATTCTCATCAGGTGTGGTGGAATGATCACTTAGAACTTCACATGTTTCCTGAGTATCACTAGCATTGTCAGGAAGATTTTTCAATTTCTTGTTGAGTTTCCCCGGGGTCTCCAAAGAATGCTCAATTTTTACAAACCTATCAATGACTTCCATACCGAATCCGTAAGTTGGTTCATGCTGAATTGATTCTTGGATCTATTCGTAAATATCATCAACAGGTAGGATACCTGAGCCTTCACTCAACACTTTCACACAGATTTTGACCAGCTCTTCTTCTAGGTCATTCTTACCATTGACCAATTGGTCTCTTGATTCTCTCAGTTTACTGCAAGCTTCGTTGAGAATCTTTATTCTGAATCTGATGGCTTTGGTCAGCTGGAAATGTTTATCTGCATGTGGGATGATGCCCTCTTCAACCAAGATGTGGGATGGAATTTGTTTCAGCGTTTGGAGAGCTTCTGAAAGTCAACTCCAGGTTCTCTGATTTCTGAAGAAAACTCATCATCCATTTTTCTCCATATTTCTTTATATCTTCCAAAGATTGATAGACTTCCACAGTATCTTAGATTACTTCTTTTCCTTGCAGGAGCAGCCTTTGGGTCCATTCATCGCCACTCTCCCCTTTTCGTTAATCTTTTCAATCATGGGTACCGATGAGAAATCAACCCGATAGGAGTAGAGGATAATGGTGCTGACTCAGGGGGCTTTGAGAGCTTAAGTAATACTTCAATCAACTGCTCCACTTTCTCTTTAAGCTCATCCCTACTTTCCTTTGTTTCTTTTAACTTCTAACATAGCACGTTCATAGCATCTCGTGCATCTTGTTGTGCTCCTTCTGTCGTCACCTTCCCTAGATCGACCCTGGTTATCTAATAGTCAGAGGCCACTATGTCCTCTTTGGTCTTGTCAGTTGTGGGAGTGGCGATCTCTACAAACTTGTGCCCTGAAGCATCCACTAAAACCCTTGAAACTATTTTGGGTTTCTTGGCTGATTTAGCAGTAGAAGCCCTGAGTGAACTGAAGTCAAAGGCTGGTATGGGAACTACCACCTTCCTTTTCCTCAGAGTTTGATCAAGCAACCATTGAGGTGTGCTAGAGGAAGTTTCTACTATTGTAGGGGTTTGGGTCACACTTGCAGGTGGAGGAAGACTTATTGGTGGAGTGGGAATAGCCACAAGTGTGGTAGTGGATTCAGTGAAAAGAGGTGTAGAAGGAGGAGGCATATCTATAGTCACTTTAGTTCCAATAGAGAGAGGTGAGAGTCCAGAGAAAATTTTGGCCATGGCTGATGAAGAAGATGGAGAAAGAGGAGGTGGAAGTGGTTGTGAAGGAGGAGGTGCAAGTGGTTGTGAAGGAGGAGGTACAACTCCTGAAGCCAAAGCTTGGGAAGTGAGGGATAAACTTACTTCTGTTGGGCAATCAGAAAATGGTGAAATCAGAGGTTGACTCACCTCTACCTCCAAAGATATTTCCCCAATTTCTAGTGGTGTTGGTGATTCTGGTACATTCACCATTTCAAATGGAGTGGAAATTGAAGGGGCTTCTTATTCTCCTCCCTTCTTGACAAATTTGACCTTTATAGGCCTCTTAGAAGAGCTCTTGTCCTTTTCCTTTTTGGAGGGTCCCGCTTCCAAATCAACCAAATTTGAAAAACTATCTTCTTTGTAACTCATTCCCCAAGAGGTGAGCCATGCCTTAGTGCATGTGAGAATCGAAGCTGATCTATCTGTAATAGAAGCTTTTTCACCGATAGACCAATCAATAGCTGGGAAAATGTATTGATCCTCATTCAGTCCATCATATGAAGGATTTAGAACACTTTCATTATCACCAGTACCTTCTGGGATGTCAGCGAGATCTAGTGTCTGAATTTCTTCAAGTGTTAATCTGCTATGATCCTTTCTACGGACAACAACTTCATCACAAAGATCAACCCAAATGTCTTCTATGCTAGGCACGTGTAGGTACAGGGTTCCATATGACTTAAGAAATCCTTGAAAGTCAAACTCATCTCTAGGCTTCATGTGCTTCTTTAACTTTTCCTGTAGCTCATGAACTACATTCTTGGCTTTTATGACCATTGAGAAGGTATACCTTCCAATAGAAATTAGGAAGAATACAACGGCCTTGTGCTTACTCTGTTGGAACTTGTGAAAATCCAACAATTTCCTGACCAACTCCATCATGACCAGCTTGTCTCCTGGATATCTGGGCAATCGGAAGGGATCACCCAAGTACATGATCACTCAAAGATACATGAACTTCTATAATTAGAAGAAGACACAACCCCATTTTGAAACTTCAGCCCATGCCTCATAAGAGACTCTTGTTTTCCTCAGTTCGGGGTTCATCCTGTAGATGTTCTCGTAAAAGAAAGCATCATTTACTCTTCCGAATTGGTCCGCAGACCCCTTATTTGTTAGCTGAGGAAAATATTGATAAATGTGTTCAGTCTGCCTTGTTCCCCTTTGTGTCCAATCTAGGATAATTCCTCATACCAGCTGCTACAAAAGTGACATATGAGGACATATAAAATTTTCCTGTAGACAAAACCATTTTCATCTGGGAGTCTATTTTTTCATTGATAAGACTACCCCAATCAATCCCCCTGTTGATTCTTTTTAATGATGACCATGAATTGGTACATCCATCCTTGGAAAACATTCGACTCAGGAAATCCAAAAACCCGGCTTAAAAAAGTAATGATATCATTGATCTCTTGAATGAAATCACTTCTAGGAACAAATCTTGGAAACCTAGAGACAACCGGCTTAGCTTTGATTAGGAACTTCTTATTGACATGTTTAATATAGTCTTCTTGGTATTTGTCCCAGGCTTTCTAGGCTAACTTGAGATCTACGTCTCCATACTCCTCGAAGTTAGGAAATTTGAGGAGGTCATCGAAGTAACCTCCGTCCAACTTGACTATAAATTCTCCCTCCTGATTTCTCACTGAATGAGAAGTAGAGTCATAATTCGAAGCACATGCCAAGATGAACTCAGGGAATTGAGTAGACAGGGGGAATCCTGCTGCAAGAGGGAGGCCACTGCCGACTATTGATCTCATCCAGGGGGTTTGGGAAGAACTCTTGACTCTATTACAAAAATATTCCATGTCTACATTTCCGAGTTCTATATCCCAGATTTCATAATTACAATAAATGTAGGAAGGAGATTCCACCTTCCTAAATTTTTACTTCATCTTCCCTGATTTATCCTAACTTATCCTATGATAAATTAGGATCCGACATGAGGAGTCTTGCAAGAGGAATGCCTTGATCACTTCTGGTTTGAACACTAGGGTTTGAAAACTTGTTGAACAACCCCACAGACCCGATGCACTACAAATTTTGTCAGAGGTTAGGCTTTTTCAGACACTATGCAAAACCTGATGCACTAGAAAGAATTGGCAGAAGATATTATATGTTGGACACCTGTAGAAACCCGCCACACTGCAGAAAGTGGAAGATGTTAGACACCCAGCAGACCTGACACAAAGGAAAATTGATGTCGGAAGATGTTAAATGTATGGAAAGACTCAAGACCTGACACACTGCGGAACTTATAAATTGTAAAACACCCTGCAAAACCCAAAAATAAGGGATCAGGTTTTTGAGATGTCCAGACATGAAAATTTCCTACCATTTCAACAATTTGGATTTTTGTCTTCTTCTTCTCTTCTTTTTAAAATACAAAATTCATATTCTCAGGAATATAATAGACAAACACCCTAAGGGTGAACTTTTAAACAATGATTTTTATTGGAATATCACTCAAAAGAAGAAGAAAAACCCAAAACCTTAAACCTAAAAAGAAAAAACAGGAAAGGAAGGAGAATATGTAAAGACCATCATAAAAACATTTCGACAAAACATCGCAAGCAAAATGCAGAGTAAACACCTTCAGAAAATTAATTGAAAATGGATCGTGTAATCAAGCACAAGATCAAATCAGGTTCAGAAACTAATAGATCACACAGGAGAATGATCCACGTAACCAAAATCACAAAAAGTAAAAATGACGTGTAAATCCAGCTATTTATAAAGACCCTGCATTTATTACATCTCACTTGACACGTGTGCCAACTACCCTACAACTCGGCATGAATGCCATGTCATCATGTTTGGATTGTCCAGAAACCCAACACAAAGCATGATATGTTGAGATGCTTGAAGGTTCCACAAACCCGACACAAGGGAGTTGATATGTCGAGATGCTTGAAGGTTCCGCAAACCTGACACAAGGGAGTTGAATCAGGTTTTGGGTTTTGGAAGTCATGTGACATGAAACATGTTTTTGATCACGCATCTTCTGATGCTCAAGAGTTCCAAAAACCTGACACAAGGGAGTTGAATCAGGTTTATGGTTTCAGGAAACAATGAGCATCTTGCATGTGAATAACCTGTTTGCATGTTGTTGAAACCTAAAAACCCGAAATACTCTTCAAATGGGTATTTTAGTAAATTGTTTAGAAAATTTCTATGGTTATCTTCATTTTAGATGGAATCACTAAAATGGGATAACAATATCTCATTCAAAATTAAAAAGATATACCATAAACATCCTTTATTAAAACTAATATTATTGGATGATGTTCTTTAGATATGACTATACACATGTAAAGACCATATATCAGTCACCATAGAATCCCACCTTGTGATTTATGTGAGAAAAAAATAATTAAATCACTACTCAAAGTTTTCCTTCTAGTGGGATTTATGGCAAGTAAGTTGGGCATGTAGTTTGGTAGGATTTTCTTGTCCTTTCGTAGTGATAGGAGAATTATGTATTTGTGCCTTTATGAAACATGAATGGAAGGTCAATATTTGGAGGTCCTTCAAGTTATTCCTAGCCATGACCTTAATCCATTTCTAGTATTTTCAAACCCCCTTGCTTTCTTACTCATGTGCACTCAATAATAGACTATGTGAAATTTTAAAGCCAATATGTGACTATTCCATGAGTTATGTTAGTTGATTAACTCAAAAACAAATTAGATCGACCTATATTGGGAGATTTATAGTCTAAATATGAACACATCTCTCATTTGAAATGAAAAAAACGTACCATGAACCTCATTTATTAAAAAATAATATTATTGGCTGATGTTCTTTGGATATGACTATACACATGGAGAGACCATATATTGGTCACCATATAATCTTGTATGGAGTGCATAACTCAAGAAAATGATACATGTTTCAAAATGATGTCATCCCCACATGTGAAAGATATGAAATGGTTTTAGAAGTATAAAAAACCAACTTAAATTGTTTATCAACCTCTAATATAACCTAAAAACAATCTCTATATAATCCAAACAAGGCCAAAGAAGACTAGTGATTAAGCTAGTGCAATTACTTGTGTATTTGATGATCAAATTATGCACTATATGTACAAATGAACTTCAAAATAAGATTTTTAATCTTGTCAATTTTAGGTTCGAATACATGGAATAAAAAATTTTCAAAAACACTTGTAGGAATTGGAATAATGGTGTTTTATGGTGCCATTCTTTGGGCCATTCTTTTATTAACATAAGAGGCTAAAATTTTCCACTTATAACTCTTCCAAAGAAATTTTGATAAGGTTTGGGCCTCTACTGGGTACTCTGTGAGTCTTATTTATATTTGTTTGAAAGAACTTTATGACATCTACAACGCAACTGCTCTCTATGTGCTTACAATCATCTACATGAAGCTCAAAAGTTTCATTGGTGTTTCATAAGACCTATCTTATATTGCACTATTTCCTTACAAGAACATTCAAAAAAATTGTCTCTCGAAATCCTTTCTTCTCTTCCCCAATCATGCTAACCCCAAAATGGCCAACTCATCCTCCTTTATTGTTGTGCACCCTGTTGTTTTTCTGCCTCTCTCTCCTTATTCAAATTTACCTTTAGGATGGCTTGCTACTTCTAGAATATTCCCTCGCTCTAATTCAAAATCAAATTGATCTCCTTTAATGCTCTGACCTACCACACCTCTACTCATGCCACTTCAATCAATCCATTGGCTTTCCTTACCATCCATCCTTGTCAGCATCCCTGTCAGATAGATTTTGACATCATTTTTTATTTATACTAACTCCATCTTAGTGTGCACTCATTTTATGGTGCTCTTTGCCACACCTTTGTCTTATTTTTTTATGGATCCTTTTCCTGAGTTTTGCCTTCATCATTCTTATACACATTATTCATGAGTTTTTGGTCTCTTAAAAATATGTGCATCCTTCACAACTTCTCCCTGTGCATTCCTTCTCTCATGCATCATCCTCCTTCATTCAAAAATTTCATGCATTCCTTCTTTATTTTATCTTCTTTTATTATATTTTACACTTCCACATGACTTCTAATCATTATGTGCATAGTGATTTCCTCTTCATTCCTTTCCCATGCATTCTTTTATGAACCCATACTTAGCCAAAACTGTGTAGGATTGCACTAGACCTTGGATGATCCTACATCAAACACCTGAGTTACTTTAAACTTGAGGTCATTGTTAAGTAGACTGAGTGAGTGGTAGAAAAACCCTTAAAACTATCAAGGAAAATAGTTTGGGTTTCTTCATCCTCTGAACCTATTTCTAGCCATGACACTTCTTCCAGAATCTCTTCCATTCCTTCATAACCTCCTTATAACTTCTTTGCACTATCTCACATACCCTTGTGATATTTTCCCAACCATAGCATGGCATCATCCTTTAAATAGATCTCGCTACTTGATCCTTTGAGAGTCTCTTCTCACCATTATTCTTCCATGCAATTCATTTATTTCCTTGAACCTTCCTCCTCTTAAGGCTTCTCCCACGAGTATTCTTCTTTGTGAGTCTCCACTCGCTTCTAACTATATACTACGCAAGTAGTTGTTCACCATCGTTCATCTGAATTTTCCTAAATCCTTTAGGATATTTCTCTTCTATTGCCCACTTCTTCTCTAGGATTTCCTCTTTTGGCATTGTGTGACCAAAAATCAACATGTGACATTCTTCACACCCGACCTCTTGAGGTCATGCGGAGACAACCGATGTAGAATGAATGTGAATGTGAGTGTGGTGAAGGGGATCAAAATAATTAGGAAATCTGATATCTTCAACACGCAATATCAGGATCTATGAATCTAAGGAAAAGAACGCTCTCCTAATTTGAAGTGGTGTGATGGCTTGGTTTGAGATAATAGCTGCTCGGAGACTCTAATCAATGTTGAGATCTACCAAGATTTTGTTTGTTGGTTGTTGAACATGTTAAAAATGACTTGCAAGTGCCTCGTATAGATTTCAAGACAAGGTCATGGAAGTAAAACGAGAGACGTGGTAGAGCCATAGAGATTTACGGGTGATTTTATGGTCTAGTCCAGACATTCTTAGCATGATCAGATGCTATGTTCAGTAGGGAAAGTTGTGTGATAATGTCTGGTGTAAGTGGTGAAGATATGAATACTAATGTATGTAATCTAGTGTCAATGTCTAACTAGTTATCTAGCCTGTTGGGTTGTGGGACTTGAGGATCACAACCAAAGACTTGTGGAGGTTGTGGCCCTTATATGCTCATGTGCATAATCAAACCCTATTTCTAGGAGCAGTCCAATAATCGTAGGATTGATTATCAGTGATGTTTAGCGTATTTAGTTCTATTTTCTCAACAAAAGTTACAGGTATGCGTAAGAATGTCAAATGTACATTGGTATCAATGTTACTTATCAATTCTAGCCCGTTGGGTCATGGGACTAAAGGATCACAATTTTATTTCTTTTCTTGTTGTGGAATTCTGATAGTCATACAGAATGAGGTAAAATGGTTTTGATAAGAAAACTAATTATTGAAGGAAATATAATCTATGTTTTTAGAGTTTTCACAATATATCAGATCAAAGCAATAAAAGAAAACTAATCTAATATTTTTGATATTTTATAATTTTTAAACAATGCATTTTAATCTAATAAATAAACTAAAGACAAGTAATCATCTGGATGTAGCTGGTTACTTGTGTGAATGTGTGAATCTAATCTAAAATAAATAAATTAATGCAATCAAACACCCTTCAAACACTATCTCAGAGATGAAGAACAAATAATGACCCTTAAAGGGCTATTGTCCCCCAAAACTTCCCTGGTAATGTTAAAGAGAAAACATCCTAATGATTTTACCTACTTATGATTTCCTAACCTATTGAAATGAAGTATTTTATACTCTATTCGATATGTAATTGAAACTAGTGATTTGAAATTGACAATTTAACAAATAAAACAAACAAACACACAATTCCAACCTAGACAAGCAAGAGTTTTGGAAAATCTGGTTGTATATGTATTTGTCCCCTCAGTATGTTCCTTTGTTTCTCTGAGTGTTCATATGAGTCCAACGGATTGGGAATGCTACAAAAATAGTAGGAGGATGGAACTTGAGCAATGAAAGCTTGAAGGCAATCCAGATGTAGTGCAAGTAGAAGAGAGATAGCACATGAGATCTAAGCTTGGTTATGCATTTCCTAGAAAGATTATGGAAGAAATATAATGTAAGATACACAAACATTCTTAGTCCTTTTTCTTGAATACAAGCATGGAATATATAGGAATTAAGGATTGGATGTGCCTTCATTCACAAGCTAAGAAGAAGCAGCTCCAACTAACTAAAGCACATGAAAAAATAGAAGAGGGAAGAAGATCCAAGAAATCAAAACTATTTTTAGCTAATTTGGCCCACGGATGCATGCTAAAAGTGAAGTTAAGTGAATCTTCACATGTCAAAACATGCATGAAGGAATTTGGAAAATTCGTTCAGGACCGCCGCCCTGTTTTGGGCGGTGATTTCAAAACCACCACCTAGGCAGAGCAGAGGTCCTGACACTAAAGGCTAAAACATGTGCAGAAAGAGGAAGAAAACTGGAAAAATCATGCGAAGGATAAGTAAAGACGTCTAGGACAAAAATATACACTGCAAATGGGATTTGGAGCTTGAACACCTTCTTGAAAGGACTTGAACCATCATTGGGGACTTTTGTAACCATTTTGTGATAATGTAGCACATACAATTTTGGGTGCGTACATATTTCCCCCTCATAGAAGAGTCTTAGCCATGAAAATTCGTAAAATGTAGAGTCTGAGTATGGAATTCATGAAAAGGGGAGTTAGTAGTTATACCTAACATGCTCATGTGTCAAAATGTCTCCGCCCAAACTCACGCTACCTACAAGAGAAAAATAAGACTCAAGTGTAGATATATAAAATATTGAAAAATAAACACTAAATCAAAACAAGAAAAGGACTTATCATTTTTACCAGGACATAAAGATATACCTGCACCAACACTCTAGCCTTGTGAAAACATACACTCAAAATGAGGTTAAAAATAACATATATGTATCAAAATGAACTCACTTTTCAATTCATCTGTGCATTCTTGATTTCTTAAATTTGGAGCTCTGGATTCACAATGACCATTTCTAATGAGAGTATAGCCAAAACAACCTTTATGGGATAGTGATCATGCCTCCACATGTGGGAGATCAACCGTTAAGGTTGGTTATTTTAACTTTTGTCTTTTCATACCTAAAATGTAAAAATGGTGAAAAGTTCACCAAGGGGGATTATTTTTAAATTTTTTGGACTTAAATGAGTCTCTAGGAGGGGCATAGGGAATTCTTTTATTTTTTTGGAAATGGTGTTTTTTTGCACTTTTGAGAAATGTTTAGGGTTAAGGGCACATTTGGAAAAATTGGCTCAGGACCTCCACCTAAAGTAGGGGGCAGTCTCAAGACCGCCACCGTGCTTGGGCGGCGGTTATGAACATAATGATCAAAACATACACTAACTTATATTTTTTTGGATTTTACATGTTTTATCATGTTTTTGGTGAGCTTGTCTTCTTTTATATGTTAATAAATTTATATTTTCTCATGTTTTGATGAATGCACAAGGAGGAATAAATCCGTTGGAGTTGAGAGAAGGAGTGTGCTTGGCTCCTAGGGATTCTAGATCAGCTAACTCAGGACAAAAGGGATATTCTATAGAGGGAAGGTATTTGGAGGATTTCATGGGTGCCCCATGTTGCCCCTACTAGTCACATATTGTGTGAATTATTGTCCTATTGGGACACAAATAAAAACACTTTTTGGTTTCTAGGTGTTAGGGGTGAGTGGACCATTACTCTAGAGGATGTATACCAAATCCTTAGGCTCCTAATTCTTGGGAGGAGACTTACTTTAGAGATAACAGGATCTAGAGCCATGACGACATAATGGGCCACATATATGGGAGATTCCATTGTCTCATATGGTTCAAAGAAGGGGATGAAAGTCTAGTCCATTTCTACTGCTCCTATTCCAATCATTTTGAGAGCCATTATGGGTATCTTGTCCTCACGATTGATTGGGGACAAGGGAGGTGACACTCTTCTCTACTACTATGCTCCTATTATCACACAGATTAAGGGACATGGTTGTACGTAAGCCTGAGGAGCAGAAATCCTAGGGACTACCTATCATGACTTATATAGGGTAGTCTAATTACAAGGGCAGTCACTGAGCCACCCCACTCTTGTTATTAGCTAGGTATATGAGCATATCACACCCTATGGAAGGGGAGTACATGTATTAGATCTAGGGGTTGTCTGGGCAGTGAGGTAGACAACTATGTCAGTTCTTAGAATACCTCATCAGTTAGTGGCTTCTCTTACTAGGGAAAACATGGTTACCACTCCCTATCAGGATATGGAAAGGTTATGGGGATAGGAGGTGACCACGGTGGTAGCTTGTTCTACAACATGCCAAATAGTTTACAGGGTCGGGAGAGTCGCAATTCATCTATTTTATCAGGTTTGTTAGTAGTTTTTTCCTAGCATATGCTGACATACTTCCCCCAATGGTTTCAGTCTATAGGACCATTTAGGAGGCCTAGAGGAGATCGCAACTAGATAGTGGTTACCCCAGGTGTGCCTATTACAGTTAGGTACATTGTCCATACTCGACAGGAAGCTGATTCCCTTTGAGAAAATTTACTCTTGATTGTGGCCGCTCCTGCTCACAATGGAGAGGAGGACGATCCTATTAGTGTAGAATTCAATTTTTTGGAGTATACATGAGACAAGCCCGAGGAGGAGTCATTTAGAGAGGAGAATTCACAAGAGGGTGAGGGGGGTGATGTCGAGACTGGAAAGGTAGCCCATATAGCAGAGGAGAGCGATCCCGAGTGGCATGAAACTAAGTAGATGCTGAGAGCCACACACAAGGAGGCTAGTGCAGAGAGAAAAATCCTGGTCTCAGAGGAGCCATTTCCTCTAGATGGGAAGGGGGATGATGAGTCTGTGATCAAAAAACATTTTTCCTTTAGCTTTGGGGAGGCCCCATAGCCACCAACAACATCAGAAATACTAGGCATTACCCTACCTCGATGCCTGGAGATCCGAGTATGTTTGATAATCTTCTCTCAACTTTTTTATCTTAAAACGTTAGTTTTGGTATTCTCTTTTGATTTGTGTTTTGTGGTTTTCTAAATTTTTATTTTCTTCTCCTTTCTCTACTTGTAACGACTACACAGGAGTGACGACAGCTTATCTGACGGGTTTACGTGGACACTTTGCTGATTCTCTCAGGTAAGAATCGAGCCAAGCTAACTAAAGACTTAGGTCAGTCACTAGCTGCCGGTAGACCCATGATGTGTTTGCTCCTATTTGGAGGAAAACGGGGGTGGTGACCTCCCTTTATACCCAAGTGGCTAGATATGATGTTGTTGAGCATCTGATGAGGCAGAGTCATTCTTGTAGTGAGACCACAGCCAGCAGCCGCTACCATGAGCATACACACCATTCGGTTCATTCCCAATGTCATTGTAGCCGTAACAAGAGCCCTGGCTGTGGCCATGCACCATTTGAGGGATACCATAGGGATCGACAGGCCATTGGGCCATTTATTTCTTTATTACCATTTTATCAGGCATTATACGATTTTTTTGCATATTTCGGGCTCATTGTGAGTGTTTTGACTATCCCTTAGCGCGTGATGGCATTATATACAAACTTGACACACTAGGATATATACAAAATTTTATTTTTCATTCGGTAATCCATTGTATCTAAGTTGACTTCCTTTTGGTTTATTTCTCATGTGTACTCTAGATGTTTAGAATTTCCATTTTTCTATGCTTTTCATAATGCATGCAGTGGATGTGAAATGATAACATAATGATTTATTTTTGTTTTTTATAATTCTGATATATGATAATGCGGACACATGTGATGTTGATCTTTATTTTCTTTAAGACATATTTGATATTTCATATTGTCTTGGAAAAATGTGGTGATACAATGATATGATAAGTAAATGTACTTTCCCCACTCCCAACTCCATACAACTAGTAGGATGCGAGGGCTCAACACCAAGAGCCAGAAAGGGCACAAGTAAATAAAAGAAATTGAACGGTAATGATGAGGGAAAGATAATGGTTTGACAAGACCAAATTGAGACACTACAACATCACCCTACTCAAGTTACTTCATAGCATATAATTTGATTTACTTTCTAGTTTATCTAGTCTCAGATCCATAGATGGCTACTTGATTGAAAAAATCTGGTTTTGAAGTTTTAAGCTCTTTTGGAATTTTGGACATCTAACTCACTTTGTTTTTTACTTATGATTTCACAACATTTGAATGAATTATTTGTAACTTTCAATTTTATCAAAGAGACCCCCTACACCTTGCCCCATGCTACTAGTAGGAAGCATGGACTCATCACCATGGAAAAGGAATAGGTGAGTAAGGGAATTTATCTCCTTTCCCAACCCTACATCACTAGTAAGAGATGTAGGCTCAACATCGAAGGTTGGTAGGGAAAATAAATGTGTAAAATAAACAATTTCTATGGATTTGCATTCGAATTACACATCTAGAAAAAGTTTTTAGTATGTTATTATTTACAAAGAGATATTTATGGGATAGATGTGGCACCATGAAGCTTCTAGAAAAGACTATAGGCAAAGACACCTAATATAGAAAGAGACTATAAGAAGAACCAAGTACGCAGGCCTTGGTATGATCATGGTCAAAACTTTGACTTATCCTATTTGAACTGATGAAATGATTCAAAAACAATTGATGGTACCATGAAAATTTGAAGAGATATGATTTGAATGTTTTGCCAATATTTTTCAGGATTTTTTAGGAGTTACTATAAGAATAAGTCCCTTGATCACAAATTTTATAGAATGAGATGACAAATGAAAATGCAATACAAATGTAGTAATGTACATATGAAAATGCTAATAGATCATGCACAATACCTCTTTAGGTGAAGCAAGTTCACAAATTAATTAAACTCATCACCCTCTAGTGTACACAGGTGAAATTCCCCATTTTTGTAGTATTCTACTACTCAATATAGACCCAACCACCTAGGTCTGAATTTTCTTTCCTCACTAGTACTTTTGTCTATTCAACCATCAAGTATTAAGACCAAATCTCCCTCATATATTTCATGCTCGTAAACCTTATTGTTATACTACCGAGCCATCTGGTCAGTGTAAAAATTGTGTTGTTGTTCAACGTTGAGTCTAATCTCATCAATAATTTCTAACTGAGAGAGCCACACTTCTCGATAGCCTTGTTCTCCCAAGATTCCTTTCAGGGAAATTAGGAGACTCAGTATCTCAACCTCAAGTGGTAAAATTACTTCCACACCAAAAACCAAATAAAATGGGGTTGCTCCTGTCAGTGTTCTAATAGATGTCTGATAGGCCCACAAGGCTAGGAAAAGCTTTAAATGCCAATCTCATTTGTTCTCCTTAATGGTCTTAAGGAGGATAGACTTTAATGGCTTATTCATAGCCTAATCCTATCCATTGGCCTGACGGTAATAAAGAGAATCCATGTGATGACTTATCTTGAACTTTGCACACAATTCATGCACCTTGTCATTTTTGAAAGACGTGCCATTATCTGAGCTAATGACTTGTGGGATCCCCTACCTACAAATAATCTGGTTTAAGATGAACTTAGCGATCATAGACTCGGGTATGGTGGTAAGAGACATGGCTTCTACCCACCTCGTAAAGTACTATGTGGCCATGAATTTCCCTATTAAATCTAGGCCCCACGTGGAAAAGGGCCATGGGGTTGCAATTGGTTACAAAGCTTGTGTGGGTATGTGGATCTCGTGGGAGAACACTTGACATTTGTGGCATATGCGCACAAACTCTACTGCGTCATGCTCTAGAGTGGGCCATAAATAGACCATTCGATGTATCTTTTGAGCAGTGGCGTAGCCGCCAAAGTGACCTCCACATACTCCACTATGTGATTCATAAATAATCTTTTCATATTCTTCTGCATCAACACATCTTAACAACATTCTATCAAAGGCTCTATGATAGAGTACTTGCTCCAAAATAGCGTACTTGGTGGAAATGACGTGTAGATGCCTTGTTTTTTGCAATGTTGTCCCTTCTGGATACATATGTTCCACTATAAAATTAATGATGTCGGTATACCATGGACACATAGAAATTATGTCATGTTTAACCTTTCCTTAATAAACTGGAAGGCGTTCTCACGCTTCTCTGACCAATCAAACTTCTTCCCTTTTCTTTGAAGGGAAGTAATAGGGTGAGAAATCTTGGAAAATTCTCTATAAAAACATGCGGTAATAACCTATTAAACCCATAAAATTCATGACCTTAGTGACTGATGTGGGCACTGGTGAATCAATAATAACATGTATCTTAAAGGGATCTATTGAGATACCCTCACCTGATATGATGTGTCCTAAGTATTGAATCTATGTCTAAAAGAAGCAACATTTTTTCAAATTCCCAAACAACTTCTGCTCTCTCAAAACTTGTATTACCTGTCTCAAATGCTCCTTGTGTTCTTCCTTGGAATGAGAATACATCAACATATCATCTAGGAACACTAAGACAAAGTGGTCTAAGAAGGTCCTGAATACTCCATTCATGAGGCTCATGAAGACAGCTGGGGCATTGGTCAAACCAAAAGGAATAACCATGAACTCATAATACCCATAATGTGTGCAGAAATTTTTCTTATGAATATCTGCATCTAATATGCACAAATGATGAAAACCTAAATTGAGATCGATTTTGGAGAACACCCTAGCTCCCCACATCTGATCAAATAACTCATCAATCGTAAGGAGCGAATAATTGTTCTTTATTGTGACTTTGTTGAGGTGCTTGAAGTCTACATAAATCCTAGGAGAACCATCCTTCTTCTTCACAAATATGATTGGCGCTCCCTAAGGAGATACACTAGGTGAATGAGAGCCTTCTCCAACAACTCCTCTAACTTGTATCTTGAGCTCATGAAGCTCTAGAGTCATCATCTGATAGGGTGCCCTAAAAATTAGTGTTGATCCTGACACTAAATAAATGGTGAAATCCACCTCTCTATGCTGGGTGGTAACCCTGGAAGCTCATCCTGGAAACACATCTACATACTCCCTCAAAACTGCATGATCATCTAAGGGTGAATGATCTGAGTGCTCTTTGATCAATCACTGATGGTGATAGCAAATAACTGACAACCTTTACGCATGCTCTGCTTGAGTTTCTTAGTCGAGATCATGCGTAAAGAGATAAGGCTCTACATCCCTAAAATCATAACTGCACTCCCAAAATCATCCTAACACTCAATGAACTTATTCCTGTAATCTAACTTGGCTCGATGAGCCTCGAGCCAATCCATACCTAAAACAACCTGATAGGATCCTAGAGGTATAACTCAGAGGTCAAGTGTAGTGGAGAAGACTCCCAAATCAAGTACGTAACTCTCCACATACGATTCCACGACAAGTTTGGCCCCAGAGGCCAACTCAAACTGCCAACTGTCTGGCTTGCCTAGCCACCACTAGCCTGCACTGGTCCACTACAGAAGGAGATATAAAATAATTTAAAGCATCTGAATTAAATAGTATTGAGACAAAAATACCCTTGATAGTACCTATCGTCTCTAATAACTGGTGGCCTGATGCTCATCCTTCAGGTTATCAACCACTTGCATATACACAATGGGAATGACATACATCACCCACATTCTGCACAGATCTAGGGGCTCTCTGCATATCCATGGTAGTGGGTTTGTGTGGACACATACACACATAGTGATCAGGGGACCCACAAATAAAACATCCTCCTATACCCCTCTGAGATGGGGTCCCTCCTGTACTCTGGTGAAATAATCCTGCCAGCCCAACCCTAGCAGACTGCTGCGTACGAGATGGCTGTACTTTTGCTGAGTACCCTGTCTCCTATCCCTGGCTCCACCAAAACCTCCTCTAGTACCACCTCTCTATAAGCTCTGAGTCTGTCTAGCCCTCTACTGTTGGTGGCCCTGATGTTGTGTCTACTACTGTGGATGTTGTGGAGCCCTCATACTACTGGAGGAGGCCATAATCCTCCTCTAGGGGGTGGTGTTGTGCCTCATGACCTTCGTCTGAAAGGCCTTCATCTTCTCCTGAAATTTTCTCTTGTTCCTATCTCTGTTCTTATGTGTTCCATGTGTTCCTGTTCTCCTAATCAGCTAAGTAGGCCTTCTCAATGACCTTCTCAAGTGTGGGAGGAGATAGCATCCTAACTGCTCCTGCTATGTCTGCATTCAGGCCCTGAATAAACCTGTTAACTTGTAATTTTTCATCTTGCACAGGTAGTCCACATACTACAAAAGATCCAGGAACCTACTCTCATATTATGCCACTATGCCAGAGCCCTATCGTAAGTCATGAAACTCATCAATCCTCTTCTTGCATGAAATGCTCTGACATATAGTGAGCCCTAAAATGCTCCTTGAACAACTCCTAAGTCACTGTATCTCAAGTCAAATGGAGCTTCTGCTCCTCATTCCTCCACAAAATGCCTGCTACATCTCAAAGGAGGTGTATGACGAACCTGGATTTGACATATCTCTCATAAGAGTGCAAGCCAAAACAACTATCAAGGTTGAGGATCCATGACTCAGCCCCAAAGCCATCCATAGTGCCAGTGTAAGTAGGTGGCTGCAAGGGAAGAAGATATCTAATTGCAATGCTTATATCACGATCCTGGCGCTGTTTTCCAATAGGTGAATGGGGTCACCTATCCCCAAATGGTCCCTCAAAGCTATGTGAATGGATATAACAGTGTGAGGCCACCCTCTCGCGGTGAATGGAAGGTTTACATGACCTCTCCCACCTCAAGGTATCATGCTCTGGTGGCTCCGAGTGTGCATCCTCACCTATCATCTCCTCGTCTCCTGACTGGATATCCTCCTCTCTCATCTCATGCGGTGGTGGAAGGCGCTGATGTCAAATGCCTACCAGCTACTGAAGAGCCTTAAAATCTGAGTTCTGAACTCAAGTGCCTGCGGCTCAGGTGTAGGTGATCTACGTCCCAAGTCCCTAATGGATCTACCTCTCATAGGTGTCATCTTGTGTATGAAGTAAGAAAATGGATTATTAAGTTGTAAAAGGTTGTGGAAACATTTTAGTTCTTTTTGTTTAATGTTATTAAAACATTATTAACGAATTAATTATTTACCTAAAGAGTCCGCGTGTGCGAACCATCACTCTGATACCAAATGTAATGCCCCTCCTCGAGATATAGGAAACCACACCAAAAAGGTAGTTAAAAATTTGGGTAATGTTTAAAAGTAAACAAATACTATTACTATACTTTTCCCGATCCCCATTAATAATTATTTTATATTAATTGATTTACCCAAAAATTAACCACTAGTCCAATTCCAACTTTAATTATTTATTTCTACTAAAAATTTTCTAGGGTCACCATAGATAGTCTACACACCCCTTTTTATTTAATTATTTTCCCCCTTTTATATTATTTTCCCCCACACACCCTTCTTTTAATTTATTTTTTAATCCCACAAAATCGCATAGCTTAAATTTGTGTAGGATTTAATGTGGACCCTAAGATCAATCTAATTTTGGCCCTCGATTTAAAACTTGCCCTAAAGTTTTCCTAATCCATCTGTATCTTTTCTTTCCCTTTTATTTCTCTTCCATTTGGTTTCATTTTGTTTCTTTCATGTGCAGGTTAGGGTGGAGCCATGGAAGTTTTTTGGATTCATGGTTGCTCAAGCTATTTACTTATTTCCTTTTTTTGTATCTTCTTAACCAGATATATTCTCTGGTTGGGTATATTTAATACCGATATTTTTTTACAAGGCTAACAACCTGATATGTATATATATATATATATATATATATATATATATATATAAAAAGATTTAAAGATCCCGAAATGAGAAAACCACAGGGGATTTTGATATGTGTGAAGGGCCATTTTGGAGTGAGGCGGCCTGTGCGAGTGGAGGGGAGTTGGGGTTCGGTGGACGGTGAGAGATGAGAGGGGGACAACATGGAGTGACAAGTCCTTCGGTGTGGAGTCTACACGGGGAGTGGTGTGGGGTTAGGGATTGGCGGGGGAACAGGGAGTAGGGATGGTGGTGTGTGGGATATGGTGTGGTGGGTGCGCTAGGTTTTGGGAGGGCTCGACCCCTCCCCAAATTTTTGTTTGTTATAAAACCTAAAAAACTCCACTAAAACTTGAAATATTGTTGCTATACTTTATTTATTTATTTAAAATTTAAAATTTGAAATATATATAAATATATATTATATATTATATATTATATTATATTATATTATATAAATGGTATTAATTATATTTTAATATACTTTATTGTATAATATAACTATATATAATGTATATTTTAATAGTTATATTTTAATTTAAATATGTATAAAATATTTTGTAAATATAGTTTATTATTAACCTATCAATGTTTAAATGGGCTATTTAACAAAAATATGTATCATTAATAATTAGAACTAAGTTTTATACATATGATTGTTAACTATATAAGTCTTAAATAGTTTTTTAGAAATAATCTTCTCCAAAATTTAAAATTCAAATACAACTTGTATGGAATATGAAAAAATTTAAATATGATTTCCTAATATAATAATTTTGTTAATTTTTCACATGCAAGGGAAACTATAAACTGATTCATTTCATTCTATAATGCTTCAAAAATTTGCAAGAAAGAGGTATATTACAATAATGATAATATTTCCATTCAATATAAATCCTCAAGCTCCATGTTACACTAACTTTCCTTTCACATGCAATAGTCAAATAAATACTGCAAATTTCTACCAAGCAGGAGATCCCATTAGAAATATCACATTTTCTCCTTAATCATTTACCATACTAATAAGAAATACAAGAGTAATATTTTTTTTTTTTAAAAACTTCATATAACAATCAATTCTTTTATTTTCAAAGGAAAACAAAAAAAAATCAACTTTAAAAGGAAGATCTTATAAAATACTTAACTCTCCAACCAATTTTTATTGTATTGCATTACAAAGTTTAAAAATCTTACAATCATTTATCATACAATCAATAGTTTACATTCTTTCCATGGATCTTAAGCTCACAAATACAACATATTCCCAAAATACTTAAGATACACAAAGGAAACAATTACAAGGCTTCATTCCAAGATTGAAGGGAGTTTACCCATACTAATGAAATGCTAGTTTACAAGCAATCCCAAATCACAAAATGGGAACTTTACAAGACAAAGAAACCTCCCACATAGCCATATCCATAAGATTACAATGAGAGTAGTGTTCACAAAAATTGGAGAAAACAATGAGAAGCCATGATGACAAGAAACTCCAACCATCTTCCAAACTTGAGCTCCAACTTTGAGTGCTTTTCAAGGAAACCAACACATAGAGAAAGGCTTGTTTTACCACCCAGCCTATAGGAATCATTACATGCCTTTCCAAAGGTTGGAATACATGCTAGCCTCCCCAGATCCCATGGGAGAGAGATATAGCTTTCACAAATGTTCACAATATTTAAGGAGACATAAACAAAAAACACATTCACATACAAGAAAATACTATACATTAAAGAAACACAAGATTTTCCAACCAAAGAAAAGAGATGAAAACCATATTCATCCTCAAAAATGGGGAAGAGTAGATGAGACATCCAAAAGTGCCAAAGAGTGTGGTCCAACCATAGGATGCACACTTACAAGATTCTTCACAAAACCTCCTTATCCCTCCAAGACAACAATCCCTCCTTATTGCTCCACCCATTCACCTAAAATCCTCCTTGGGAGGATTTTAAAACCCATTGGGTTTCCTCTCCAAGGATGGGGAAGGGGGTTCAAACCATATGAACCACCTTCCCCACCTCAAACCATATGAGGGGAAATAAAAAGAACCAACATGGCTTGCCCATCAATCCATGAGGTTTAAGAGGGAAAATCCCTCCCTCTTCCCCCATAAAACTCCAAAATCCATCAAGCCATATGATGGATGGAGAAAATAACAAATAACATACCCAAAACAAAGAACAACACATGCAACAAAATATAATTTTCAACCATAAGCAATTTAAGATCTAACATGCAAGATAACATAAAAGGAGATCAAAGAGCCTACCTCCACAAGCTCTCCAAATCTCTAAGATTTTCCCAATTCCTTGTCCAAGAAAACTCTAACTTCCAAAGCCTCCAAGCACCAAGCAAAAGCCAAAAAAAAATTCTCTTTCTCCCCCATGAGGGAGTATTTGAAGGAAAGAAAAAAAATTCCTCACCAATGAGGGGGTGACATGTGTCACCCCTCTCTTCCCTCCAAGTCAAATATTCCCAAATTAAAATAGAGAAAAGATAAACTCACCTTTAAACACTCTTCTCCCAAATTACCCAAAAAGAAAATGAGACAAGTTTGAGCAACTTTTTACAACACACATATTCCAATCCATCTTACATGGATGGTGACAAAAGAGAGGCTAAATGGGAGGGAAACTCCCTCTATGCCTTGGAATTAAGCCCCCTACCTAATAGGTAGGGTCCAAGGGCTTATTTTCATGCTAAGTGAACTCCCAAAACTAAAAGGGGTCACTTAAAATGCCATAAATAGCCCAATTTCGGGTTTGGCACATTTGGGCACAAGTGTAGAGGATGTGGGGCCCACTCAAGGGTGCTCATGTGACCCCATTCCTCTCTAATTAACACACACTTACACAAATACAAAACTTAATGCAAGTGGGGACCATTAAGTCCCCAAACCTAGTTTACTTAACAAAATAAACAACCTAATCACAATTAATTTTACATGACATACAACATTACAAATAAGGGTCACTCATGGTGCCCAACAATATAATCAAACTATAAGGCCTCATACAACTAACATGGTTAGGACTTAGTCCCGTGGGCCGCTTGTGCACAATTTGCGTAGCCACCCTGAAACCCACGTTCTCCTATGTCATGTCACCTTCACACTCAATGCACACATTAAACCCATCTCTCCAATACAATTGTAAATCAACTACTCAATAAACGATCAAATCTAAACATGAAATCTATGATATCCCAACATCAACATGGAATTGTAAATGAGAAATATGCATAATCCCACACATAATTAACCATGTGTTAGCCATTGTAAATAAATATAAATGACATACATCCATGCTATCATGTGTTTTCATCAATAATCGAATAATCTATATCATCAAGACATGTGAGTAAACTATGCATCCATCATATATAAATAAGGCCCAAGTAACATAGCAATATGTTAGTATCCACAACATCTAATAAAATGTGCCAACATAAGTATCAAAATAAATTAGTGATACATGCCCAAATCACAATACATGTCCATCAAGATCAAATAACATAAAAAAATGTCCAAAATATGTCAAAGTCCTTGTCAAATCATAACTATGAATAAAGAAGTCAACAGATAATTGAGGCTACAAAAATTGGGCACTACATGAAATACAAAGTGCACAAGATTTCCCACAACCCACATAGCTTTATTTTACAGGAACTCCTTGCACTAAAATGGTTCTAGGGTTTGATTAGAGTTTATAAATCCATTATGAAGGTTAGAAAAGAATACAATCACATAACAAAATGCATTTCTAGGTAGGAGAAGTACTTAGGAATTTACAGAACCCAATTCTAAGTAAGTATAAGACTTTATAGAAGGTTTGTGACTATATGCATAATTTTGACCTAGTTATACGATATTTAACAGGTTCTGTTTCAAGTTCCAATTATTGTAATGAATCAGTTTTAGTATCAGATCATCCTATTGCTACATTCAAATCACTCACAATCTTATAGATCCACACAAAATCATCTAGGTGCAATTCTATCTTGTGTTTTTAATATTTTTTATATCAATATTCACTTTGAAAAGTGTTATTATAACTTGTGCAATTAATGTTGGAGGTTAATCTACTCATAATATCCACTTATTGCATTATTTCATCCTTTTTATGTATGTTAAAATTAAATATTATTAAAAGTTAAAAAGGAATGAAAAATATTCACAAAAACGTGAAATCGTAGGTCAAACTAAATATGTGGCACTTTTATTTGGAAATGACCCCACATCATACAAAAAAGTAATTGCGTTGTGACCAGAAAATCCAAATTCCTAACAGAAAGTAACTCGTAGATGATTAGAGCTATTAAAAGAGAACATGTTTTGATAAGAGAGAATCACACAACAAAACCTTTTAAGGACCGTATCAAGTCCACTCTACAATTTGGACCAAGTAAAACAAGGTTGGAGAGTAAAAGGTCATTATTTAAATAGTGGTTTCGATAAGCCCCAATAATTATAATAGAATAATAGCCTCTTTCTCACCAACACACCATTGTTTTAGCAACATTCTATGTTTTTCCTCGAGATTCTAAACAATATTAAAGTGTAAAAAAACAAGCCAAATTTCCAATCGTAAACTATCCTCAAACCATCTCCATAAATTCATTCTATCTAGGCCATCATTAAAGACATATCCATAAAGGAATCCAATAGAGAAGCCATTCATTTCTAACACAACTCAAACCACTCTGTGAGTTAGATCTTCCCCCAAGGCAATAATTAAAGAAGTAAATCTTGGGGATGTGGAAATTCTAAAAGCACCCATTAATCTGTAACTTGATGGGTTGAGATCCTCAGTGTGACTGTACAACATGGAGCATCTCTCAAAGTGTGGGACTTTGCGAGTCGAGAGAGCTCTCCGGATGAAGGTTGGCTCCTATTCCTCTGTTCAGGTGCACACGTTCAGATTGCAGAGGGTCATTCTAAATCCTACTCTAACTTGCCAAGGAGACAGGGTTAAGGGAATACAAGAAATGAAACCTAATCTAACAAAGGTGATGCACCAAAGGAATGTTGAACATTTGCATTGCTTTTAAACACAAACCATTAAAATTGGACACAATATCCATGCACAGATGACCAAGCTTGCAATGAAGGATCAGGAAGAAGAAAATAAACATAAGAGAGGGTTGAAATCATCCACAGACTTATTCTATTGCTCCAAGAATTGATACAGTGCATTACAGTAGTCAAGAGGTAGAAATTGCATTATAATTTGGATGGAGGGGTTCGAGACTCCATGAATTCACCTGCAGAGCAGAGAAAAAGGGAGGGCACAAAGCAAGAATGTCCAACCCTTTGAAATTGTCCCTCTTGTACAATATATAGGAAGAATGAGAGAGAGAAAGGAGGGAAAAAATCCAACCCTGTTCCAACCACCCCTGAAGGAGCATTGAATTCCCCTGCCACAATGATGAGTCTCACTGCAACACCCATGCCCCCATCATTGTTCCCTACTAGGCAGGAAAGGAAACCCATTCTTCATCATGGTGGTAGGTGGGAGACTTGATGGCCTCAAAAATGGTGGGTCAAAACATTAATGGTGGTAGGTGGGTAGCAGGTGCCGAGAGCTCTCTAAAACGTCCCCTCCCACTCGATTCTGAGCTTCTGATCGAAAGATATGGCCACCTGAAGGTACTTCGGGTCTGGAGTCTATTCACACATATCCACATGGTGGCCCCACATCTCAAGGTTTTGCCCCCTCCTCTACACTCTTGAAGTTGTGTTGGGAGACACGTGGCCATCCGCGGGCCTGCTCTGTTTCTTTTGTTCTTTGCCTAAGCCCCCCTGTTGGCAGAGACACTGTGCCCGACCCGAGACACATGGAGAGCTGGCGCATGTTTAGAAATACCCCCCAAACTTTTCTTTTGAAAGAGCGTCGAGCTGATGCTTGGCTCCTCTCACCGGTCTTGGACTTTTCAATGAGTGGCTCTGTTCCCCTCTTGACTCTGACCATGTGGCGAGCTGGCGCTCATTTGGGAACCACTTTTGGATCTTCCCCTTGAAAGAGCACTGAAGAGACATGTGGAGCCTTCCACTGCCTCACCTTTCCTTAGCCGATTCAACGGGTCCTAAGTGAACACTCCCCCTTTTCCCTTTGGTGAGTTAAAGGGGCCCACCATATATAATGCCAAAAAACCTCTTTTTTAACCCTTGAAGATGCTAAATTGAGATGGTGGGACATGGCAGGCCGTTCCTTCAGCCTTTCCTCCAAGCTTGGAATCCCTTTTGTTTGGTGGGGCTATATGTCTGACCTCAGGACACGTGGAGGGTTCGCGCATTTCAGGGTCCTCCTTTGGGTTGTGCACCCTTTAAAGTTGCGCCAATGAGGACATGGAGAGTCTGCGGCTCTGTGACTTTTCAATGGATCTTGAGACCATTTTCTACTTACCATGGAGTTGCAGACCTTGGGATGAAGGAGTGGAGGACACGTGGAGGCTCTTTATACTTAGCCTTATTCAATGGCTGGCTTTTTATTTTCAGACTCTGACCACGTGGAGGGCTTGTACACATTTAGGGTCTTCGCTTTTGTGCACCATACCAAAAGTGTGCTGAAGAGACACATGGCACCTTCCGCGGTTCTCTATACTTAGCTGATTCGAGCCTCAATTGAACACTACCTTTTTCCATTTCCTGTGTTCTCTACTCTTCCAAACTCAGTTTTTGGGGTCAACTGTGAGTCCAACGAACTAGGCCAACCTTCCATTCTTCCCGTGCAAGATCATGTTCGACCAATTTTTCCCTGGGGGGAAAATTGGGATAACAGTTTGGTGACTCGCAGGATCACCTGCCTGCTAGGTGAATGGATCAGCTGCCTTGTTGTATCCATTGGGCACAGAGTCATGGTGGTAGCCTGATACTGATCTGGTTCTTGAAACTTGAATCTGACGCTTGTACTTGGTGACCTTGAACCTGCCACGTTGTCTGTACTCTTAATTTCATAATAAAATCTTTAAAATGAGGTTTTGAGAGTAGAAAATTGTTCTTTTCCTAGGGTTTTACTTGTTCTGGAAATGGACTCCCTCGAGACCTGATTTTAGTTGCTCTGTATTTGTTCTATTTTGAAATTAGCAACTGTTATGGGAAACTATGGGTCTCCCTGTTGTAAATGCTGAAGGGCCTGGTGCATTCACCTGGAGGCACATCAAACTGTACAATGACACAAACCTGGAGCAACAAAACCTATGCCAGAGCACTTAGGGAAATAAAACCTATGCTAATAACAACAATGTGCACAAGCACTTGGAGGAATTGGAAATCCTAGACTAATATGTACAAGGGTGAAACTTTTCTCTTTAGTAGCAATGTTTAAGATAGATCCCATTGACTGGAATCCGTAAAGTCTTCACCATCCAATTAGCCAGCCGGAAGGCATTGCTACCTTTGCATTCAGTGATCATGTATGGACCACTCCATATGGCATCAAACTTGGAATGTTTTCCTGGCTTTGTACGGTCTGCATCCCACTTCAGTACCAAGTCTCCAACTTGGAATGTCCTGGCTTTAGCTTCCTTGTCAAAGCTCTTCTTGGTCAATGCTTGATCCTTCTCCATGGTCTACACTGCATGTTCTCTTGCTTCTTCTAACTCCATCAACTCTGCATACCTGATCTCCATAGGCTCAAACTCATCTAGTTCTAGTTGTTTCATGAGTTCTAATGCTGGAAACTCAAGTGATATAGGCAGAAATGCTTCCTTTCCATATACAAGCTTGAATGGAGAGTTGCCTGTAGACCTCTTGGGGGTGACTCTATCTTCCCAAAGAGCTGATTTGAGTTTTGTGTGCCAAGTTCTCTGATTCTCATCAAGAGTCCTTCTGATGATTCTCAGCAAGTTCTTGTTTGTGGACTCTACTTGGCCATTACCTTGAGGGTAATAGTTTGAAGAGGTGTTGAGATATACACCATTCTTGACAGCCCATTCAGTAATTTTTGCCAAGGAATGCCAATGCATTGTCTGATATGATAGTAGTAGGGGCACCAAACCTCGTGACTATCCCTTCATAGAAGTCCAAAATGTTGGATTCATTTGCCTCCTTGAGTGCCACCACTTCAGTCCACTTGGTGAAATAGTCAATCGCTGTGAGTATCCACTTGTGGCCCTGGCTTGAATTTGGGTTGATTACTCCAATGAAGTCTAATCCCCATTGCATGAATGGCTGATCCACTGAAATTGGACGAAGGGGTAAGGCTGCTAATCTTTCTTTCCCTGTGAAGAATGCACACTTCTTGCATTTCTTGATCCATGAGTAGCAATCCCTAAACACCATAGGCCAATAGTAACCAGCCCTCATAATTTTGAGCATTGTTACCCATGGAGAAAAGTGGCCTCCAGCTTCTCCATCGTGGAACTCATGTAACACCTTCTCAATTTGGACTGTCCCAATGCACCTTAATAGGACCATTGATGTCCCTTTTGAACAAAACACCATCAACAAGCGCATACGGGATGGCTTGTAATCTAAAGTACCTTCTTTTTGTTCTGCTCATTTCTAGAGGGCACGAACCTGTTTGGAGATAATGCACCAAATTTTGAGTCCAACATGGAATGGGTGCATCATTAGCTAGATGCTCTAGCTCATTCTGTGTTAATAGGACAACCTCTTCTTCATCCGTTGACTCAGTTTGTTGCTTGGAAGCGAGCTGCTCACACAGACCCTTGCCATGAACCAACTTGGTCACTTTGATTTCAATATCATACTCCATTACATGAGTGATCCAACCTACTCTCTTCTCATTCAAGTCCTTGTTTAGGAGAAAATCCTTGACACCAGCATGAGACACTAGCAATTGAATCTTGTTGTTCGAGACCAAGTGTCTGAACTTCTTCAAACTCCTAATGACAGCAAGGACATGCTTTTCAATGAAAGAATACTTTACTTCGTAATCTTCCAAGCTCTGACTGAAGAAGGCTATGGGCTGTTCTGAACCTTCCTTGTTAGGCTGAACCAAGATAGTTGAGATTGTGTCTGACCCTCCAAAAGCATACAACATGAAGTCCTTTGAAAATTCTGGGTTAATAAGAGTTGGGGCCTATGATATTGCAAGCTTGATGGCCTCAAAACTCTCTTTGCCTTCTGTTGTCCATTTGAATGCAAGACTCTTCTTTAGCATCATCGTTAAAGGCTTTACAAGAGTGGAAAAATCAGGCACAAATCTGCGGACAAAGTTTATCCTTCCTAAGAAGCTTTGGAGGGATTTCTTGTGATGTGGTAGTGGTAGTGTTCTAATGGCTTCAACTCTTTCAGGGTCAATTGTCAACCCTTCTCTTGAGACAATGTGGCCCAACAACTTGCCCTCGTGTGCCAAAAATACACATTTCTTTGGATTCAATGACACTCTGAACCTTCTACACCTTTGAAATACTTTCCTGAGGTGAAAGAGGTGGTCTGTTGCATTCTTTGAGAAGACAGTGATATCATCTAGATATACCAACACCATCTTGTTGATCAAGCCTTTGAACGCCATATCCATAGCTCATTCAAATGTTGCTCTGGCATTGGACAATCCAAATGGCATCTTCTTGTAAGCATATGTGCCCCATTTCATGGTGAATTTCATCTTGTACTGATCTTTCTCTTTCACCATTATCTGATTATAGCCTGAGTATCCATCTAGCAATGAAAACCTTTCAGAGCCAGCTACAACCTGCAAGATCTGTTCCATTGATGGAAGTGGATAATGATCCTTGAGTGATGCTCTGTTCAGATCACGAAAGTCCACACACAATCTGATTTCTCCATTTCTTTTCCTCACTGGCACCAAGTTTGCAACCCAACTTGAATGTTTGATAGGGAAGATGATGTTAGCTTCAATCAGCTTGTTCAACTCTTTCTTCATGAGAGGTTCAATATGGGGATTTACCGCCCTTTGCTTTTGTCTGATAGGTTTAGATCTCGGATCCAGCTCGATAGTGTGTTGTGCCAACCTTGGGTTGAAACCTCTTAAATCCTTGTAAGTCCAAGCAAAGACATCTGGGAATTCTTGACAAAGTTGAACGAACTCAGATTTTTCTTGTTGGGTACTTACCTTGCCAATTCGCAATGTTTTTCCTTCATCTATGGAAATGGGCTCTGAATCTTCACCCTTTACCTGAATATTTTCTTTCTCCTTCTGGAATTGATCATTTGGGTTGAAGATTGACTCCAAAGTTACAAGACCCTTTGGTAATTTGTTGGTTCTCAGCTGCACCACTTGGTCACCATACCACTGTTCCAACTTGTCTTGGTTTCTAGTGGAGAACTCAGCTTCTTCTTGTAAAAAATTGACAATTTGTTGATCATTCTCGAAGACTTGCCAACTTGTATTGTTATCTAGAACAACTGGTCTTACAACCACTTTAATATGGGGCTGAGATTTCTCACTCTTGATACTCTCTACCACATCAAATGCCACCCCGATTGCTACCAATCTGTCTGCTGCTTCATTCTTCTTCCTTGGGATGGAATTGATGCCAAATGCTTCAAAATATTTGATGAGATCCCATACCCAATTCTTGTAGTTTTTTAATAGATCATTCTTGGCAGCATTTCATCCTCAGACTTGATTCACAACTAGCTCACTATCGCCAAACACTTGTAAGTTTTTAATCCCTCTCTTTCTTTCCCAATGCAGTCCATGGATCAAGGCTTCATACTCTGCTATGTGTTGTTCAGCAAGAAAATTGGAAATGGAAGGCTGAGTAATATTTCGTACCTTGAGGTGAAACAAGCATAGCTCCTCCTCTGGCTCTCTGTCTACTTCTCGAGCCGTCAAAGAATAACTACCATACTTCATTGTCATCTTTGTGGTCTGGCTTGGTGATGCTAGGGAGGGGATGATTCTCTTCATGCAAACAATAGACTCCTAGCTCTGCTTCTTCCATTTCCTTGTAAGGGTCAAAAGCATGCCTCTTGCTTTCCCATTCATCAAGAGTCAAGTCTGGAATGCATCCAAATTTGGTATCTGCTTCATGAGTGCTTGGATAGTCCTCTTGATCAAATGCTGAATAGTTTGAATTGATTGGTTTGGTGTATGAGGCTCTATGTGAAAGTTTGCAATAGGATCAGATCTGATTGTAGCCTTAGCTCCATACCTTGTTCTGAATAACATATGTGACCAATCAGCAGACAAATAACCTCCAATTTTAGCGGTGAAGTCTCTTGACAAGCACAATGCAAAGAGAGGTGGCAAGTCTATGACTGATACATCTTGCAAGACAGTCACATTGGGACATGCATGCAATGTGAGGCTCAAATATTTGATTACTCTAACCATTTTTACCACTGTCCCATCCAATTGCACTACACCTTTGGAGATGAATTCATATTGAAGACCTAGCTGATTAGCTATTTATTTCAGGCATGACTGAGCTACTTGCTCCCGAATCAATCATGCAATTATGTACTAGCTTGTCTCCAATGATCAATGAGACATAGAAGGGAGGGGGCTTCAGATTCTTACCTTTGTGATCTCTATGATTTCCTTCCTGCTGAGCTGTATTGGTAAGCACCTTTTCTTGTTGATTGGGTGGCTGATTTGAGGCTGACCAATTGGCCATAGCAGCCTGCAACAGGTCTCTCTGTCCTGGGATAGCCAATGACTCCCACATTGAGATGTTTACATTTGTTTTCTTCATCTTCTCAATGATGTTGAATGGAGATGAGTTATCTCTCTGTTGTCCCTTTCCTTGCATATTATTCTCTTGAACATGGGTTGTTACAACTGGCACTTGAGATGGTCTAGGGGATGGATTGGGTTGACCTTGCACATTGGGAGTTGCACTTTGATTGTCAATACCTTGTGGAGTAATAGAGGGTTGTGGATCACTTGAATTTGATGATTTTCCCTCTCCAATATTCCTTTTCTTGGACCATGTATTGGTAGCTACACTTTGAGAAGGGGCTTGGTTAACTCCATAGAAGTCTTCTATTTTCCTATTAACCAACATAGTTTTAGTTGGAGGTGTCTCTTGCTGAGCTTCTTGCTATCAATTTTCCTCTTGACTAGGTTCTTGGGACACACCAACGGTCTGCCATCAAGGCCTAGTTTAGTGCACCATTGAAACATTGATTGACTATGAGGTAGACTGCAGGGGTAACACATAGTCATACTCTTCCATGTTGTTTTGGTTCGAACTAAAGATTTTGATGTTGAAGCTGCATTTCAATATATGGTAGGAATGGCATTGGTAGCTTGAGGTTGTCCTTGGTTCGAATTTTGATTTGTGGCATGACTTGGTGGTTTTTTTTTCTAGTATGGGGGCCTAGTTTAATACTGTGTTTGAGGCTGATATGGCCTAGAACTCTGAGCATGTTGTATCTCGATAGTCACTACTTATTTCCTAGGTTTCGCATCTATTTCAAGACCTCTTGGTACTCTTTTGAAGTGGTTGAAGAAATAGAAGCCTCATTGTTGCTTTGATTTCTAGTGGTGGAATGGGATTCAATGCTTGTGTTTGACTAGTGCTTAGACTTCCTAATTCTTGTTATAGAGGCATATGTGGACTAGGTGCAAGTTTACCATCCTGAATTAAACAATTTTTAGATCTAATGGAAGTGTTATAGGAGGCAGGTAAGGTTACACCTCCCATTGATTGAATCATTATAGAAATATCATAATTTAAAGCTCTAAGAAAGTATATGAAAGCACCTTCATTTGTGAGTCTCATGGCCAATGGAATCCTATCCCATGTCCTTTGAAATATGTCAACTCTTCATTAAGATCCCTCTTAATGGTTTTCAATTGTTCCAATAGAGATAGGTTATCCCCCTTTTCTCCAAATTGATTATGAAGAGCTATGCACAGATGGTCCCAATTCTAAATAGATCCTATTGTTAGACTCTTGAACCATTGTAAAGCTTTACCCTTGAATGAAGAGGCTAACAATTTGACTGCAATGTCCATCTCAATGATTTCATGAATTGCACAGACATTTGCAATGTCTTGAATGTGGTCACTAGGAGTAGTCTAGTTCTCTCCAGTGAAATATGGAATGCTCTTCAATGCTGCAACTAGAACTGGATTTTGTGCATTGAGAGAAAGTGGGCTATTGCCAGTGAAGTTGACATAGGAATTGGGTTGTAGAAGTTCCATTATGATTGACCTAAGAACCCTTGTTGATTGAATGAAAGGCCTACTAGGTGGAGGTATTGATAAAGTTCTATTTGGTGGAGATGGAGACCTTTGAGCTCTTCTTCCCCTTCTCCATTTTTCAAGGGACAAGTGCAAATAGAAAAAAAATCCTTCTTGTCTAGTTCTTGATCTAGTTTGAATTATTTTCATGAATCTTGATGAGCTTGGGTTACTTGAAACTAGTGGACTCTTCCTCTTTTGGAGTCACCAGATGTGTAATTTCAAAGCTCCTTACAAGCTGAAAACTTACAAAAAGTACACTTCAATATTGTTGTAATAAAATGCAGACCTACTGGTCCCATCAGGTGTGCCAAAACTATTGTAGCAAAATCACAACACCCCTGAAATCTGCAACTTGATGGGTTGAGATCCTCAGTGTGACTATACAACATGGAGCATCTCTCAAAGTGTGGGACTTTGCGAGTCGAGAGAGCTCTCCAGATGAAGGTTAGCTCCTATTCCTCTATTCAGGTGCACACGTTCAGATTGTAGAGGGTCGTTCTAAATCCTACTCTAACTTTCCAAGGAGACAGGGTTAAGGGAATACAAGAAATGAAACCTAATCTAACAGAGGTGATGCACCAAAGGAATGATGAACACTTTCATTTCTCTTAAACACAAACCATTAAAATGTGATACAATATCCATGCACAAATGACTAGAAATTGCAATGAGGGATTGGGAAGAAGAAAATAAACATAAGAGATGGTTGAAATCATCCACTGAATTATTCTATTGCTCCAAGAATTGATACAGTGCATTACAGTAGTCGAGAGGCAGAAATTGCATTACAATTTGGAAGGAGGGGTTCGAGACTCCACGAATTCACCTGTAGAGCAGAGAAAAGGGAGGGTGCAAAGAAAGAATGTCCAACACTTTGAAATTGTCCCTCTTGTACAATATATAGGAAGAATGAGAGAGAGAAAGGAGGGAAAAAATCCAACCCTATTCCAACCACCCCTGAAGGAGCATTGAATTCCCCTGCCACAATGATGAGTCTCGTTGCAACACCCATGCCCCCATCATTGTTCCCTGCTGGGTAGGAAAGGAAACCCATTCTTCATCATGGTGGTAGGTGGGAGACTTGACGACCTCAAAAATGGAGGGTGAAAGCATTAATGGTTGCAGGTGGGTAACAGGTGCCGAGAGCTCTCTAAAACATCCCCTCCCACTCGATTCTAAGATTTTGATTGAAATATATGGCCACATGAAGGAACTTCAGGTATGGAGTTTGTTCACGCATATCATGTGGCAGACCAGTACATCTCAAGGTTTCACCCCCTCCTCTACACTCTTGAAGTTTTTATTCCCTTTGGGTCTAAGTTCCCCTATTAGAGAGACAATGTGGCATATGGAGAGCCATCTACGGGCCTTTTAGATCTTTCCTTTCTTTTGTCCGCTGGTCCTTCCTTACCTAAATAGTCCCCCCCTTGGACATTGGAGGAGACAGTTTGGGAAACGATTTTGGATCCACCTGAAAGAGCACCGAGACACATGGAGAGCTACATCTCATTATTTAGCTGATTTGGGACCAAAGTAAACACTTCCTGCCTCGTCCCTTTGGTGAGTTAAAGGGGCCCACCATATATAATGCCAAAAAAATTTTATAGGTGGGACCCTCACAGCTTTAAAATGTGATGGTCAAACAGGTGGCATCATCCACAGTTTGCATTTCCCTATGTTTGGCTTAGTCCCTTTTGTTTAGCGTGGCTCCTCTGAATCACGACACGTGAAGCTCGTGTATGTTTGGTTTTTTTCCTTTTGGGTCATGCCCTTGAAGTTACGTCATTGGGACACCTAGATCCTATCTTTGTGACCTTTTCAACGGCTGAGGAGACCCATTTTCTTACCTTAGACTGGCAGGTTTGCACTTGTTTGGGGATTCATGCTCCTGTATTGAACTCTTGACTTTTCATCAGACTGATGGGAGAATTCCGCCAACCTCACTTAGCTGATTTGTCTGTATTCTCCCTCCTAAATTTGACCTCATAGCGGGCTAGACATGTTTGAGACACGTGGGAGCACCAATTGGATGCATGGAGGCTTGCACAGACCTGTTCCTTTGGCCGATTCAATGGTCGGTTTTGTCCCCTCTTTTTTGACTTCTGGCCATATGGTTGATCCCGCGCTTGTTTGGGGATTAACCTACAGATTTTAATCTTGACCATGTTCTGAGTCTGATGTGTGAAGGCTTCCTTTGGGACACGTGTCTCCCGAGCTTGGACTTTTCAATGGCCGAGCATCCCTTTTTTGGACCTTGGACACATGGAGTGCTATCACTAGTTTAGGGTCTCTCTTTGGGATGCGCCTTTGAAGTTACACTGATGAGGCACGTGGAGAGTCTGCGATCACTTAGGATCCTACTTTGAAATTTACCTTTGAAGGTGCGTTGTTGGGATTCTAACCACATGGAGGGCTTCCGCTGGAGCTCTTTATACTTAGCCGATTCAACTTTTGGATTTGTTCTTTTTGAACACTGACCAAGTGGAGGGCCTGTGCATGACCTTGATGCACTTATCCAATTAGGGCATGATCTACCCATCCCAACTCTTACCATTGACGTGGCACGCCTGCGCTTGTTGGGTGGTCCGATTCTTTGGACTTGAACTCAATGTAGAGGCATTGTTTGGAAACGTGGCACCCTCTCTCATCTTTCTTTTGTTCAGATCTACTCACTTCTGGAATCAATTTTTTGGTGTTGAGTTTGAGTCCATGCAACTGGGATGACATTTCCGTTCTTCCTATGCAAGATCGCGTTCAACCAATTTTTCCCTGGGGGAATATTGGGACAACAGTAAAACCTTCCATAGATTATTCCCTATGACCATCATGAAGATTTATCTCGAAGTCATAATAAATCAAAACTATTAGATAAAGTAGAGTATTGGTTTGATTGAACTTTATCGATGATAATGGAGAGATTATTATCTATATTTCCTCCCCTTGACAATTTCTAACCATCCTTAGGTGTACTATAAGAATGTTGTAAGGGTTTATAATTCATCGATGTAGTCCCATCTTCACTAATAAGGGGATGTGACTCTAGCTCTACTTAGCATTATATTGGAAATTAGTGACATGGAATTACTTGGAGAGGAATAATGTTTATGAACCTTGGTTTGGGGTGGACAAAAATCAAAACACTATCATTTTGGGTAGGATTATTTTCAACAAAGGTTTTGTTATTCCTTTTTGTGGAAAAACCATCACTAGTAGTAGTAACCTTAGGAATTTTACCTGGTAGTGGAACCTCATAAGACTTAGCACGGGCCAAAAATGAATAATCACAAATGTGCGGGTTAGAGGATTGAAAATGGAAGTAGGGATTGGTTTTTAAGTAATACATGGAAACTAATTATTTTTGGGCTCGCTATATACTTATTTTTCTCTTTTGTATTAGGTTTTATTAACTAAGTAAACAATATTTAACTGTTATTCTCGTGCTTTTTACATTTCTTTTGTGTCATTATTATTATTTATTTTCCTATATCTATGTATTTGTCTATTCTTTCTTATTTATTCCCCTCTGATAATATTTAACTTCTTCCTTCAATTCTATTCCTTTTTTCTCTACATGTTTTTAGTTTTAAATTTTTCCTTTGTTCCTTTTTCTATATTTCATTTTATGGTCGAATACAAGTATTTCCCTCCACATTTATATTTATTAAGTTAGTTATTTAAGAAATATTATTATCATTATATTATTTCTATCCCTAATTATGGGTCCAGATTAGTAACACGAAATGTTGAACTTATAAATATCTATACATAATTATCCAAATAAAAATTAACACTATGTCAAACTATGGAAATTTCATAAAATCGATGGAAGTAAGTGTTGTAAAGATTAAAGTACATAAATTTTTCAGATAAATATGTTAACCCAACTTAGATATCTATTTTCTCATCTAATTCTTTGCTAAAGTTAACTACAACACATATCCTCTTGTTTAGATGAGAAAAATAAGTGAGATTGTTTATTGCAAAGAACTTAACAAATGATTTGTCCACTATCTTGGGAATAAAATACAAATATTGACTAGTAGGCCTGAGAGCTCAACCCAAATAGGGATTTTAGGGAACCATTATCCGATAGTTTAAAGTCTAAATTCTAAGGAGAGATCACAAGAAGCATATTTTGTAAGTGTAAGTAGTACGACTCAAGGAGCACATCTTGTACCAGTGAAGGATACTTGAAGGTGAAAAGATATAAACATTTAGTAAGATTCATAACATTGGTAACAACTATACCATTGGATCATAATGGGTTTTAAACCAAGTCTAGAGCCAACCCTCCAGGGAAATGCAACCAAAAAAATAAGAAAAACCACTATAATTTGTATACCATTATATAATTGGCTCAACAAAATCAGTACTAATCAATACCACATGGGAAGAGACATTAATTATGTGTAAACCTTGGTAACAAACTTATGAGTGCATTTGGGAGCAATCATCCCCATCGTCTACAAAACATTTCACAAATTATATGCTAAAAGGCCATAGAAATAGACTTTAAACCACCGAAAATGGTAGAGTAAATGTTGAGTTTCTATAGCCTAATATGGAATTTCCTACCAATGTAGTATGAGCTATGTCAAAGGATAAGTAGAGATGTAAACACTAGTGAAAACATGGAAATGAAGCAGATCCAGTGACCAAAAGTAATAGTTTCAACTAAAACACCATTGGAAACCTGTTATACACAGGAAACCTTAACCCTAATTTTTATTTTCAACTTTCTTCAAGTGCATAATTAAAATTTGTATTACTTAAATTTAAAAAAATTCATAATTTTTGGGCTCGCACTTGAGATTATTTGACTATGATATAAATCTTGAACCATGCCCTCCCCACAAGGAACCTTTTTTTGCGACATTCAACAAAATGTGACTCCACTATGTCCACCTTTTCAAGGTCAATGGTGTTGGTTTCAGTCTATTCACAAGAAACAACATTTTTAAATAAGATATTTCTCAATAATATATTCTCAGCCTAAGAAATAAATTATAATTAATGGCGTGAGCAGTGAAAAACTCAGCAGAAGTTTAAAGATAAAGAAAAATGAAACAATATATCTCTCTCCAATTTTTTACTTGTGAACGTCAAGTAAGAATGTCAAAGTATTCAACTTGTAGAATATTGTATTTTAAAGGATTTTGTATGATCTTGAAAATTTCTCCAATTATAGAATTGTACATGTTATGAGTAGAAATACACGAGGATGTAGATGTAAATTTTGGCAAAATTTGGTTGCAATTGAAAAACACTTCCAAGTATCTCAAGAGAGGAGTATTGCAAAGGATATGTGATTTTTTATAGCTGAGGGAGAGGACATGAAAATTGGATCTAAGTTTGAATGCGTTTCATGACCATGAATGCATTTCCTAAAATAACAAGTAGATTTGGTTTGTGAATTTGCATCTTTGAAGGGAAATTGATTATTTGGTTGGTAGTATGATTTCATATGAGAAATTGGTTGTATGTGAAAAATTATTTCCCTCACCTTTGTAGGATTATATAAGTTGAGAGGAGTGGATTCCACTATGATAGTGAAGTAGAGTCCAAGTGGATTCCAAATAGGAAAATAGATTTATTTTTTGATTTAATAACTATTTTAATTGGTTATGAAGTTTAAGATAATTAATCATTTATTTAGTAAATGTTAAATAAATTATATAAAGGTTTAGGAATTAATTTAATCAATTCCAAACGGTAATAGATTAACTTAATTAATTCTAAGGGTGATAGAATTGAAGCATGAATGAATTAATTTAATTAATCAATTATAAAGGCTATGAAGGATAATTGAGGATAAGATGGAAATAAGTATGTATTTTTGGGGTGTATACATTTTTCCCTCTTTAAAGTGTTATTGCGAAGTAATAAAATTTTACTGATAGTAAATGCATACAAACTACCGAGTGGAAGGTAAGGAAGCATGTTGGGCTTGCTTGATATAGTATGGTGAATCATTTGGATTCCCTAACGAGTAGAGTGGTAAGGTCACTCCCCCCAAAGCTGGTGGGTGACATAAAAAATCTGTGAACAACCACTTGATAGGAAGAAGACAATGAATTGGAATGAGGATAAGAGGGATTGTGTTCATAGCATGAACATCATTTCAAGAATAAATTTTAGAGGAACCTTATTTTTTATTACGCAATAGATTTTTCACCTTGATTATGACTGAATCAATATGTTTAACCCATTATGTGCATAAAAAAAACACATACAATAAATAAAAGATAAAAATGAAAGAAAACCCAATATACACCATAAAAATATGTACCATGACTATAAAGAAGCCAAGATGAAAATAAAATGTGTGTAATTGGTCAATAAAGTAATATATAGAATGCAACACTACGTTGAAAATAAGATAGTTATCTATGCCCCTATTACATGCCATAATGATGATTAAGAAGATGCAAAATCCCCCAAGAACTAAACTTATGAAATACATGGAAATAGGATCAAACCGAAGAGTGGAGTAATCTTAGATACTCCTAATGACACTCTTGTTGGATCTGTATTGAAAATTAATCTGAGAAGTGAAAAGGACTAGTATGCGTGAGCATTAAAATTATGAAATGCAGGAGAGCGAATGAGATCCAATATTTCCCCAAGAAAAGTTATATTGAAAAGGAAACAATTCATTTGACTTGGCCTAAGCATGGATATTAACATGCAAAGGGAAGATAATGTTTCAATATAGTAGTAATATTGAAACAATCACTAGGGTAGTATTTAAAAGTTTTATTCTATCGTGTTTTTGATGTATTGCTTAAAAAAATTCATGTGTTTGCCAATTTTTATGATTTTGTGATTATTTTAATTTTTTTTTTAAATTTCATAATTTTGGTGATTTTTTGAATTTTTATAAATATATGATGATCGTATGTGTGTGAGAATTTCAACAAAGTACTTTTAATGAACAAAAATACAAAGAAATGTTAACAAACCTAACGCCACAGTAAATAGAAAACAAACCATGGCTTATTTAATAAACTATAATGATAACACAGTATGTACAAGTGACTTAATGACAAAAAACAAGAATGTCAAACAAATCCAATATAAAATATAACTAACAGCACCAAATTTATATGTGAACTAATATGCTAATAAATTTCATGTAATTGGTATACAATAAAGGTAAACAAAGTATAAGAGAATAAAAAACTAACATGCTAACAAAAACAATGTTACAAGGTTTAACAAACAACAATAGTACAACACAATTTCTAATAATGACATTTAATGACACCCCTAATGTGTTCCACATTGAGGAATTATAAAGATATGAATCCCATCAAGAGATATCTTAGAAATGTAAGAGGATTGGATTGGGCTAAAGAGTGGAGTGATCTTAGATATCCAATAACATTATTGTCAAATCCCATTAAAGTTTGATCTATATTGAATCTAATCCAAGTGTGCCCCAAGAAAAGTTATATTGAGAAATGGTACTTGATTTTTTTCCCTCAAGCATAGATATACACCATGGGAAATAAAATTATTATCGAAATATGATATGGAATGATAAGTAGGATTTCTGTGAAATGTCGATATTGTTGAATTTGTTTATTTAGTTGCTGATATTTTTTCAAACATTTTTTGAATGTTTTACTGTTTGCTAATTTTATTTTGTTTTGGGTTTTTGAACATATTTTAATGTTTTTGATTTTTGAAGATATTTGAATTTTTTTATTTTTCGAACATATTTAAATGTTTTTGGTTTTTTGAAACATGTTTGAGTTTTTTTTAATTTTTAAACATATTTGAATGTTTTTGTATTTTTGACTTAGTAAAAGGGTGCACCATGTGAACTCATGTTCAAAACATTATAATAATTTCAATCGATTGGAATAATATATATGATATAGTCATAGGATGTCTCACTCAATTGTGACTCCACACAACTAGGAAGATATGAGGGGTCACCACCAAGTGCCAAGAAAGAGTAAGAACTAGAATAATAGTGATATAAAAAAATTAAGATGATGGATTCCAAGACACAAGGTGTAGCAATGGTCTGTTCAGAAAAATGTCACTCATCTCCAGTCAAGATGACCTGACCAATTCTAAGTTGATCTCACTTTTTAATTTTGGACTAGAATTAGATCCATTGATGGTATACTAATTGACAAGATCCGGTTGAAGGACTTGTTATCTCTCTTAACATAAGAAACTTCTTAGGATGTATATGATTAAGAAATTTTGATTGATATTTTATGAAGGATTTATTTTGTTTGATTTTTGTTTAATTGACTCCTACATCTTTCCTCATGGTACCAGTAAGAGGAAAGATCTCAACACCAAAGAAAAAACATAGGTGAGTAAGGACACCTGCCTCCTTTCCCACTCTCACACTACTAGTAATAACTATGGGGTCATCACCGAAGACTGTGAAGGATGAAAGGTATAATGATTGATATATTTATTTTTGTATTTTAGATTGATTTATTCTTGTATGTTGATATTGTTACTATTTGGAAGGAATATTTCTCCCCCAAATATCAACCTCATGTGACTAGTAGGATGCAATGGTTCAACACCTTATACAAAGATGGATAATCAAAATATCTGGGTAGATAAGTTAGTGATTTCTATTAAATAGAGAACATGTTTGAAAGAAGGATTTTTTATCAGTAAAATTCTAGGAAAAGTCATGGGTAAAAAAGATCTGGAATTGTAGAAACCATAATAGGGATGAGACACACATCCTAACATGAATAGTATTTACATGTTTCATATAGGAGAATAATTTGTATAGATTCTAATGATGTTATGATTGAAATATATGGCAATGAATGACACTATTAATTTTTTTTTATTTAGATGAGTTGATAGTATAAGATTTTTACCCTATTGTGGAGAGTATATATGGACAAGAAGCTTTTAATTTTACAATTTTGATTTTCAAATGGTGCTTTAAGCATGGTTTTGAGACATATTTTTATCCTCTTCTTATGCTTTTTAATTTTTTTTTAGTTTTTACAGATGAGGATTTGTAATGGACTTGTCATCAAGGATGATGTCCAGATTTAGGAAGTTGACTTGTCCTAAGTTACGAAACTTGGGTAGATGAGATCCAAGTCAATGGAGTAAATAGAATTATTTTCAATGAATCATATATTTTATGTGTTCTGATGTACGAGAATTGGGTGGATGAGATCAAAGTAAATGGAGTAAATCAAAAGATTCAACAACTCTTGATTTATAGGACTTGGGTGGATGAGGTCTAAGCTAATAGAATGATTGCATAAGTTTTTGATGAGATCGAAAAACCTATGCGAGGTTAGAGGTAAATTTTTGATGCGGACACTATGGTGGAATTAATATTACCTAATACCTTTGTGCATGATTTCCAAGATATGTGGAATAGAATATTTAAATGATTAGAACTTTAAAATATTAATTACATCAATATTGCCTTCTTCCGTGAATTGAATGATGCGAGGAGAAAAGGATTGATCCATAAATGAGCACTCAATGAACCTTATAGGTTGTAGATATAATATTTTACATGTTACTCCTTTTAGGTATTGGAATAATATGTTTGACAGATGATTTGAAATTAAAGGTTGAAATTGTTGTGTGAAGATGCTCGTGGGAATATACACCTCATAGACTGAAAGAATAAGGATGTCTTGACATGCATGTATCGTTGTTGGTTTTTTAATAATATTATGTAAAAAACAAGAATAATTTTCATCGAGTAACTATTGTGAAACATTATTAAATTCAAGATTCATCATTTAAGGTATTATGGACATGGAAGGTTGCATTATTTCATGTCTCCAAACTTATTATTGTTGTATCTCGACAACAAGACTAGGAATTTCAGGCATAATATATAACTTTAAAAGGATACAATCAAGCTCAATGGTACTTGATGATTGACCATCTTATTGAGAATATTCATTTATATCATGGGTTGGAAAGGATTATTTAAGAAAGCTCAAGTTCTTGTTGGACGTTTGAAGATAGTTGTCTAAAACATGTTTAATTTCTAATCGAACTAACAAAAGAGCATTCAGAGGAGATACTTCTTGGTTTTAATTTATATACCCTTGACCCTTTTAGTCTTTATCTCGTTGATTTTTATCATGTAAATAATTTTGGAAAATGTTCAACTCTTCATTATAAGCTGTGGTATTTGATGTGTTTTTAATTTTAAAAGCTTTATCATCAATTTCTGTTTCAATAACTATATTGTCAATAAAGTGTTGGAAGTAATGGTGAAGTACCACACATCTATCTAGTTGATGCGTATCAATGTGATGAAAATCGGAGTATGTATTGGTTTTTTACCAAGATGTCTTAGTTTCCCCTTCGATAAAGGGTTTTGTAATTGGATATTTTATCAATGTTTCCATTATTAAGTAATGAAAGACACCAAAGATACTTTCTCTGAGGGGTGTAAACTAACATTTAAATTTACAAAGGGTGGTGTCTTCAATTGATTGTATGATTGGTTTTTTGTTTATTGAGCAAGAAATTGGGAATACATATGAGATAGTTGTCTTGTCATCTCAGTAAATTATTCTAATAACTTGTGTAATTTCTTGTGTGAACCTGCCATTTTTTAAAGAGGAAAGGAACAAAGAAGAGATAATATGAACTAATCAACCCTTAGAAAATTTAATTCCGAGATGGAAGAAATTGAAAAGATCTAAAATTGACTACTCAACCCTTAGAAAAGTAAATGCGAAGATGGAAGTGTGAGGAGATTTAAAATTGACTACTCAACACTTAGCAAATGGAATGCTAGGATGAAAGAGGCTTGGAATGATAATATATTACTCGATCCTTTACAAAGTGATTGAAAAGATGGAAGAGGGGTTTGATTAATTGAAATTATTCTACCTCTAGAAAAGTGAATTCTAGAGTGGAGGATGGGATGAAAACATTGAACGTACCCGACCTCTAGAAAAGTAAATGCTAGAATGGAGGAGGGTGAAAATGAAATATGATTTCTCAACCCTTAGCAAGATGAATGCTAAGATAAAAGAGGATGGGAAAATAGATTAATGTTTTTTATTCTTAACAAAGAGAAATTTAAGATAGATGAGGTTTAGCGATGAAACAAAAGTAATCAGATATCAAAAATGTGAATGTTGATAAAAATAGGTGTAGAAATGATAATTCCTAAAATTTAACAAAGTGAAATTTAGATTTGTAGATGTAGGGTAGGTGAGTGCTTAGAGTTAAATATTTCTTTGTCAAACTAAAAGACATAGGAGAATGATAGAACAATAAGATCGTGATGGTTCTTGACTGTGATAAAGTAGATGTCAAGATTTAAATATTTAGATTGCGAATGAAAGAGCTCAAGTGAGGTTATGGTTATCCACAACTCAAGGTTTAACTTTGATTGGAATAAGTTTCTTAAAATTTGGGAAAGGGATCAAAATATTTAAGACTAACGTAAGAATGAACATGAGATGAAAAATCTAAATGAAGGATATTTGCAGGTTTTGAAAAGAGATGATGAAAAAATTGAATAAATTATATTTGGAAGATTCGAAAAGAGATGAAGAAAAATCCAAATAAAGGATATTTGGAAGATTATAAAATAGATGATGATAGAAATTGTATGATATGAGTGTGGAACAAAAAATCATAAACATGTAAAAATAGATGAAAATGATGTTTATGGAAGGAGGTCCTCTAAAATTAAATTGGCTTGGTCAAGGCATTGCTTCATAGAATAAATATCTCTAGTTAAATATCAACATCCTTCCCAAGCGAGCGTGATATTATTTACACTTGTCAAATATAATTTACCCCCCTTGATACAATAATCCTAATTTTAATCCTACTCAATAGATCAAATCAGGGTCGCCACTATGGATATATTTGACTCTAATCTCTCGCAAAATGCATACTAATCAGTTGGTGGAGGTTCCCATTGATTTAATCTTAATTGAATTAAACCTTATTTAAGATTAACTATTGTAACTGATTATATTCTCGTGATAAATTATAGTAAGACACAAGTAATAAGCATGCAAAAATATGAAACCCTAAGAAAATGGGAGAGGTAAAGTGACTTAGCTTATTTTTTACAACTTGGAGATGATCTGGAATGAGAAACTACTGAAACAGATAGAAAATAGTGTTTTTAAGGCTCACTGAGGGTTTTGGAACTCAGAACTTCAAAATCCAAAAGCACCTATTGGAGGATAGGAGTATTTGGGTGCTAGTGACTGATCCAGTTGCTATTACCCACTTAGATGCTCATATTATTTCCTTTTATGGGCTAAATAAGCTTTGTTTTTGGTCTTCGTTTATCACTCTGGTTTTTCTCTAATGTTTTCGGTCGTACCTATAACCATAAAAATAGATAACTATCTACACATACCTAAACACCACATCAAATATAATATATAAGATTCAGAACGGGGATTCAGAATGACCTTGGTGGTCATCCAAAGAGAGATCTTACAACTGATAGACTCCATGTAGATCTATGTGTAATGATTCCCTAGGTCTCCCTTATATAATTTTCACTACGATATTAGGCTAGATATAGATTTCCCCATGTAAATGTGCATGTGATAGAATAGAATGAAATTCCCCTCCTATTTTGTGTATGAAGATTAATGCAACCCCTTGTCCCTTGTATGAGTATGGGCTAGATGAATGATCCTTCGAAATTCTCTCATGTTCCTTTGATGCAAGATCTAAGTGATGATAGATAATGCTTATAGTTTTTGGCCCCTTATTTGAGAGCAATAACTAAGTATATATATGATTCACTTTTTTGAATTCCGTCATTGAAAACTTAAAGGCCGACCCAAGGTTATAAAAGGTGACCAAAAGGTAAAATAGACCAAAATGAGTAAGAAGAAGATAAAGAAGATCAATAGTGCCCATGAGGGACAAGAGTGCATGGGAACTTTTTTCCTAACTGGGTACTAATGTATGAGGCCATAAAAGTTAAATCGGTAAAGTTCTGACAAGGTTGTTAGACATGTAAGGCCAATAAAAAAGTGTAAAAGAAAAAGCAAAAGGCCCAAAAGAAGTTGTCAACCACTAGTTTTCTTACTTAGGAATCATGTATAAATTAACATATTCTTTAGGACCTAGAAATGTACCCAAGTGCATATATTTTGTTTCTATATTTTCCCTCACTTTATGTTGTTGAGAGAATACTCAATAACATAAAGCAGATAGAATATCCTTACCTTGTAATCTTGTAGAGAAGAGTGTTTCCTGATAGCGTGCCGAGTGGACAAGTGAAGCAATCATAATGGAATTGTGGACTAGGAGAAGGGAGGTAGACCATAGGGGTGAAGTGTATGCATAGTAGCGTGTTGTTGGAGCTTGTGACTACTGATGTGAGCTGCTTCTTGTTGTGTATAAGGAAAAACTTGCAAAAGAAGAGTAAGAAAGTAGTCAAAGTCCCGTATGTGAAAAATCAGAGTAACATGTGTATAAGTAAGTAAAAAATGTATAATAGTAGAAGGAAAGTGTGCACCTGATGTAAAAGAGAGTAAAGGATAGAAATTTATCCTGTTTTACTTGTTACTAGATGTTGCCAATGGTGAGGTTTTTTGGTGAAAGCCAAGAGTGAGTTTTTCTGGCGATCTCAAGTGAAGAGTGAGTTTTTTGGGTGATGTCACACCAAGAGGGAGTCTTTTGGGTGATCTCATGAAGAGAAAGTTATTTAGGCGATCTCATGCCAAGAGAAGAGTAATGGGGAGAGAGGTATGTTTTTCTCTCCTTCCATGACACTTCCTAAATAAGCACCATTGCACACCCCTGATTTGTAACCTTTTGTAACTTGTTGTAATCTTTTGTAACTAAAACTAGAAACTAATTAGACTGAGATTCTATAACTAAAGGACATGTGCACGCACCAAAGAAATGTACTATAAATTGCTGGAAACAATGTTGAACTGAGAAATTAAGTGTGCTTTCCAAGGACATAAGCACTGAGGAGTGGACACAAGTACCTAGTAACAAACACTAACAGTGTCATTAATCCAAGTATGATTCTAAAAAATACTACTGTCATTAATCCAA
>CM034157.1:54415174-54428728 GCA_019776745.2 Taxus chinensis | reverse complement strand
ACAATAACGCTTGAATACCAACAACATGGCTAATATGAAGCTCTAGATTGGAAAAAAAGATTTCCTAGCTATGGTTCCATATCATGCCATTGGATTCTTAGTTTGAACTGTAGTCAATAAGGTTAGAGTGCAATATTATTGTGCTAGTGAAAATTCTAAAATACTTCTTGACTAGTTTAGAATCTACGCACACTTTCATTTTCTATAGAATTATCCTATGTTGAATTAGAATTCTTAGCAGATTCTTTGCCCTGCTACAAATCAATTTCATCACATTATTGTTCTTCATTATTACACTTTCTCAGATGAATCTTGTAAAGAGCCTAAACTACCTTTCACCTGCTCCAAAATTAGGGATATATGTTAGGTCAACGCCATAAGGCTCTTAACAAGCCTTGGTTGCATAAACATATCACCAATTTATAAAATAACATACCTACCCAGAAGGAACTGTTCCCAAAAAGTTACTTAGTTAACATACTATAAGTCATCCTTAAGGACAACATCTTATACTACTAACTTTGAACGGTCCTTAGCTTTAAATGCTACAACAGATAACGATGAGTTACCCTTGCTTCAAGAGTGTATGGGACGTTTGGTGGACTTTCGTGTTCCATGCTACTTTCAATAAACTTCCTACATATAGGTCCTACTACTAGCTTGCACTATTAATATGATGCCTACTGTATTTTCAAAAGTTTGACATTTCAATTTCATTGCTTGACTTAATTCTTCTCTGTAGATGAGTTGTAATTTGTCTCCCTAGAAATTTAGTATATGGTGATAATACATTTGTTTTTGTCCCTTTGTCTCAATATGGTCATGTTCATTATCACAACATAGAATATTCTAAGTGGGTTCGAGGACCATGCCTCTCAACTAACATTATTCACCGTATACATATAAATTTGTTACGAATCAAGCATTTATTATTTTGATTCCCATACCTAAAATTATGAGATTCCAAATTCAAGAACAGAAGCAACATTGAATTTAATTTGAAATAAAATTGATAAAACATCATATATCTCCAAAATGAAATGGAATCAAAATTACTTAATTAATGTTAAACAACCAATATCGTACACAAGACAATTCAGAATCACCCATACAAATTAGACCACTAAATATTCTACATATAGGCATGATGCATCATGTCTTTACAGCCACATTGGCCACCCCTTTTCACTTATGTATGGACTTGAGGCGCGTATTTCCAATCGAGTGGAACACCGTTCACTCTGCTTTCCCTTTGATGTTTAATTTGATATGTAATCCATGACGACCACCTCATGAAACATCAACATACTTATAAAAAGACGTTAAAAATGCAGACCAATTGAAATCAAAAGATACACAATTCACTTCCAAACACATAAAATAATAGTTCATCTCTATACTTTCGATAGTGTGACCTGGATCCACAAAATTTTATTCAAGCACTATAACGAAATTAATTGTGTAGAACATGATGTAGTCACTACCTCATCAAATTATATCATAGTAGCTAACATTATCGTCTTTAAAAAAAAGGGAAGCCACTCCTCAAGAAGATAACTAATAAAGGCATAATTCCTCTAAAATATCATGCATGAGGAAGTCAAGATTTCTTACTCATACTACCAATCTCATCCCGTATTCTCAAAATTCACTCCATCAACATTATAACAACATTATCAAACATTTGGCTCTATACACCCTCGTGTTTTCCTTTGGATCAATGTAGGTTAGTATGCAAATCCTCTCTTAGGTTCATGGCCTTGCTGGATTATGTTTCAAAGTTCTCTTTAGCATTTAAGGTCATTGATTTTACCACTTTTGAAGCATTATATCACCCTATGGCTAATCAATCCACCTTCTCTTTATTCCAAACTCTGATTTTATGACAATTCCTTTGGTGTCTTCACCTTATAGTCTTTTGGCTATTTTAGTGGTGTACTACCGTTAGCTATAACACTTGAACATTTTGATACCATACACTATGCAACTATTACAAATGATTTGTCACTCACACGACATGCAATCTTCCCTTTAAGCCCCCTTTACAAATTGATTTATGTATTCTTTTACTAACGATCCTTAGAATTTATTTTCAGTGTTATTCATCAGAGTTCTTACAATAATGATCCCCCATGTGCGCATACATGACTCCACTGGGTCTGCATTTGTGGGTAGGGCTTCATTTCCAGATAGTGCTTTCATCGTCCTTCATACTGAATTTTAGTTTCAAATGTGATAGATGGGATATTATTTGCAAGGACAATTATGAAGTTATGCAAATCGATTATGTTGTACTCTAATGGTGATGTTATGCTCCTTGACCAATCAGCAGAAATCAAACGAAAGGAAACTCATGCATTATAACAGATTAGTTTTACTCATTCACATAATCAGAAGGGTACATAATAGGAAAATGTGTAACTCTCGTGCATGACCACATGGAACTATAATCAATACCTAATGACCTATGACCTTTTCAAGCATGATTAAATCATCATGTGAGGTGGAACAAGATACCGAGTTTAGGACAATGCCGATCGCATCACCAACACCCCTCCTTCATCGAAGATGAGTGTTAGAGGTCATGTAAAGTCATAACAAAGAGAAATCACCTAGACAACTAAGACATATGTGGATATGAATGAGAAAGGTCAGTATCCATAGATCACTAATAAAGTTGTGGAGTGTAATACACGTAAATTGTGATCTTCCTTTCTCTCACCACAATATTTTCAGAGTGAAGCTCCGAATAATTATCTGATGTTAGGAACAAACTCCACCCGCATTCCTTTAACTGTAGGTGATGGTGATTTTTGGTAAACCAATAGGACTGGTAGAGAGATTGGGGTGATCACTAAACACTTGGTCAAATCATTCACCTTAAATATCTACCTATCCAGAACGAGAAACTGCATTGTAATATCATCACCCAACATTATTTGGGACATGCCACATGGTTCCCTGTGGAAAAATCAACATTTAAAGACACTATATGGGTGTGAGGCACTATAATATATAATCCATATCGATGAAGCCAAAACTAAATCACAAGGGTATTCCTTCTTCTTCACTTATTTAGACTCCTTTGAAGTGGAAGGATCAATTTATTGAGCATTTTGTTTGATAGAAATAAGAACACACCTATGATATTTTTCTCAAGTAAATAGTTAGGTAGCTATTTGTTTGCTCATGACACTAATGCTCTTCATGGAAAAAATTATAGCAATTCATGGTCAGATTAGTTTGGGCTTTATTCGTCTTGGTTTCCTTCTTAGGTTATTCTTTTTCACTTTTTGGTTTTAAATATTTCTGTCCCTACAGTAATTTCTAAAAGGGAAGTGACTTGGATTTAAGAGTCCCCGTTTAATCAAGATGGAGTATGTGGGACATAACCTTAGAATGGATAATTAAGATCAACTGAGAATATTTTACTGCACTTTACATTCCTTTAAAACCATCTAGTGTGGAAAAACTTGAAGATAATCTTGTAGATTTTTACAGCCACTAGGATTAAATCCGAGTAGATTATTTTCCAACTCATGTCTCTAATGTCATCTTGATGTCTAACATAGTGTTTGACATTTATTCCATGCTTTTAGAAGCGCTTCAAAAAAACTTAATCTGGAAGAAAAAGTAAGGATAAATAGATATACAAAGAATACCTAAGGCTTCATCACATCAGTTCACCCACTTAGATTTTTCAATATTATCATTTGGTTTAGTCTCATCTTCCATGGTGATGCAAAATAACCCTTTACAGATTAGTTTCATTACCATTTTTTTCTTCATTCGATAAATTTGAATGACATGAGAAAAGAATTTGAAAAATTCATCCATCACAAAAGAGAGAAATAAGAAATGCATATGGAAGGAAAAAATAACACAATAACCCCAAAACAATATTATCAACCCCGGGATTTTGGCACATTATGTTTGGTGTCGTTGAATACACATAGATGTGAATGTGTTTCGTGAAAAGTTTTATCACCTGCCTTGTAATTTGTTTAATAATGCACGAGTGTGAGACCCCATAAACAAGTTTTATCTAATGATAGTTTGTCAATTTAAGAAAATAAAAATGATCTAAAAGAGATAACATAAAAACATAGAACTATGTGAGAAAATTGTAGCATGCCACACAGGAAACCCCCTTGCTTTTAATACCAGGTGGGATGTGCTTCACTAGCTCGTAAAGAAATTATAAGCTTATACAATGAAACTAGGGCTCAAAATGAGTACAAGGGACCTCTAAGAACACATAAATAGGCTTGCAGAAAGCATTTAAAAATGATTAGACGGGTGCTATTATGCTCCAAAAAACATAGTAGTGAAAAAGTCTCTAACAACACTCATTTACACATTTAATTTAACCTAAGTAATTTTCATTTTAAATATTAAAATGATTTTAAAAAATGATTTTAAAAATGAACACTAAATGATTTAAGAGACTAATTATGAGCGAAAAGAGCTAAATTAAACAATTAACCTCTAATAAAACTACCTCACTCTCAGATAATTATCCCATTTTAATTAAATGGATGCCTTCTAAAATGACTGCCTTTTAATAAGAGTTAGATCCTTTTCTTTCACTTAACCACCTAAGATTTAATTAAACTAAGACTTAATAATATTTAACTTTAATAATCCCACCTTTTAAAAATAATACAACCAACTCCAAAAACATAATCCTGAATATTGAAAAACTTAGGTTAAAATTATTATAAAGGTAACTATTTTTTAAAAAGGCTAAAGGGAGGCACAATCAACTTACAGAACACTGATTCATCCAGCGAACTAGTGAACCAACTTGTAGGGGTACACATGTCCATGAGCCGAGAAATAACCATGTAATCATCCAAGTGTTTGGGCTCTAGACGGTTGGCGGTCCTGAGATAAGCTATAGGGCTTAACACATAGGTGGAGGTGGTTGGTGAACAAATCAAGCGTGGCTATGTCCAAGATAACAGAATTCTTGGATTTGGTGGCATGAAACAAGGCCTTAGAAGCATTTCATACGTTATGGAGAGATGCATTTGAATGAGCCAAATCAAATGCATGAGGGAGAGAAATTAGATGGATTCAATGGTGACGAGCAAGAGCAAGAAGGCCAGGTTAAGGTAGCTGAGACAAGTTAAGAAGACGACCAAGGAAAATTGAATGACATCAAAGGTATGGTTTCAAGGGATATACCGATGTAGGAGGTGAGCACAGGGAGGTAATTCCAACTCATGGAGAATGTAAGGAGGGTAGAATTTAGAGGAAACTGATATAATACTAACATAGGAAAACAAACCCAGCTCACTACAAAATAAAAATAACTCAAAAATATAAGTAAACAAGGAACTCACTTCGATGAAAAGAACACACCAACTCACTCAATAATGAAAAAGACTAATTCAAATTTATAACACAGACAATATACTAACCTCAACTAAGTAAAGTTGGAGCTCGACTGCATGAGAGAACCTCCCAACACACTGGAAAAAAAAATAACCTAACTCGATACTGAGTTTTCTAGAATGAACCCAACTCTCCAAGGAATCATTAAGCTCTATAGATCTTGGCCAAGGTAAGACAAGAGAACATGCAAGTGATGTAAGAAAAAGATAGGGAGGTGTTTAAAAAAAGGTTTAAAATAATAAAATATTTCTAGCAAACATAAATTTAATGAAAAATGTAAATATTATCAAACCAAAAAAGGAACCCACTTTTAAAAATAGATTTTCCCCCAAAGTTAGATACTACTAGCTAGATCTGATGGATAAATTCTAAAAACCCGCACATGCACAATTAAAAAAATAGCATAATTTTAAAAATAGCTTTTCCCCCAAAGTTAGATACTACTAGCTAGATCTGATGGATAAATTCTAAAAACCCGCACATGCACAATAAAAAAAATAGCATAAACTCTAAAACGAGATGGTTAAGCTAGTTAGCAAGATTCCTAAGAAACTAATTGAAAAATTTATGAGAAGAATGAAAATAGAAACTAGAAGTATTAAGAAACCATAATAACTGTGTTCTTGTTTACCAAATAACCACTCAGATACCATGTGATATTTTTCTATAACGATCAATATGGAACCTCATGTACATCGAAGAGGTTATTACTCCAATGGTGACATGAATGCTTCAATTAATCCTCAAAAAATTGAAATAGAAAGGAAAATCAAAACATGAAATAGTAGGTATACTTATCCTCATAACTCAAAAAGAAAGGATACATATGTAGGAGTGTTGTGTTAACTCCTATGCATGAAGCATTGGACATTAGTGAAAACCTAATTACACCCAATGACCTATGATCTTGCTAAACAAGATGAATAACCATGTGATTTGAACAAGACAACCGATAGCCGAGTGACGATGATGAAAGTACATACACCAAAAATAAATTGTATTTTTCTGTTCACCACCTCTATGTTTTGCTATTTTGACATGCATTAATCAACAACTATGGCATATATATACACATAATTTTTCACTTTTCATGTTTCATACCTATTACTAATATTTTTTTCTAGATAAGGTGAGAGAGACGTATTTTTTCTTCAGTGGGTTCCTTAAGAGGCTAGCTGAGAATTAGAAACTGGCTATTCATGTATCATTATAGGCTATAAATAGTATGTAGAGAGAGTGTATTATTTGATTTTGCCTTGGTTTTCCTAACACTAGTTATTCTTGTCCTCCTATTTCTCACACTATTATTCATTCACTAACTTTTTAACTTGCATCTCACCACTTTGCACTTTCTTTATTCATAGTCATCATCTATAACACATAATTTTATTTTTCATGGCACATTACCTCATTTACCACATTTTTCAATGTTATCACCCATAGGATATGGTGTCCATTTTGTATTTTTCTCTGTCAATGCCATCACCTTGAAGGTGAAAACTAATAGTAAAAGGATCCAATGCCTTTGTTAAAACCAAATAGAGATATCAAATATATACAAGAGACAAATAGTTGGAAGGAAACACTCGGTCGGGTGGAGATGCTTCTAAGACGATTCCTTACATAACTGACCTTTTAAAATGTATTATTTTAAACTTTTAATTAACTTTCCCCCCTTAATTATTTGTTTAATAAACATCATATCAAATAGTGGAACCCTTATTTCAAACACCATAAATAGTTTATTAGACTCTCCATGTAGCCTACTTACCTTTTGAGGTGGCAGGCCATATTTTGGGTTCTTGTCTTGTTGCATGTTGAACAATTTTTGTCCCCATGGCGAAAACATTGCCTAAGAAGGTCCTCAAAGTGGTTACATGGCTAAAAGGATCTTGCTGAGTAGATCATCGAGCTAATTAATAAAAAAAAAGCAGATAAGTCATTCATAGCCGTGTAAGTCACAAAACCCCTCAAGAGTTGGGAGAAGGAGCTCGTCAAGGTTGGTAGGGCCACATTGGATCCATGTTTTGATCCCATATGGGTGGGGCTAACCACACAAAGAGGATGATGAGATAGTATAAATAAGTTTAGTGGCCAAAACCAAACACAAAGGAGTTCACTAGGTTGAAGCTTTCCATCCGCAGAGTTTAGAGCATCAATTTGTAGGAAGAATGAAGAATTATCTTGGTTGTCATAGAAAAGGAAGTCAGTCAAGATGAATACATGGTGACTGAGATCGAGATCGAATAGAAAATGATTTCATAGACAAGAAATGGAAGGGTGGTTTAGTTTCAAGCTCGCAGATCGGGAACTTGAATGAAGCTCGTGGTCAAGCTAAGTGAAAAATGTGGACTTCAAATTTGAATTTTTCAAATTCTTGGAAGGTTCTAGATTTAAGCGTTTCAAAATCTAGGTAGGGAAAAACAAAAAAAAGGCCCAAATGCCTGAAACCTGAATTCCTTAAAGGGATCAGTGTTTTGGGGTCAAAATTGAATTTGGGGTCAAATGTGGCAGCACATTTCATAATTTCAAAGGTCTCAGTTTTGGGGATTTTTTTTGGGATTGAGACAGTGAGAAGCCCAAAAGGAACAAGATCCAAAACGCGAAGTCCAAATTTTGAACTTTGGGGTTTCAGAGGTTCAGAGGTTTCAGCGGGTCGATGGGATGAACAGTGTCGCGGGTTTGAAAGGTGCAACATCTGAACCCCGACGTCCTGAGTTTGGACCCTTTAGGGTTTCAATGTTTCAGAGGTTTCCCCCCCCAGTCACATGAATGTTACATCAACCTCCGAAGTTGAAATTCTTGAATGTCTGAAATTTCAGATTTCGGTGATTGCAATGCATTCTCATCAAATGCATTTTAAGGGTTGTTGAAGCAATATTTTGAGTTTCTTCCCTCTCTCCTTCTGATCTTCCTATATATTGCAAGGAAGGGGCATTGTTCTAATGTTGGATAATTTTTCTTGCACCCACCCTCTCTCTTGTCTGCTGGATTCGCATCATTGGATAGATCTCTGGTGTATTGTCATCCTTCTTAATCTTATTGCGTTTCCATCTTCCATGTAAAGTAAGTGTTCAAAAAATTAATTTTCACGGATCACCTCTGTTAAGTTAGGTTTAATTTCTTGTAATATTCTTAACTTATCTCATTGGAAAGTTGAGTAGATTTTTGACAATTTGGGATTTGTGCTAGAAAATAGAGGAATAGGAACCTATCCTTCAGCTAGAGATTATCTGATTGTAATTCCCACACTTTGGATAACCCATGTTTGACACATCAACGCGCCTCAACCTTTCACTTGTGAGAAATCAAAGGTTCTCTGATTTTCACAATAATAGTGCACGTTGGTTAATACCTTGTAGGATTAGCAAAACATGAAATTACATTAGACATCCATCCTTAATAAAACCTCGTTGGTTTCTAGATTCCATGGATTAAATCAAACGCCCTCATGGTTTTCCAATTGTAGGTTTCATGAAAAACGCTCTAGAGGTGACACGTTTTCCTCAATTAAACACTTCAAAGTGGTTCTCAGATTTCCACATACCCTTACACAAAAAACAATCACGACTTTAGTTAATTTTCTCCTCACAATTTCCTTCAGTTAGGACATAACAAAATGGAAAAATGCTCTACTTTATTATTTTAAAAAACACAATAAAATAAAAACAATCCCACGAACAACAAAACAGGAAAATAAAACTCCACCAAATTAATGATGTGACAATTTCATAGCGAGTGAGGAGAGATGGCATGTGTCCGCTAACCCTGTGTATCCTCAACATCAATTAACGTGTTTACTTAATTTAGTGGATATAGCTTTGATTATTAACAATTAATTTAAAATAATTCTACATTTTTTGATCCTTTGTACACTCAGTGGAAAACATCTTTGTAAGGAGGTAACATATGCTCCATAGAAACTCCCTTCTTCAGAGGAATTATTTATCGAAAATTAAAACATATGCCCTTATTATCTAGCTTTCACCTTCTGCATGAAATAACTTTTGGGAATATGGTAATTAGGAGAAAAATGATTTCAATGCTTATTCTAGTGTGTCCACACTTCATGCAAAATATTTCCTTACCTCCTTATCCGATAGCCTACCATCCTCCATTCTCGTTGGTCTCTTTTTCAAATTCATTTCTTGATAGATACGACTTCTGTACTGGGGGGGGTATGGAGGGGGTGTGGGGGTTGGCTAGTAGATGAGTTTTTTTAATGGGGCTATGAGGTATGTTTTGGGGGCGGGATAGGGGGTTTGGTTAGTAGGGTTTGGGTGGTAGGGGGACGGGTAGGGAGTAGTAGTTGTTGGACTTATGGTAGGGGAAGAAGGCTAGTCGATGGATGAAGTATGGTGAGGGTTGTGAAGTGGTAGCTATTGAGTGAGGAGGGGTGGTGAGAGCTCGGGGGAAAGAATGAGGTTTGAGGTGGGTTGGAATGAGGCGGAAATGGGAGGTTTGGGGTTGTCAGGGGGAGAGAGTTGTGGTGGGGCAGGGGGGGAGTGGGGGAGAGGGGGCTAGTGTGTTGGTGGGGAGCGTGTTGGGGAACGTTGAAACACATCCTCCTCTTCTACAAGATGGCATATTTTATCTATGGACATTGTTCAAGAAAACCACTCATATCTATGTCAAACCAGGTGATAGGTATTCACGTTATGGATCTCCAATTATTACTCCACCACAAACAAGATCCATAATTAATCGTAGAAAAAACATTGGGATTTGATGGACCATTTCGATTAACCCTACAGCCAATACAAAAGTGAAAGGTCGAAACAAATAGTTACACATTTCCAATTAAGGTTTACAATGTGTCCACACTAATGTTCTCTAATACATCCACATCTAGTCACCTTCAACAAGGTTGCAGATTTCTTTATTTTTTGTTGGCACCAATCATGATGCAAGATATTTCTAGGTTTCTCCATGTTATATGCCAAATTCTCCAAGTTTTCACACAAAAACCTATAGAACAAGAACAAACTTTGTATTAGGTATTTCATGTTTTCATGAACATATTCTTGACAAATGAAGATGTTGCCTAACTTTGATGTTTAATGGAAGTCCACGTTTGTTTGAATGTATGTTCTCACACATAGAGAAAAAAAACAATTTATTTGTACCAATATAAGGCATAAGGCATTGGAAAATTATTCAAGGAATTAGATTAAACCAAAACAATATCGAATATGAGGAGTGTAGACCCTAACATCAGTATCTCTACTTGTCTACTCAAGTGTGCACATATTTTTTGTGGTATTATCTAGGTACTCTTTGATTAATACATCCCCCTTAAGTTACTTAAAATTCCCATCCCATATTTTAAATTAATTTAATAATTGATTAAACTCTATTACTAAAAATTATTAAGATCCTCCTCATTTCATGCCCTAAACTACTTTCTATTTAGGATGATTTTATCCTAACCTACACCCCTTGATTTTTTCTAGCTTCTTCCTCTCTATCTTTAATGCCCTAACTACCCATGATTTATTCCCAAATATAAACCTATTCCTCTTACAAACTTTAAAGAAGCTTTTCCCACTCATCCAAACATAAAACCAGAGAAACCAAAAATCCCATTGGGGAAAATGTCCGGCCGTTGTTGGCATTGACCTAGCCCAGTTGCATAGGACCCTATAAATCAAGTTAAACCTTCCAAAAAGGGAAGGAAAGCATATACATGCAAAGTTAATAAGATCTTTATCGTGACGTATGGTCAAAAATCATACATAAGACTGCTTGTAACAACAGCTATCAGACCTCCGAGACCCAACTCAAACATGGTTGCATCACTCACCATCATCTTCTTTAAGTTATACTTTTGGCAATTATTTTTTAATTATATTTTTACCATATTATGCATTGTTGTTCTTATAGCTAAATTTTTAGTTTCAAATCATCTATACAAAACTCAGGGATCTTCATCAACCTTTTATTCAATTCAATTCATTGCTTATAGGTTTTGCTTTTTCCATCATTTATCTTTGGCTTTATCCATCCAGCGTTTGTCTACATTCGCCATCGACCCCTCTGTTCGTCATCGACCATGGTCCTCATTTTTAATCATAACCCTCATCCATCTATGCTTTAATGCCATTTTCCAGTTCTACTCCTCCTATTTCCCTACAGGTTGACTCCAGCACACCACAACCCTATTACATCTAAGTGGATCAGATCTTGCACGGTCTTCGAGGTTTTTTTCAACCTTCCCTGTAACACAGCTCGCTCACTATCAACCCTGACAGGTATCTTTAATTTATGGTATTTTTAAAACATATTAGTTTTTAGATCAACTTTAATGATTTTTTTTATATTCCTTTTATTTATGTTTTTGCATCCTACTACTACTTGCTTTATCTCCACTCTTATATAACAAACAGGTGGTTGACATCCACAAAAGAAGTTAACGCTTATTGGATCCATTTGTCAGGTATCCCCCGCATAAATCCCTCTATCAATCTTGTTTAAGTGTTAGTTACCTACGTTTATCAGCTACAATTGAGGATCCATCATCACTTTTACCCCTTCCATCCATCACGTCATGTGGAGAACTTATAAACTCTTCTAGGTTTAATTCTCTTTTAATTTTAGTAACTAGTTTCATTCATTGATATCAAAAAAATAACTCTAACACATTCTGCAAGACCAATGGGACCAACATTTATGATCCCTTTATTTTTCTAAAATTTCCTTTTTTTTATGTCTTTCTACTAACATTGCAACGCATAATTCCAAACTTCTCGCTTACTCGTGTTGGTTCATCTGTTGGACTGCTCTTTGCTACAGTTTTGATAAACTTAAATATTTATCTTAACGTTTTCATAATTTCCTTATTTACCTTACTCCTTTTTCATCGTACTTCATTTTCCCTATGTGGGTGTCTCATCAAGATCACACCTTAATTTGGTTTTACATAAGAAAAACTTTCTTTCTGGCATCCTGCTTGCTCACATAGTTTAGGTAGAGGTTACTTGCTACATTTCACATCCTCACACCACAACACCTGAAACTCAAAAAGTAATTACACATAAAAACCCTCCTACTACACAACCTAATTTGGGATTTCTAACTCAATAATAAGCCGCTTGATCTATCCCATCCTAACAAACCGGGAACTAACTAGACTTTTTCCTTCTTCTAGGTACCCCACTATCTATCTCATTTCTTTTTCACATTCTTAATTAAAAATATAAAAAAGGAACCATTTTCTTGACTTTCCTTAATTTTAAAAGGGAACACAATCTGCCTCGAATTATTTTGTATGAACCATGATTTGATATCTCATATTTCCTCTTACAACTAAACAGCCCGCATATTTGAGTTCTTTTTCTCAAATATCATGCTGACAGTAGAATCTATCCCACCACCGTAATGTACCCCTAGTTCATCTAACTAACTAATGCCATATCCCATCTAATGACTCCCCATTCCTCATGTATAGATTTAACAAGCCAATTCGCAACCATCATATCATCTTCCTCCTCCAATCCCATGTATCCCCTCAACCGATATGATCTTCAACCTCCCAACATCTCAGACACCCTTCCTAACCCACCACAAAGAAACTATAACCCGATTTTCACTAAAACCAAACTTCAAACATCCCCTCCCATTTTTTTCCCCACTATCGCATCATCACCTACTCCCATCCCGATAATCCTCCCATGTCTTTCCTTCAAGGCTATCCCTGTTCAACCTTATCACACAACCGTGACTCCCACACTTCTCTCATATCTACATCTAGTTTTTCTCTTGCCACATCAGCTTTGCTTCGACTATACCCACTCTTTATACACAACCATCCTAACCAAACTATCATACTAACCAATTATCCACCCTATCCTAAACACACCCATCACTTAACTCATGCTAATACGCCAAAAAATCCACCCCATGGATTTTTTGACTCATTTACCCATCTCTTTACCCGAGCCCCTACATCAACTTACATCCCACTCATACAATCCACCACCATTCCGATATTTGCGTTATTTCATAATGCACAAACACATGTCCTCGATGTACAAATGTATCCATAGTGTCTTAATGAACACTACGACAAAAAATTCGGCATTCAAACCTATTCCACAAAGCCCTTCATTTCCACACAAATGATCAAAAATCTACAATCACTTCCCTCTTCAATAT